>NW_019167949.1:1200000-1793804 GCF_002303985.1 Durio zibethinus | reverse complement strand
TCATATTTGCATCATCATTTTTTTCAACTTAACACCTATTTATTCTTTAATGGCCTCTTCCCTGTTGAAGTTTAATAAGATCATAAGTACCATTCTTTCGCAATGACTCCATCTCTTCTTTCATTACTTTTAACTAGTGCTCTCTATCCGGAGTAGCCTACACATCTTGAAAGCTTTCTGGCTCCTTCACTGATAACTAAAATAAAATCTAAACTTGAATACCTGGTAGATGGCCTGCGCTCTCTAGGAGATCTCCTGGGCTGAAACTCTACATCACTTGATGTCGAAGGTAGCTCCCCCTGCTCAACACTCTCAGGTAGAGAGGATTACTTTTCTTGCTCAAAACTAATAGCATATTGCTCATCACCAACTGTAGCTGGCTCATTCATATCCCCAAGTTTGTTTCTTGCTCATTTTCACCATATGTGGCCCTTTCCTGTGGAATCTCTGTCGGTGTTGAAACATCACACTCAACAGTAATCTGTGTAGTCTTCTTATTTTTCTCAAAGTCTGCTATAATTTTTTTTCATGAAAGACCACATCCCTGCCTTTGACTATCTTTCTCTTTACTGGATCTCATACCCTGTAGCCAAATTCCTCATCACCATATCCTACAAACACACACTGTGTAGCTTTACTATCAAGCTTTGATCTCTGCTTTTTCGGCACATGCATGAATGCTTTACACCCAAAAACTTTCAAGTGAGAGTATGAAGTATATTTTTCCTGTCCACACTCTTTCTGGAATGTCAAAGCCCAAAAGAACTGATGTGACCTGTTAAGTAAATAACAAGCTGTGTTGACTGCTTCACCCCAGAATGGCTTTGATAATTTTACCATCCTCAACATACATTCTGACTTTTTTCACAATGGTGCGATTCATTCTTTTAGCTATACTATTATGCTGCGGTGTTTCAGGTTCTGTCCTCTCATGCCTGATCCCATGCTTTGAGCAATACTCTTCAAAGCCTTTAGATGTGTATTCCCTACCATTATCAGTTCGAATACACTTCAAGGGTAACCCTATCATCTTTTCAACCATGGCATGAAATTTTTGAAAATACTGCAGTACCTGACTTTTATATTTCAACATATACACTAAGTCTTACGTGAAGTATCATCAATAAAAGTAACAAAATATCTGTTACCACCTAATGACTCAACCTCAATGGGACCACATACGTCAGAATAAATTAATTTCAATCTATTTTTTTTCTCTGAGAACTTTTACGAAAAGAAACTCTATGATGCTTACCAAACAAACAATAATCACATGAATCGAGAGACATACCTTTGGTCAAGAGAATGAGAAAGTGCCTTGCCAAAACCTGTAACCTTTTTTCACTCATGTGTGCCAGCCTCCTATGCCACAAGTTTGCTGAAGCATCATTTTCAACGGTATTTACCTGGTTACCGTTCAATTGCATCCATGTCTTATACATTGTGTAGTATAGTTTTCCTCTTGCAACTATCATAGATCTTTTGAGAAGCTTCCATTGTCCATTTTTTTATCGGCTTTCATATCTCTTCTTATCAAGGACATTAATAGCAAGCAAGTTCATTCTCATATCTGAAATGTGTCTGACATCCCTCAAAGTTAACATGCAGCCTGTACTAGTTTGTACAACAATATCACCAATCCCAACAATCTACGACACACTCTTGTTTCCCATCTTGGTACAATCAAAGTCTTTTGCTTTGTAAGTTGTAAACAACTCTCTCTTAGGAACACAATGATATGTCGCTCCTGTGTCAACTATCCACTCAATGCCGGAATCACTAACATGATTACAATCACCATGTGTACAAATCAAAGTAACTGAATCACTATCTGAATTCACTGCTGTAACATTGTTATCATCTGAACTCTTGCTTTCTCATCTTTTCGCTCTTGCTTCAAGATTTTACAGTTTCATTTTATATGACCCGTCTTACCACAATGGAAACACTTCACTTTACCTCTAGACTTGGATCTATGTTTAGACTTACCATGACCTTTTGAATCCTGACCTCTGTCGATGTTTCTACCCCTGTTCTCTGTGACTAGAGCTTGATTTTCAGGGTCTACATCTTTTCGTCTTGCTTCTTCATTAAGCATATTGTCCTTTACCATCTCCAATGTCACCTTATAATCAGGAGCTGGATTAAGAACAGTCACAACTAGAGTATTTCAGCTGTCTGGCAATGAACCCAAAAGAAATAATGCCTTCATTTCATCATCCATCTTAAGCTCTATAGTAGTCATCTGATTAAATATATCTTGAAAATCACTCAAGTGCTCTGTAACAGATCGTCCATCCCTGTACTGTAAAGTTACAATCTTTTTAACAAGCATAATTTTATTCATACCTGTTTTTCTCTCATACAATGCTGTCAATTTTTCCCAAACAATGTGAGCATCTGACTCCTACGCTACATGATGGAACACGCTGATATCAACACATTTTCTGATTGTAGCCAGCGTCTTTCTACCTAGCTTCTTTCAACTTTCATCTTTCATATCTGCTGGTTTAGTCGAATCACCCAATACTGGCTTATACAAATCTTTGCAGTATAGATGATCCTCCATCATAGGCTTCCAAATTGAATAATTCGATGCTGTCAATTTTATCATGAAACCTGTATCACCTTCCATGATCTCAAACAAAATTTACTTCTATCCTGGGTTGCTTCTGTATCGATGTCTCAAAATAACCCTCGCTCTGATACCACTTGTTGCGCCTGAAGCAATAATCACAACAATACAAAAGCAATAGACAACAATCAATAATCAAATACGCAGGAAAAATAAAGCACACCAAGATTTACGTGAAAAATCCTCCAGTGTAGAGGGAAAAAATCACGGGCCACCAGAAAAATCTTCACTATCAAATAATAGTTATACAAAGTTCTTCTCTAACTAAAACTAGAGCTAATCAACAACTAGAGAAACAATTGGAGAAATCTCACCAAATAAGTGACTCAACAAATACATCCTAGATTTGTTCATAGAGAGCTTCAAACCTGATCTTCACCGTTCAAAATGTAGAACTCTGAATCATAAACTTCCTGACAAGGTTCCAACTCAATCGGACCACAGATCGACTTCCGTTCAACTAACTCTCCCTTCTCTTTTTTCTCTCTCTGCTTTTCCTGGCTTGTCTTCTTTTTTTGCTTGGTTTTCGACACACATCTAAAACAACCCCACCTCTTTTTTATTAAGTAGTTAGGGCTCTGTGTAAAATAAAAGATCAAGGCCCATGGCCTTTACTTGGTCCAAAATCACTTACATGAGACTGGACCCTATTTTCCTAACAAAGGAAACGTTGCGCCTATACCCTGCTGCTCCACTATCCGTGATCCATGAGGCCATTGAAGACTGCACAGTAAATGGGTACCATGTCTCTGCTGGCACTTGGCTTATATTTAATCTTCAAAAGATTCATCGCGATCAGCAAGTGTGGTCAGACCCTTGTGAATTTCGACCAGAAAGATTTTTGACTACCCACAAAGATGTTGATGTGAGGGGACAGAACTTTGAACTGATTCCATTTGGCAGTGGAAGAAGAATGTGCCCCGGAGTTTCATTTGCGCTTCAGATTTTGCGGCTTACACTGGCTAATGTGCTGCATTGGTTCGAGTTTGAAACACCGTCAGATGAACCAGTTGATATGCGTGAGGAAGCAGGATTGACAAGTCCTAAAGCAACTCCACTTGAAGTTCATATAACTCCTCGACTTCCTGCTTTCCTTTACGAGTCCACCAACTAATCAAGTTGGTTTTATATCAATAATATTGAATAGCCTTGTGAATGTCATCGAAGCGATCTTGTTCCAAGTAAATTTGATGGCATTGTGGAAAAACAACTAGTATACTAAAATCCAGCAATCATCTTAATATTTCTGGGCCATGTGGTTTATTGACTTCGCTATTTTTAATACTGGAGTTTGAGTTCTGATCTTGCTTTTTGTCTTTCTGATGAAAGCCTAGACACTGTTAAACTTGAAATCTTTTACCACCATTGACTAAAAATGTTTGGTTCATGCTCCCACCTCATTCTTTTAAGAAATGAAGTTTTTGTTTGGTCACGGCGTCGGCATATCTATCCTAGCTAGTAGCCCAAGTATTAATCTGTTTAATAAACCCAACTGGGCCGCTCTAACAAAAACTTGGGCTGTTGGATCTATTTACATTTTACTTCGGTGATGAAACTATTCGTCAATATCTTTTTTTTTTTTTACATTTATATATATAATTAAATAAATTTAATATAAAATTAAAATAAATTTACATACAATAAAATTTAAACTTAAAATCTCATAATTGTAAAATCTCATCTTTACTATTAAACTAAAATCTCATGATACCATTAAATAATAGTAGATGTGTCGAATATTCCGAATAACGTAAAATAATATCTCGAAGGGGTATCATTGGACACAGCAAGAATACCACTGAAAATCCAACACGTCATGGAATAAAAAATTGATCTTGGAAATTCAGCTTTTTGAATTGATTAAGGTTGGTAGATAAGGTTAGAAAATTAATGTGTTCTAAGAAATCAATTATACATCAGTTTGTTAGCGTGGAACATATATTTTTCCAAGCAGGAGCAATTAAAGTCAAAAGTCGCGGATCTATCCTCACAAACCGACAGAGTATCTTATATGTTGCTAATAAAAACAAGTAAATTATACCTAATACTTTGATTTTTTTTTCTTTATTTAGTAAAAAGAAGGTTCCAGATTTTTTTTATGATAAATTATTTAATTTTTTAGATAAAAGAATATTATATATAATAGTTTAAAATAAATTATTCCTTTAAAATGATTTCAATAAACAATTATCATAGAATTTGAATCTAAAATTTTTTCGTCAAAAAAGACAAATTTTAAACAATTTAATCAATCAATTATTTATAAGGTTTGAGCTAAAATTTGGGTTCAAAGTTCCGAACGTTAGTGATTGCAAAACCAAACCGACAATATCAACATGATGAGTTATAACATATTCTACACACATTCCTTTAGACATTATCCCTGCATGTTCTAAAAGGATATATATCCAACAAAATTATTAATGACATATCTTACCAAAATTTGATTAAAAAATTATTTGACAAAATATTTTATTTAAATGAGTCTTCAATTAATCTAATTTTATTAAAATTGTATCAAAAGTTATAAAAAATTTATGAAAAATTATAAAATTTTTAACTGAGGATACTAGAATATATAAATAATTATCAAATTCTACTTATATATGCAAATATTAAAATTAAATTATTAGTATTTATTATTATAATTATCATCATAATATCAAAAAAAATTATTAAATTAAAGTTTTAAAATAAAAATTACACGTATCAAAAACTATATATATATTTATATATCATAATTCTTGAACAATATTTCTCTCTAGAACCATTATAATATGAAACAATGTTTAAAATTATCAAAATGTTTTGTTTTGGTTTAATTATTTAAGAATTAATATTTTATATATTGATAGTAACATTTTTAATTTTATAAGCAAAATTAAAAGATTATATATATTTTATTTTTTAATTATTTTTTAAAAGTATATGTCAATTTGTAATTCTATTTAAAAATTTAAAACTTCTAAGGTGATAAATTTTCAATTAATTGAAACTTATAAAAAAAAAACCCAAATTGCATCATTTTCCTACTCCTAACCACAAATTAAGGGGGAAAAAAAGCAACAGATTTGTCGGTAATAATAATGGTTGTTCATGCGATCATCGATGACATCAATGTCCAAAATTTACTTAAAAAGTTCTTCCTATATATTTCATATAACTGTCAACTTTCGGCTAATCTTAATTTTTTTCTCATTAAAAAATTATTATTTTCCCATCCATTAAAGTGACTTTCTAATAATTTTTTTTAATCATAATGAAAATTTTCTATGTTCAAATCTTCCAAGTTTGACCAATGCAATTTTTAAACAAAATCCAACTACCATAACTCAAAGGCCCTCATCCTCTATAAATTGCTCATAGCTCTAGAAATAAAAGTAGAAATTACTAGCAATGGATTGGTTTCATTCATTTCCAGCAACTTCAACGGTTGCAATACTTGCTTTTCCACTACTAATCTTTCTTTTCTCTCTTCTATGGATATCAAAAACTGCCTCAAGAAAAACAAACAAGATGAAAACCGCACCAGAAGCTGGTGGCGCATGGCCTGTAATTGGCCATCTCCGCCTCCTAGGGGGGCCACAACCAGCTCATATAAGCTTGGCCAACATGGCTGACAAATATGGAACAATCTTCACTATCAAGTTGGGTGTGCATAGAGCTTTGGTGGTAAGCAATTGGGAAATTGCTAAAGAGTGTCTCACCATAAATGATAAAGCTTTCGCCACTCGTCCAAAGCTTGCTGGCATGGAACTTTTGGGCTACAACAATGCCATGATTGGCTCTGCGCCATATGGACCTTACTGGCGTCAAGTGCGCAAGTTTGCCACTATTGAGCTCCTCTCAAACCACCGGCTCGACATGTTTAAACACGTGATGGAATCGAGATAAAGCATCTTTGCAACAGCTATATCAGCTATGGAACAAGAAGAAAAGCAACTCTGGTAAAGTTTTGGTGGAGATGAAGAGATGGTTTAGAGATGTTACTCTTAACGTGATTCTGAGGATTATTGTGGGAAAGCGAATTACGAATTCCGGTGAAGAAGGTGAAACAGTGAAATGGAAGAATTCATTGGACGACTTCTTTGAACTAAGTGGGAAGTTCGTGGTATCGGATGCGCTACCGTTTCTGAGATGGTTAGACATAGGAGGGGAGGAGAAGCTCATGAAGAAGATAGCAGAAGAATTGGACCAAGTTGTTGAGGGATGGCTGCGAGAGCACAAGCACATGAGAGCTGAAAATGATGGCAAGAGTGAGGAAGATTTCATGGGAGTGATGCTGTCTATTCTCCGTGATGCAGAGGAGCACGATGCTGATACAATCAACAAAGCCACCAGTCTGGTACATGTATTTCTAAACCAAATACTCATTGCAAAACCTCATTTAATTAACTTCACCTCTTAAATTAATTAATATTTTGGGTACACAAAATACAAAACAGGCTCTTATCTTAGCTGCGGAAGATACCACATCAATCACAATGACATGGGCTTTATCTTTATTACTCAACAACCGTGAGGCGTTGAAGAAGGTCCAACAAGAGCTGGACATCCAGGTTGGTGTGGATAGACTGGTAGTAACAGAATCAGACACCAAAAACTTAGTTTACCTTCCATCTATCGTTAAGGAAACGTTGCGCCTATACCCTGCTGCTCCACTATCCGTGATCCATGAGGCCATTGAAGACTGCACAGTAAATGGGTACCATGTCTCTGCTGGCACTTGGCTTATATTCAATCTTCAAAAGATTCATCGCGATCAGCATGTGTGGTTAGACCCTTGTGAATTTCGACCAGAAAGATTTTTGACTACCCACAAAGATGTTGATGTGAGGGGACAGAACTTTGAACTGATTCCATTTGGCAGTGGAAGAAGAATGTGCCCCGGAGTTTCATTTGCGCTTCAGAGTTTGCAGCTTACACTGGCTAATGTGCTGCATTGGTTCGAGTTTGAAACACCGTCAGATGAACCAGTTGATATGCGTGAAGGAGCAGGATTGACAAGTCCTAAAGCAACTCCGCTTGAAGTTCATGTAACTCCACGACTTCCTGCATTCCTTTACGAGTGCACCAAATAATTATGTTAGTTTTATAAAATAGCATTCTAAACTTCTAAGACGTTTCATAGCAATAAATTAGATGCTTTGTTCGTACTCCGCTGCTTGAATTAATATATTTGCATTACTCTACCTTTTCCTTATTTCTTTAAAATCTCAAAAAATTTATTAATGCTTAGAGATATGTAAATTTCAATTTTAATCAAATTAATCAATCGAATCATTTTAATTCGATTAATCGATCGATTACCGAATTAAATTTATTTGATTTTTAAAAGTAAATTTAGATAAAATTCGATTTTCGATAGTTTAAAAATCGAATTAATCAAATTAATCAAAATTTATTACATTAAAATGTACCAATTCATGACTAATAATTTATATGTTTTTTTTTTTAAATTTTGGGACTGTCATTGACTCATTGTTACCTAAAAGAAAAATCCCTCATTTTTGGCTTTTGCCGGCCGCATCTCATTTGTATCAATATCCTCTCTCGGCAACCAACATTAAATCTAAAGTCTGAAGCTGTGAAATCCCTTAACTTAGAGTTCTCCTTTTCTTCTCTCAACTCTCATTCTTTCAATAGTCAATGAATCTCACCTCAGTCAATAGATACTGAAGAAACATGAGGAAGTCCGAAACAAGATTATTTTAGATAGCTGATAGCATCAAGTTTAAGGTGGCTTCACTGCCCTCTCCTTTTTTGGCTTTTTGTATCTCTTTTGGTTTTTTTTTTTTTAATGTAATTATGTTTAGATTATCATTGCTTGAACCATAATTAGGCCATTTAATCAGTGTCTCGAGTAGTATTTAATTTTTGTACTTTTTTTCAGTTTGTATTGCTTTTATATAAGCTAAAATCTCTGCTTCTTATTTCCCCCACATTTTATGTTTTAGCTACATGTGTTTTTATATTAATAATCTAAATAGTTACTGCCTTTTATTTTTTTTTGTCTATAAGTAATGATAAGAAAATATTTCAGTTAATTGAAATTTATCCGAATCGACCAAACTTAATTTAGTCGATTAATTTTTTAAATAAAAATTTTGATTTGATTAATAAAAGTTAAATAAAATATTTTAATTAATTTGATTTTAGATAATTCGATTTAAAATTAATTGAACTGATCAAATAAACAATCTTATTAATATTTTCTTTTTGTGTTTCATAAATTTTGTTTTGTTTGTATATTTTTAATTTTCTCGAAATAATTAATGTCTTGTTTGAAATGTCAAAAAACTTATTCTTACTTATTCTTATTATCCTTCCTTATAATCATAATTTAAAAAAAAAAATTTCAAGTCTTGTAAAAAAATTAGAATCAAAAGTTATTTTTCTGTTTTTACATGACAATAATGTCTATTAACTTTATATAAAGAATTTTTTTAATATATAAGAATTACAGTCTAAAAATAAAAAAATATATAAATATTAAAATTTAAATATTAAATTTATTAGATGACATCTCTTAAAAATAATTATATAAATAAATTGAACTAAAATTTGAATCTAACTTTCTAGAAGATTTTTGTTCCTTCAATATGTTCGGTGGATAAGGTTAGAAAATTAATGTGTTCCAAGAAATCAACCATGCATCATCTTGTCAGTGTGGAATATATTTTTCAAAGTATGAGCAAATAAAGTTGAAAGTCACCGATCATTCCCCACAAACCAACAAAGCATGTCATGTTTTGCTAATAAAAATAAGTAAATTGTACATGTGATTTTTTTTTTTTTTTAAGAAGGTTAAAGCTTTAGTATTTGGGTTCAAAGTTGCTGACGTTAGTGATTGTAAAACCAAGCCGACAATATCGACATAATGAGTCACGGGCATTAACCCAATGGCTGCACACCTTACCACAGACATTATCCCTGCAAATTCTGAAGGGATATATATGATTAAAAATTTTTATTTAAATGAGTCTTCAATTAACTTAATTTTATTAATTTGATTTTTTTTACAAATAATATCATAATTTAAAGATAAAAAATTATAAATACTAAAATTTAAACGTTAAATATATAAATATTACATGTTAAAATAGATTATGAATCAATTGAGTTTGTTGATGATGTTTATAAAATGTCTTAATTGGAAGGGAGAGGTAAGATAAAGGGAAGGACAACTATAATCTGCAAACAAAAAAATATAGTTAGGGATTATTGAAGTGGTTATTCAAAGACGCATTTCAACGTTTAAGTCAACAGAATGCCTGAAATTTAGTAAGAGAGAAAAGAAGATTAAGATGCTGAGGTGTTTATAGTCTCACTGAAAGAAAAACTTTAAAATGTCTTAGGGTTAGGTGTTTTTATCCGTTTCTTTGTTCTAGTCTTTCAATTACCTTATGCTTGATATCAAGTGTCAATGACCTAACTAAAACAATTAATAATTGATAGATATTTATATGGAGCTCGAAAAAATTTTATGACTATTAGTTGCATTTAATAATTTCAAATAGACATGAATCACGTTTAATAATCACAAATAAATTAGATGTCAGGTAATCAATTCTAAAATAACTACCTTAATTGGATGTCTATTAAACCTGGATGAGTTCTTGCTTTAATAATGGACAAACCATTTCCTTGGAGGTAAATGACATGGCTGGACAATCCAAGGGCATAGCTGCGTTGATCTAATTTTAACTGTTGAATAATTCACTTAGCTGTAGCACAGTTAAATATCAAATTTCACTGTATAGGTTGTTATTTATCTTATCTTTAAATAAATGCATATTTTAATGTAATTAGTTTCCACTTTATAATTCAAAATTAAGTGTGTCTAATATAAATATACCTAAAAATATTAATACTAATTGGTTAATTTTTTTGGGGGTCTCTTTTCCGGTAATATTAACATCAAAGTTACAGCCAAGACATTAATCATACCAAGGAGAAAAATGAAGTTGATGAAAGATTTCAACAAATTAATTAGTAGCTGAGTAACGTCAGTGCAATAACATGAAACGCTCCAGGAAATCAAGCAAAAGTTAGTGGGGATTTCCTGTGCAAACTCTCATTAAGAAAGTTTGGTATGTCCAAACAGTAACGATGACATGGGCTCCCTCCTTATTACTCAACCAACGCCATGTCTTCGAAAAGGCCCAAATTAATTAATGGAAGATACATTTATTGGGCCTGACTCTTGACCCTAGCCCTTTCTGACTGGAATTAGAACCCATGTAGAGTCTGGATTGACACAGGAACCGCATCGAATTTTCCTAAGAGTGGATCAGCAAACATTCGTTTCCTGGTGGAAATCATCATCTACCGGTGCAACTTTATTTAACAGCCCATAAAGGGCCGTCTTGGTGAGTTGACATGACACGACTTCAACCCAAAATGGTCCATCATCCAATTTTCTATATGTATGACTCATCAACCGAACGTTGTCCTAAAAGATCGCATTAACCATGTCATTACCTCGTCACATGGGTGTTCTTTCTTGTTATATCTGTCGTGACCCTAGGGCAATGTTCCTGCATCGTTCGCTTCTTCTTCCTATATCCTTGATCATCATCTCGAGATCCTAGTCGTCCAATCATGTCCATGCATCAACAGAGATGTAGCCTCATTGTGAGGATCTCCCGATTTGTCCCTGAAGCTGGCTTTATCCATTCATGATGTTCACCCTATAAAAGGGGAAATTTTGCAGCTTCCTTCAATTGACCTGACAGATATCCCGTCACTTTCATTTGTTTTTACTCCTTTTTTTTCTCCTGTTCTGGGGAGGTGTTTAAAACTTACAAGTTAAGAGAAGGGCTTAGCTTAACGTGCATGCTCCCGGGTCGACGAGTTCTTAGTTCTAGGTCCATCCTGTATGCTCCAGGTGCATTTCATGTAGAAAGTACAAAAATTTTGATACAAGAGATAAGTGAATCCGGTTGTTAACTATGGAGATGCATTTATATGGACCAATAAATTAATCAACAAGAACAATTGTAAAATTCATTTGTAATTAATACTTAAATCAAACTTGAAAGCCAACTTATGTGAGAATATCAACAATTGATTCATATTCTGAGGGGGAAAAACGAATAATAATACGTTTGATATTGTTATATATTGTTTTTTTTTTTTATTTGGCATATGAAACAGAATTTATTTATGAAAATTAAGAAAGCAAATTTTCCAAGGGTTAAGTAATACGGACGTATTGGAGCTTGGGTGCTGCTAACGACGTCATCACGATGTTAAACGTTTCGATGTTTTAAAAATATATTAAATATTGTCGATCATCTCTTAGATTAATTTATATATTATTAAAATTGACATTCAAAAAAAATTTTAAACACCTAATATTACCTTTAGCTAAATATGCATCAGGACAGAAGATTTAAAAATAAATTAAAATTCCAAAAAAAAAAAAAACCAATGGGACCCGACATGCTGGCTCCGTAACAGTCAACTCAACCAAACCATGTTCCTGCCCTCTCCATATGACGCCAGCCCATCAAAGAACTCGATCACATATGCCCAAAAATCAACTGTGAACACCCCCCCCTCCCCCCCGCTCTGATTCTGCCTCAGAGCTAAAACTTGGCTTTTGTGCATCTTAATTTTCTCCCAGAAAGATGGAGCTGAGCCGTAGGCAACGCTCCACCAGAAGCATATCGTTAGAAAAAGCAGTTGTTGCAGTTAGAGCAGAGAGGGTCATCTCTAAAACCGCCTTGGCATGGGCTCTCACTCATGTTGTTCGTCCAGGCGATTGCGTTACCTTGCTTGCTATCTTTCCTGGTGAAAAAAAAGGTAATTCTATCAAATTCTTTTCTTTTCTACAAGGAGAAGTACATATCGAAATTCAGAAGTACATATTTATTTTTACTGCTTATCCCTACCCTTTCGTTTACTTGGAACTTCATGTAATGACTTTGTTTTTTTGTTTTAATTTGTTTAAGGTAGCAGATTTTGGAATTTTCCGATGCTGACTGGAGATTGCGGGAGTAATATTCGGGAGGCGTTACCGGAACGGATTTGTCAGATCTCTGAGTCGTGTTCTCAAATGGTACTTCAGTTCCACAACCAAATCGAGGTAATTGATGTCAGAGTTACTTAATTGCCAGCATTGAATTAGCTTTTTCATGTGTCGGCATATGGACACTTTGGTCCATTTATCACTCTAAACAAAACTTTGCGAAAAGCAGAGTGGCATGCTTTTGTGTTTCCTAGAAACAGCATATAAACATGTAATGGATCTACTAACTGATTGAGTTGTCGAGATTTAGAAGTTTCCTGGAACCCAAACAGGGCTTAAGCTCTATCGTCAGATGGAAACAAAAAAAGTTGGTGATTGGAGGGCTTGTTTAGACTTTGGACTTTTGGGTGGTTGAATGGCATTGGCATGTGCAATTGAATCATAATCTATTTTAGGTGGCATTATTGCCGATCAACATTATTAAAGGTTTTTTCATGGAACCCCATCTCATCTTTTAATAGGGATTATTATGTTAATCTTTAATTTTTTATTTGGTCCATGAAGTGGGTCCCCTAAAATTCCATGCAAATTTCATAATTCTCATTTCATTAATGGTTGCTAATATTGCGAAGATCACATGAATTTTCTTCCTTTTTTTTTTTTTGAAGGGGAAAATGCCAATCAAACTCTTGTTCTGAGGAGAATTTCTCTTAATTGCAGGTTACTGTGAGGATTAAGGTGGTGTCAGGTACAACTGGCAGCTCAGTGGCGGCTGAAGCAAAGAACAATGGAGCCAACTGGGTCATACTGGACAAGTAATTAACCATATAAAAAAGTATTATTTCTTGTTTCTAAGCTATATGTTTAATTGGTTGGTCTTAATTGTGGTTTATCCCCTTTATATGTGCATCCAGTATACTGCTGCATTATTCCCTGATAACTTGTCTTATATGTTAATTTTAGTGGTCAATAATTCACACCAAATGCCTTTGGGATGTGCGCATATGCAGCCTTCATGTGATAATGTTATTATGTATTTTATAGTAGGATTATTGAAGTAATCACTAATAAAGACATATGGATGTTATACTCCTTAACAGTCTGTCTAGTAAATAGATCAATTTCATTAGAACTAACATTGTTTTTGAATAATATTAAGCTAGAGAAAATAGATCCAAGTAGATTGAGTTCAGGTTTTTGTGTAATGCTGTCTTTACCAACCAATTAAAAGGAAAACCAAACGGAAATGGTCTGCTTGAATCATAAGTTGTTTGCCACTCATATATAATAATAGCTAGTTTGGTCTGTAAAATCTCAGAATTCAACTCGTATTATCTTAAATTTGAAGTCATTTTTGTGTTAACTTACAAGGAGTTGTTTCTACTGAATCAGAAAACTAAAGCAGGAGCTGAAACATTGCATGGATGAACTTCACTGCAACATTGTAGTGATGAAAGGTTCACAAGCAAAAGTTCTCAGGCTTAATTTACAATGCATAAATGAACTTCGAACTCCCTATTTCTCTGCTGCTGCTTCACCAGTAATGGATGCTGGAGACTACCTAGGACATAGGCTGAAGCATTCTACTCCTGTCAGCAGCCCGGAAGAGCCAAGTATTTCTTATTCAAGAACAAGCCAAGCAGGGTTGCTGCCAAGTTCCAATTCAGCGACATCTCTTTTCCTGGTCTATCAGCAAAATCCTCTTTTCGAAGGGTTGAACATAGGAAATTACACTTTCTTAGATAATCAGGACAACTTGGATAACCAACTTACTGTTCTTGATTCACGTGCAGAAAAGCTTATAAATCTATCAGCAAAGCCAACATCTTCTATAGAAAGTAATGACAAGAGTGTATTCTGGATTCCCGAAAACCACATTGATGAAAAACCTTATAAAACCCATAGCAATAGAAAAAAAGTCATCCCTCCTACTTCCAAAACCCTGCTTGACAAGTTTGTCCAATATGATGAAGATACAAAGGCAGGTAGACTTGTCAATCAAAGCCATGGCAAAGACTACATGGTTAGCTCAAGCATTAGGGATGCAGTTGCTTTAGGTAGAACATCCTCAGTACCTCCTCCCTTGTGCTCAGTATGTCAACACAAGGCACCAGTCTTTGGCAAACCCCCAAGACGTTTTTCTTATGAGGAGCTAGAGGAAGCTACAGATGGATTTTCAGAACTGAATTTGTTGGCAGAAGGTGGTTTTGGTGTGGTTTACCGAGGGATTTTGAGAGATGGTCAGGTAGTAGCGGCGAAGCTGTTAAAGTTTGTGGGTTGTCAAGCAGATATTGATTTCTGCAGGGAGGTACAGGTTTTGAGCTGTGCCCAACATAGGAATGTTGTGTTGCTAATTGGGTATTGTATTGATGGCAACAAGAGAGTCTTGGTTTATGAGTACATATGCAACGGATCCTTGGATTTCCATCTATATGGTATTGTTTTTCTCATTTTTATTTCTTTCAATATGCTCCTTTTTTCTATTTGCATTTGGAACCTTCATCTTCCACATAATATTGGTTACAACTGGTTGACAGGAAGTGACAGAGCCTCCCTAGATTGGCAATCAAGGCTAAGAATAGCAATTGGAACAGCTCGAGGCTTGAGATATCTTCATGAAGATTGTAGAGTTGGTTGTATAGTACATAGAGATATGAGGCCCAAAAATATTCTCCTGACTCATGATTTTGAGCCTCAGGTACTTTCAATTGTTTTTGGACCTTTCTGAAAGCATTAATGTCCATGCCTATTCAAGTTGATACAAACCTGAATTCGTCTTAAAGAATAGTACAACCCACCTATCTCTTCAAATGATAATTTATCATATTTCAACCTTGTTGCAGTGTTGCTTTAGTGGCTATTTAAGTGATAAACATGAATTTTTTGGTTAAAACGCAAGTTATGTTACAGGACCTTAAGGTTCATTGTAAATATTCATATTGAGGAGCATTGCTTAATAATTTGGTAGATTCCTCATAATACATATAATTGGTATATAAGTTCTTTTATTCTTTTGTAACATAAATTCATGCCTAACTTTTTAGTTGTCCCTTTAGGTAACTGATTTTGGACTCGCTAGATGGCATTCTGATCAATGGATTGTTGGAAGCAAGGAGCGAGCCATTGGAACTTCATGGTACTTTCTAAGTGTCCTTATTTTTCCTGTCTTTTGAGTCTCATTCATCTTTTTTTTTTGGATTAAAGGTAACCCTGTTTTAACAATACAGACTTGGCACAGATATGCTTTATTAGAATCTTTGGTCTACATTCCTTAAAACCTAACATCATTGGTCGCCTGCATTTCACATAGGACAGTAAATCTTTATTCAACTTGCGAAAATTTCTATCACTCTAATGTGGCTGAAAATGATTAAATCCAGGTCTCTTGCACCAGAGTATTTGGATGGTGGAAGGATTACAGAGAAAGTTGATGTATATGCATTCGGAGTGGTGCTGTTAGAGTTAATGACAGGTCAAAGAATCAGTGACTTGCAATTTTACAAGGGACAGAATTTCTTATCTGATTGGTTCCACCCTCTAGCTGCATTAGACTCAAACCAAATAATGACAAATATTTACCAGTTACTTGATCCATGTTTGGCCTCCAGGAAAGTCCAGGACTTTACCCATCAACTACAGGCCATGGTTCGTGCTGCTTTATTGTGCATAAGTCATGATCCGGAATCAAGACCTCCAATGTCAAAGGTATGCTACCTTATCCTTCAAGTTCTAATTCATTTCATGGTCCTTTCTTTCCATAATCTTTTGTTCAGGGGCTTTTCACGTCATTGCCTGAGCTAGGTATTGAAATTAAGAAATTTCCTGTGTCATTTGCAAATTGGTTAGGTCCTTAGAATGCTTGAAGGAGGAGATATGAGCATTCCTCTGAGTTTAGACCTGAACTCAATTGGCAATAGAAGCGGCCATTTGCGTGGATTGAAAACTTGGACACAACCTGAATCTAGGAGACGCCACTCTCGAAGGCTTTCACACTGAAATGATTCGACAGACGAGTGAACTGATGCTTTTATAGTTGAGTCGGTTTTGTCTGTTGAGTGTTGATCACATGATTCTTATTTCCTTTTGATATAATTTTTTAAAAATCTCCAACTTTAGCTTTATTTGAAGAAACTGTACCCTTATTGAATGTTTCTAATATGAGTTCATAATTCGTTGCTCCATTATAATAAAGACTTTCCATCCAACAATGAAACGTGAAAGGGCAATTAATCTTTGATTGAAGTGGAAAAACAATTAGCCATAGGAACAACAATTGATGTTGTGATCGAAATTTAACCATACAGGAACAGCAGATGAAGGAAAAGAGAAAGGAACCTTTGCCTGGAAGAACGAAAGGTGACTGGTTTGTATGATTCAGCTTCATTGTCACATTCAGGCTATTGATGAAAATTTTGGCTGGGACATTACTATAAAATTTATTTGCAAACAGTGATTTCAAAACAGATATGATTGTAATCCCGGAGGGATATCTATGTTTAGAATTATGGGTCTCCACTATCCAGGATGTTGGATGAGTACACCATCTTCCCTGAAGATTTGACAGAAATAAATAAAAGAAAAGAAATTTTATTTAAGAAAGCTTTATTTGTCTCCAATTTCGTAGTAGCCAATTCGTCAAGTCCATGACATGACAACATGTAATCCCAAAATGGTTCCTTCCCTCTCTGATAGGCAAACCCCAGCAGCCAACATATACTACAAGGAACATTCTCCTCAATTACACGTGTCAAACTTATTACAAAACATGTAGACGTGGCATCATAATATTATATCAGAATACCAAAATGGAAGAACCAAAATTCTTTCGGATCAGTACCTCCCATGCTGGCTGGTTCTGCTGGTGGACGAATAGCTCCCATCAGATGGGAAAGACTCCCTATCATAACTTCCCTGCAGCTGATTCTGCTGCATCTCTGCCACCTGAGCAAACTCCGAAACGCTCCATACCTTCACGGACTTATCAAGGCTCCCACTGTACACAATCCACCGCTGCTCTTTCCCTGATTCTTGATCCTTTTCCACAGCCAAGCACTTCACAGGCCCCGTGTGTCCTGTTAGCACCGAAAGGCAGGTGTGGATGTTGCCGTCCCTACGCCAAACACATATAGTCTTATCAGCTGATCCGCTAAAAACCAAATTCCCCGCCGTCTCAAGGCAAAGAATCGCCAGCTTGTGCCCTTTAAGGACCCCGCCATGGGATAATTGCTTTTCAAGTTCCCAGAAGTTGATCAGACCGTCACTGGAGCCACAGTACAGTACTGAACCAGGGGTGTTAATTGCTAAAGCTGTAACCGCACATTCTTGTTGTAAAAGAGTTTGAGCCAACGTATGCTTTGTTCCTTTCCGCACCTGTTCCGGCCTGTTCCACACTTTAACGGTTCCATCTGCTGAGCCAGTAAAAACCATTCCACCCAAGCTCGAAACAACAGAGTTAACAGCGTCATCATGTGCATGAATTGATTCGATACATTTGGAATCAGAAATTCTCCAAACTTTAAAGGTTCTGTCCCATGAAGCAGAGTAAAGAAGACCTTGTTCCTCGTTCAAGCTCAAACAAGACACCGCATCCGAGTGTTTGATCCATAAAGAGCGTTTACGCTTCACTTCCACGTAATTGCTTGGTTTAATGGAACTTTTAAGGATATCTTTGAGAGTTGGCAAAGTTCCAGCCCGTTTATGAACGCTAGGGTTCTTAGGAGAGATTTTCCAAACACGAATCTTCCCATCTTGATGACCAGTAAAAATCCTTTCACCTGATATCACAATGGCCTTAACCAAACCACTGTTTGATTTGAAAGCGGTAAATTCTTTAAGATTCTTCCACACACGAATGTTCTTGCTATCAGAGCCAGTGTAAAGGAGATCCTTTGAGGCTGCTAAGGAATAAATATGGCCCTCTTCACGTTCCAGAGACCCGATGAGACTGTTCGCTGGAACGTTGTCGTCTTCAAAAGGGATCGATAAAGATTTGTTGAAGGGAGTGGTTTGGTTCCATGGTGACATGGTCATCGGTGAGCCTTCACAGCTCACCCTGTTGGCTTCAAAGGCAGGGCCATTAGCTGATGCGCTGCTGTAACGAAGGCACAAATCATCTTCACTCACAGGAGCAGTCATGGACATGTTAGGATCGGAATGCATAATGTTGCCAAAATTGGATCTTCGAATGCTATCAGCCTCTGCAAACATTGTGCCCCTTCCTCCGTTTCTCATTCCAATCCCAAAGAAAATGAAAAGAAAAAAATTGAATATAATAATCAAACTACCAAAGACCAAAAAACTAAACCAAATTCTAAATATAGAAGAACAAATAAGAGAAGATGGACAGGAGAGATTTGAGGGTTCAGAGACTATATCAGAAAAACAAAGTCAGGGGTGGGGAGAGGATATAGAAATGGTTGCATTTTACACTGCATGCATGTATACATATATTGCAAATATAGAAGTTGGATTGGAACGGTTCAGGAAATTTGGAGTTATCAGATTTTGACAAGTGTTCGGACCAAAATGCCAACGTGCTTGGTGGTTTTATTAGTTGCTATTTGGATTGTTACTCTTTATACGGTGGTTGGTTTAATTTTTATTTTAAGATTCTTTTCAGTATTCAATTGATTTATATGATTATTTTAAAAGGTGGTATATATTAAATAATTTTAAAATTTAAAATTTAATATTTGTAATTGATTTTTTTATTTTTAAATTGCAAACTCTTTTATAAAAAGAAATACAATATTAAGTCTATTATTTTTAAATTTTTGTAATATTTAAGAAATTAGCTAGACGAGCCATTGCTTGACATTGTTTTATTTATTTGGGATATACAGTTTGCTGAACCAAACTAAGACGTTAAGGTTTCCATCATTATAAGTCTTCATATTGAGTATGAGGCAATGAAAAATAATTGGAGCACTTCGTCCCCTTTGTTTCCTTCTTTTGGCTATGGTAGTGAGTGGCATCAACCGTTAGACAGGTAAAAGTAAATTTTTGACGGTAAAAAAAAAAAAAAAGTGACACTGTTGGATTAACTGAGTGAAGGAGGGAAATGGGGAAATTCAATAATTTACAATGATTCTATTTTTCAATCTTTGGATATACAATTCAAAGGCAAAACTAAAGCGCAAGGCCCGTATGCCCTGCAAAGTTATAGTTACAGAGAATAGCTTAAAAGATAAAAGACAACGTATACAAATACTGGGTTTTGCTATTTGTTAATTTGGCCGTTTAGGTAACTAATGGTGAGGTTTACATAGTAGAGGGTGATGGGTGTCCACTGTCCAGCGTTCACAAATTCTAGGTACCGTTAACCCCATCACAAAATCCAGCCACTATATATATATACACTTTTTATAGCAGCAAAATTGCTGAAGTCTGAAGAACATGTTGCATTGAAGATTTGTTTCCAGCTTTCTGCTGATGTTTGAAGTGTAATGGCACCCACATATGTCGTGTTCACAAGAAACCTTGAAAGAAGGGAACCGCCATTTCCCCCAATTATTGGGCAATCAGGGTTCCATTGGATATTAGACAAAATAATCACCAATCAAATCAACACTTTCATTTGTACTCAACTTAGCGATTGAAGAGGGGATTGACAAATTGTAGCTCCAGAGGAAAACTGATTAAAGGAGAGTATATCACTGTAACATGGCAAAAGAAGTGGAAAAATTGATCAGGCTGTCATTGAGTATACTTTTGCCAATTTCTCGTGCCCTTTTCCAACTTCCGACTGAATCAGATGCACTCCTGAATGAAGAATTTAGAACCAATGAACAATCGTTTGTCAAAATCATGGTAAAACACGGGCTTTGTAAATCCCCTGGCACCTAGATAAGCGAAGAGATGGGAAGAAAATGTGTTACAGCTTTCGCCAAAAATGAAAGAAAATGACGAAACAACAAAAAACCCTCTTGAATTGTGACAGGTGTTATCCAACAAGACGAACAGTGAATGCCAAGTACAAAGGACAAAAGTATAGTTGTTGTTTCAATTTCATTTTCCTGCAACCTTGACCATGTCACCTGGTGCTCTTATCTCTGCTACTAGTCTACCAACCAACCGGCCACAGTTCTATGGCCACTTGTCCCGCGGTACATAAAAGCATGGCAGTGGAAAGTATTAATGGTACAGAACCAAACTACTCGTGCCGCGATGATTGTCTCACCGGACAGGTCGCCAATCATGGAAAAGGGTTATGTCAAAGAATTATCCAATTTTCTTGCAAACTAGATATGTTACGACCTACTGGCTACGCATCAACTAGGATAATCCCAGGTGTGGAAACCCAATTCAAACGTAAAGTCCATTTTGCTATAATCACAAATGATAGTACTAATTTTCTATAAATTTCTAGACATAGGAACAATAATCAATTAGTTTTATCTTTAATTGTTTACAGCAAGATGTTTTGCCTGATTTATCCTAGACAAGAATAAAAATGAGCATTACTTCAGCGCCAGGTGATATATGACAATCAATCAATTCAGAGGAAGAACAAAAAAAAGCAAGTAAAATATTTCTGAAATCAAATTTCGCAGTTAATTTATATTTGATAATTATTGATGCATAAATTTTATATATCATCAATAAATAAAATGATAATATTTTATTAATAAGTAAATCATCTTTTAATTCATTAATAATATATAAAATTGATACATTAATAGTGAATCAAATATAAAATTTTCTTTTAATTTCCATTCAAATTTCAGTTTTTGTAATACTAATTCTAGAGGAAATTGTTGTTGCCAAACAAAAAATACAGGATCTTATTTATCGGCTGTCGTTGGACCTTGGCTGAGGAACTGCAATGTTTATTTGTTAGAAAGGGCCCTTCTTCCAGGGCCAAGCCTGTCCAAACTTTCCAATGCATTTCTTTCTCTAAACGCAAAGCTTGCCTAGTAGGCTGGGCTAAACCGAGAGAGCCAGCTTAATTTCGATTTCTTGCCTTGATAGGGCCCAAATCTAAAAATCAAATGCTTTATATAGCTCAGTTCTTACTGAGCGAAAATAAGTAATACTGTTTATGACTATTGATCAGCATCATGCCCCAAAAGAATAATCGTGTTTAATGATGCTCACATATAGATTAATATTTTTCTTATAAGCTTGAACTTTAGATAAAAGAAAAGCAGAAATTTAATGGGTTTGAGCATTTAAAAATATAGCAAGTACTAAATACAAGGATATGACTAAACTTTTGGGAAGGGGTCATCTTTTAATACAAAAATTTATCAACAGAGTTGAAAATCTTGGCCTAGATATGGTATCTTATGCTGGAATTTATCGTCTTTAGATTCCTAGCTTGATACGAGGCATTTACTCCAACTACAATTTACTACAAGCAGTCCTTTCTCTGATATCAATTACTTTACATTTAGTTTTGTTCAGAGACGTTGACAGATTAAACAACGTCGGCATGACGTTGGACTTTGTAGCATGTAATGTAAACATGCATGATGTAATTTCACATCAAGTATTTATTGGAGTTGGTTTGGGATATAAATATTTATATAATCTTTAATTTATAAAATATATTTTTTGAGTTAAAATTATAAGATTTAATAAGATTAAAAAAAATAATATCTCGTAAGTTAATGTAAATTATAATATTTTGTATCAAAAGTTGACTATGAAATACTAATAATAAATTATTGAATATTATCTTATTAAAATGAAAAATGATGTCATAATTTTAAAGAGATATCATGAATCACATTAATTATATATTAAAATTAGTATTATGATATAAATATTTATATTATTTTCAATTTATGAAATTTTTTTATTAAAATAAAATTAAAATAAATAATATCTTATAAATTAATATGTACCGTGATGACATGATATCAATTTTGAGTATAGTTAGTATTTCACGTTTGGAAGCAACAATATTGTTTCAGAAATAAAATTGGCCACAGAAAATAGATTAAATATCATCTAACCGCGTCTTCCGTGCCAAGATCCAGTGTGTGTTCACATCTTTTAGAGCTGAGATTATGGACGTCCACTAGGACGATAGACCCACTGATGATTTGATTGCAAAGATTGGACAGCTAATGATTTTTACACAATATTTCATGACCAAACAAAGAGAAAGGTGAAGAATATGAATGATGAGGGTATAGTTTTGTTGTGGTGATCAAACATTTTTGCTGTCAATGTCACAAATATCAGTATCGCTTGGCTTTCCTGTTTTCCTGCTTTGAGGTTCATTGGCCTATGTTCCCCACTTCACCTCAAGAATTGGAACTCGATCGAGAGCAACAAAAGGGTGTTTCACTTTTCATTTTTTTAATCAAAAGCTTTTGCTATAATGTTTTGCAGGCGTACCTCACTTTTTATGCATGATAATGATGAGACACCTCCCCAAATTTCAGGCTTCTGGATTTAAAACATTGCAAATATCTATAATGATTGAATAAAATATAGCGGATCTAATTAATTATGACAATTTGGAGAGTTAAAAATAAAGCAGGAGAGCCAAGGAAACGAAGTTTTCTTAACCCATAATGATTATTATCATTATTTACTGGAAGAATATATATATATAAATCAAAATTTATGAAAATAAATTGTATTTATCAATGTAAAGTTAAACTCTTGAACTTAATTTATCGTTTTAGAAGAGAATTATGAATTCTAAAATTATTTAGATTTTTACGAATTAAATTTCATGAATGTAGAAATTTTTTGAGAGCATGAATACCCAAAATTAACTTTCTTTGGATCAATAATTTTGTAAAATATTAATTTTTTATCAATAATTTGACTTATGATTTAATTAAAATTTAAATTATTTTTTATTTTTTAATTAAAACAATTTCATGAACTGAATTTTGTTATTAAGTTATTGCTCCTTTCATTAAATAATGTAATAGAAATCATATAGTGCATTACTAGATTTTAATTATCCAAAAATATAACCCTTTATGGGTATAATGTACCATCAACGTTTACTTTGGAAAATCCAATGCAAGACGACTAGAATAAAAGAAAAGGGGAAGGAAAGCAGAGCCGGGCAAGGCTTAGATTGCAATCTTATCGTCTCATCTTGACTCGTGGCCGTATCTTATTGACTTATTTCCACGGAATAAATGATCATGGGTTATTTCTTATGTCGTTCAAGTGGGAAGGTCCCGCACAACCAACCCACCCAGAATGACAACAGTTAATATTTTTTACCTAGTGCCTGTTTGGAGGTGTAATGTAATTAAATTCACCGTAGTATAAATAGAATACAATATTAATTTCAATAAAATTATTTATTATAAATTTATTATTAATTTTTCAATCATAAATATAATAATATAATTATTTTTTTAATTTCATCGTAATCAATATCATCATAATCAATTTCATCATTTATCTAAATTAAACTTTAATTGATAATATTTTAGATCAAATTTTAACATCTCTTAATCGTGCTTTTCCGTGCTATAGGTCTAATTACTATCTATCTCACCATCCAGTTAAATCCCAGTTTAAAACTACCCAAAATCCTTATACAGACTTTTAATTTTATAAAAGAATTAAACATTCCCCCAAATTGCAATATAACCAGAAATTTCTGAAAAAAAAAAAAAAAAAAACAAAGAGAAGTAAAGCAATAGCACCCAAATTTGACTTTGCATTTGGTAGTGAACCATAATTACTCAACTCATGTTTTGATGATCCAGTATGTTATTTTCATTCATACAACTCTTCTTCTTCTTATCCTTCTTTTTATTGCACCAAATATATCTTACCTGGGATGAGATAGATTTTAATTTTAATGATTTTAGAACATTATGGAGTATGCACAACAGCAGACATAGAATGCAAGTTGTGAATCCAACACAACTGCATTACACTTTTCTGTCACTTGTTTTAACATGTCAGGATTTTATTTCAGTAGTTTCAGGAAGGATTGAAACATAGAAACATTATATCAAAGAAAATGTAAATGTTAATTACCAATTAGATCCTGCATTGACCCATTTTATTGTAATTTTCTTTCTTTTTAATGGGTTTTCACTTTAACTTCTAACAAGATAATCTTATCTGAGAAAGAAAGCTCATCAAGTAGATGCCAAATTGCTTGTAGCCGCCTAGGAGAGAAATTTCTGAGCAAGCATCTCTGGTCTTATCCTCATCCTCCTGCCAAGTTAACTTTCGTATGATGCTTTGGTCTCTGGAAGGAAAAAAGTTACTTTTAAAGGTGGTTTTATCCCATGGAATTAGAACAATAAAAAGAATTATTTATTTGTGTATTTATATCATATAAAATATTAAAATTTATATATTTTTATTATATTTCATGTAAAAATTATTTATCGATATAAAAATATAAAATATAATTTTTTAATTTTATTAAATATATATATTTATTATTAAAATTTTAAATAATATTAATTTTGTGTATTTGTTTCATATTATGCTTGTGTTGTATTATTATATTATATTTTATATTTTAGATTGTCCACTCTAGCAATAAGATAAAAGTAGTGTGAAAGCAAAGAAAAAAAAAAGAGCTGTTAGATGATTTCTCACTCTACTCAATGATGAATACCATTTCCATAGTTTTATCCTTTTCTCGAAGTCTATTTTAGTCAGTATCAAAACTCAAGACGGTTAGTAGTGTTTCTTTTGCATTCTGACTGTGCAACTGTTGATCATTTTTGGAAAGATCACACCAAATTTTTTCTGACAAGGAACTACATAAATTCCTAGTACTCAACCAAGTCTAATTCTTTCTTAGATAAGTGCATCATATCTTATTCTTATATTCCAGACAGGAACAAGACCAGGGTACCTGAGAAAGAAGAGAGAATTTCGCTTCTTTTTCAAGAAAACTCTGTTCAAGTGCCAACAACAAAGAAATGATCTCAACAAGCAGAGAATTCCTACTTCTTTGATCAATTTACCTTTGCTTTACAAGTTTCTATCTGCAAAACATGATTCTCAAAGAACCAATCCTTTTGTTCATAGCAATCTTTCTACTTTTATTAATCATAGCTCAATCATCCAAGTGCAACCGATCATGTGGCGACAAGCTTGTTCCTTACCCATTTGGATTCTCTGCCGGCTGCCGAATCCCTCTAAACTGCAGCTCAAATAGCCAACAGCATTTTGCAGGTTTTCCAATCCTTACCATAGATGCTGATCACATAAAAATCAGTATTGAAGCCACTTGCAACCGTCCACTCCATGCCCTTCACCGTCTCTATGGCCCCAACTACGCCCCAACATCCAGAAACGCAATTCTACTGCAAAACTGCAGCTTGCCAGCGCCATGCATGATACCATCAACTATGGTTTACACTCATTTTGAAGCCCTTGCTTGCTCTCCTAATAGCAGCAATATAAGTTGCTATTTTGAAAACAAAACTAATGGTTTCGTTGATTACAACAACTTGACTCGAACCAACTGCAAGTCTTTTTTATCATCCATATCAGCAGAATCTTTCAATGAATCAGGAGTCCTGGAGATCCAGGTGGTTGAGCTAGGGTGGTGGTTTGAAGGACGGTGCTCTGACTTTTGTTCTGATAATGCAATTTGTGATGATATTGTTTCACCCTTAAATGGACGGCCAGGATTCAATTGCAGGTGCAAACAAGGGTTCATAGGTGATGGATATCGTGCCGGCGACGGTTGCCGGAAAGGTCAGTTCTTCTTCACCGAATTTCTTTGAAATTCTACTTTAATTATTAAAGTTAAATAATTATATCTTTGCAATTAAAAGTTAAAACCACGTCTTTGTATTTAATGCCAACAGGAAGCATTAAGTGATTTACTTCAGCAGTTTTTTCAACATTTTTGGTAATTTAAATTGCTCTAACATTGTTGCAAAATTAAGTATTGAACAAGATGAAATGGGCTTAGAAAACAAAATAATTTTGAAGAATTTGTCTACAGTTTTCATCAGCCAATAGAAGTAGATTCAAGTGAACAATTAATGCTGGCAAAGCTTTGTCAACTTTGCAACAACAATTAGTCATAGCAGACTGAAAGGACACATCCTGCAAAATATAGTTTTCTGTGGTTTACATGTGTTTTTTGTTGAATAGAGAAGGGCTAGTCAAACCTTACCATTTAGCCCAAAAGGAACCAAATTTCTTTAATCATTTAGCAAGTCGATAGATGAAGATCTTTTCCAATCGTTTTTCTATTTGTCCGGTGCAAAATGCAAAACACAAGATGTGTTAGTAAGATCATAGAATTCACCGGGAATGACTAGTTTCACCTAACGCAATTAAGGGACCCCCTGGTACTGCATCAGACCTCTGACAGATGGAATCTAAAACATTTTAGTTTATCACGGAAGAAAGAACTATCATTAGATGTGTTAGAAAGAAATAAACGAATTGAATTTGTATAGAGGCAAGAGAGAAGATTGATGGATTTGGAATAAAAGCAATTAAATTAGAACCTAATCATAATTGCAGATGATTTTGTTAAACCAAGCTGCTTTGCTTCAGCGAGACCAGACAGCTCCCTGGAGTATCCTAATCAAGATGTTTCTAAAAGTTTTCTTTAAATGAGAATGTTCTTTTCTGTTTAAAATTATGTATTACGCACAAACTACAAACTTCTTCTGTCTAACAATTTGTTTTTATGCGTTTGTTGACATGGAAAACTGAACAGCATCGTCAGATTGCAACCCTGCAAGATACATTTCTGGCAAATGTGGAGGAACGACTAGAGTCGCTGTTTTTGTTGGAGGTAATCATAAATTAATATAAAACATGCCGGTGGCTTCAAACCAGTGAAGATGACTTGATGATTTAATATTTATCACATTACTCATATAACAATTAAAAATTGGAATTAGTGTATCCTATATATGCAGCACTAATATTGGAGTTTATTTTTCTCAGGCATTGCAGCTGGAGCTTCTTTAATGATCTGTGCAGTTCTAATATGCTGCTTTATACAGAGGCAATCCAATGCAAAAACCAGAAACAATACAAAGCGCTTCCTATCTGAAGCCTCAGACATCAGCATTCCAATTTATACATACAAAGAAATAGAGAAAGCTACAAATGGTTTCTCAGAGAAACAAAGGCTTGGAACTGGGGCCTTTGGAACTGTCTATGCAGGAAAACTTCATAACAATTCATGGGTTGCTATTAAAAGAATCAAGCAGAGAGACACTGATTGGCAAGTAAGGAATGAAATCAAGCTAATTTCATCTGTCAGCCACCCAAATCTAGTGCGCCTCTTGGGTTGCTCCATAGAAAATGGTGAACAAATACTTGTGTATGAGTTTATGCCTAATGGAACATTATGCCAGCATTTACAAAGAGAGAGAGGTGATGAACTTGCCTGGCCAGTTCGCCTTACAATTGCTGCTGAAACTGCACAAGCCATTGCTCATCTGCACTCTGCTATAGATCCCCCAATATACCACAGAGACATCAAGTCTAGCAACATACTCCTTGATTACAATTTCGGGTCCAAAGTAGCAGATTTTGGTCTTTCTAGACTTGGAAGGACTGAAATATCCCACATCTCAACAGCCCCTCAAGGAACTCCAGGATACCTTGATCCTCAGTACCATCAAAACTTCCATCTTTCAGACAAAAGCGATGTTTATAGTTTTGGGGTAGTTCTCATTGAGATCATAACAGCATTAAAAGTGGTGGACTTTTCTAGGCCTCCAAATGCAGTTAATTTGGCAGCTGTTGCTATTGACAGAATTAGCAAGGGGCGTTTAGATGAGATCATTGACCCATTACTAGAGCCAAATAGTGATTCTTGGACATTATCTTCAATCTACAAGGTGGCAGAGCTCGCTTTTAGATGCTTATCATTTCACAGGGACATGAGACCTACAATGATAGAAGTAGCAGCAGAATTGGAAAAAATCAGGCTAAGTAGATGGGTTTCTGCAGAAGAAATTACTTGTGCAGCTTCATCAGAGGTATCTCCTTGCTCTTCCTCATCCAATCTAAGCGAGCAACCACTGAGCATGGCCGTTAATAAGAAGTTTGGACTGGAAAATAGAGGCCTATTTATGCTTCAGATGACTAATGTTGGCTCTGTGAACTTGATGAAAAAATTGAAGGATAATTCACAAGTTTCAGTCCAAGGCCCATGGTTGAGTGAACAAAGCTTTCATCGGGCAGTTTGCTGAGCAATGCAACCCATTAACCAGAAGCCACTCTTTCTCCAGATTTCAACTTCAGCTCGGCCTGTTATTACTTTGGTGTCATCAATGCAGTACCAGAGTTTTGTCCCTCTTCATAGTTTCTAAGAGCTCCCTACCTCGTGTATGTATTTATCGACACGAATTAAAATGTTCCCATTAATGTCTTTTTCTGCCTTTAGTGTATCACAATACTGTCATCGGGACTTGTTGACACGAAAATTCGGTGACAGACGAAAAGAGTACAGCTAAAACAAACAGGCAGGCGTGATCAAAACCTTGTATAAATTGTTGGGCCCTGTTATAAAAAATCAGCCTCAGCCTTTATAATGTTTGGGGAAATAGTGGAGCAAGGCCTGAACAGTTGTTACCCCTACATTGTTGTAAGTAAACCCATATAATAATCTAATCAAAGGGCCTAGTTTGTTTGTCAGTTTATGTCGAACGGCTAACCCAACTCTGCAACTGAAAAACCACCTCGTACCTTGGGCGTACTTGTGGGGTTTAAGAGGTGCTGTTACAACCAGCAACTTAATCGAACTAAAACCCTTAAAAAATTGGAACTGCAATCCTTTTTTCTCGGATTTCCTGTCCCAAAGTTCAAATCGTCCAATCATCGTCGCTTATCTCATCAATCCGTAAGTAAATCTCTCCTAAATTTCGCTCAAGTTTGTAACCTTTTTAAGTAAATCATGCGAATTCCCCTCCGAAAGCAAAGAAACCAAAGTACAAAGGACGGTGCAGATGTATCTGGATCGTTGGGGTTTAAGTAAGACATTTCACTTGCTGACTTCTGGACTATTTTGTACTTTCAGTTGATAGCAGAGAAGCCCTAACTTCTATGCCCCTAATGGAGTATAGAGTATGGACTAGGTATAAAGCTAACTGATGAAAAACACTGAAAATAAAAACATCTGGAAGTGCATCAATTAGCTGCTTCGGCTGCATTTTATTTACAGTGTAGGTGATTGATGGGAGCAATTGGTGGGTTTTTTCTACGATGCGTGTTTTGTTTGATTTCCAAG
Source organism: Durio zibethinus (assembly GCF_002303985.1). The sequence continues at coordinate 1,764,023 of NW_019167949.1, read as the reverse complement.
AAATTTTATGAAATGAAGAGAAAAATAAAAGCTTTTCCTAATGAAACCATGTCTTGTACTGAAAAATGTGAAGAATAGAGTTCTAAGTTTTTAACCTTGTTCTTTCTCTATTCATGTGTGTCTGCAGATTAGATTTATGGGTTTGAATTGCACGAGCAGATAAGATTTTAGATTACAGGAATTTGCAGCGATGATAATATCAAAGACCTTTTATTTTCTGAGGCCTTTCCTGTGATAGAGTCTCAAGCACTTTTGAGCCGCATCTTAATCGCAAAGAAAGTTTGTCTATGTGATTTTCTCAATTTCTGAGGCACGTTCATTTTTAATTAATCCCCTGACTTCTTTACGGGTGGAGTTCCAAATTCCGATGTGATTTTGCATGAAATGGCATTTGTTTCTTGTTGAATTTTGGGCTCATGGTCTGGTTCACGGCCATGGGGCTATCGTTGATATCTCCAGGTATAAAAGGTTTTCTTTTCCATCTGCCCGATTTTGTTTGAAAATTCATCTGGTGATGAATTATATTGGATTGAAGTTGCTTCTTGCAAATTCTTTTCTACGTTCAACCTCTCCAATTCATACTCTGTAACAGTGATGCAACTTCTGCGTTGATCTTTCAACGCAGCCTTTTGGGTTTTGACCCAATGATCACTACTACATACTGCTCTGGGTATTCAAACAATCAAGTTTCAACCATTCAAATTACTCTTCTTTGGAGGATAAAACAAAAATCTACCTCCCTTGTCCTTCCAGGAATGAATTTGTAGATATTTTCCTTAAAATTCATGAAATAACTTTAACAATACGACAGAATCTGAGATGTTTCATGGAAGTCACAGAGAAAGAATGTCTTGTTCCTCTTTTTATTGTGCGACAAATATTCTATGTAGGCATAAAAATAACCTGTAGATCGCAACCTTATGAAGAGTGAATCAACGGTGGTTAATGTGACAGACAAAGTGAAAGGTGAACTAACGGTAGTGAGTTAGACAACCAAAGACTCAAGGACAAAACAAGATCCCTGTGCTGTTTGATTTGCTCCTCTCATTACTAATCAGGACGTGTTGCCGCCGACTATAATTCCTCGAGGGAAGCACGAAACACCAAGCGAAGCCAAGCAAGCAGCCTGTTCCGTACTCTTAAAAAATGAAAAAGCAAACAGACCCCTAAAGATCGGTTTGACACGTGTTCGGTTCACAGCTAAAGTGGCCACACGCATGGAAATTAAGAATTGCACTGTTGGGCTTATCAACTATGTGATTTTTTGTCAAATATCCATACCAACAATTCAAAGCCTAACTCTCCAAGAAAAAGTGGAAAAAAGGCGCTTCCCATGTAGCGACAATTACAACTAATATGCTGCGAATCTTCTTCCGTTTGCATGGTATAAAATGAATAGAAACACCCCACCAACTACTAGAATCAAAACAAGTTTCAAAAGACTTCCAATTTTCTAAAGCCAAAGGACAATGGCTACCACTAGATTGTTGCGTTCATCTAACAAGCCTTTGGGTCGCATTTTTCCTGCTGCTTCTTATTGGCCCTCTTCGTCGGTGAAAACTGTGAGGTGTACGAGTAAGTTAGGGCTAGATGTGGGGAAAAAAGCTTGTGGGGGTGATGAGAGAAAACCAACGGTGGCTGTGAAGGCTTCTGTGGCAGCAGCGGAGAGTGGTGTGGTCATATCAAAGCCACAGGTTGATTGGGGAAGAGAGTTGGCATCATTGCTCGCAAATGCTATTAATGTTATGCGTCAGGTATTGAGGCTGGTTGTGAAACCAAGACCTTGGAAATTTCACGTTCAGATGCTCATTGAAAAGGTATAATACTCCTGTCAGTTATATATACCCCGTCATTGAAGAGCTTTAACTTTTCATATGTTTAGTCATTTGCAAACGGAACAATTAAATTTATCAGCTGCAATCCTGCATGCAGGTCATAGTTGATTGTCGATTCTTTACCATATTTGCTGTTGCGGGATCTTTGCTTGGATCAGTACTGTGTTTCATGGAGGTAATTGCATGATTTCAACAATAAAAAAAAAATACCTTAGGCTTTGTTCTGTTTGTTTTATATAGGAGTAAGATCGTATTTAACTGTGAAAATGACATCAATCCTGCAGGGAGGCTTTCTTATTCTGATGTCATATTTGCAGTATTTCCATAGCTTATCACAAAAGTCAGATCAAGAACATATCATCCAACTTCTGATAGAAGCCATAGGTATTATACTGCAAAGTTCATTATTGAGTTAAGTAATATTATTTAATTGTTAAATTTTCTATTCTTCGCAGATATGTTCTTGGTTGGAACCGGCATGCTTATTTTTGGGATGGGGCTGTACATCATGTTTGTGGGATCAAAGACTATGAAAGGAGGTGCTCCCTCGCTTCCAAGGTCGAACTTGTTTGGGCTCTTCCATTTGAAGGTATTCAACTTAATTTCTTTTATACTCCTTTGTTATACCAAGAACAAACCATCAAGCAATTTACAAGATTTATGTATGATTCTTTCAGACACTTCCGGCTTGGGTTGAAATGAAATCAGTTTCACAAGCAAAGTCAAAAATCGGGCATGCTGTGATGATGATACTTCAAGTTGGTGTTTTGGAGAAATTCAAGAGTATACCTATTGTTACTAGCTTCGATCTTGCCTGCTTTGCTGGGGCTGTGTTGATTTCCTCAGCTTGTATATTCCTTCTCTCGAGGCTTTCAGTTGGCAGTACCATGGGAGATAGGTAGTCGAAAACATTTACAGGAGAAAGAAGAGTGAGAAGAAGAGAGAAACCTTTCATTATTTTGGTCACTTGTTCTTTTTGTAGCATCACTGGTATATGGTTGTATAGCCACACAGCTGTTAATTAGATTGGAAAAAATGAAAATCTTAAAGGTATAAAGGGTAAGCTTTGGGCAAGTTTGCGGTGTTAAGTGTATCAATACCTTTCAGCAGTTGGGGCATCTTCCTTTTGCTGGGTTGATTCTCATACTTTAGTCAATTTGTCAATAAAAATTTGGAGCTATTTATAAAAGATTAGTACAAGTTATCTGTTGGTACAATAATATTAAGTCTCACTTTGAACTACAACAGAGCTTTGGAGATAAGAAAAAATGGAAAAAAAAAAAAAATCTCAAACAGATGATTCTGGCTTTGCCTCATTCTGGAATTGTCTGAGATCTATTGGGAAATCTAAGCTGAAGCTTTACATGATAAGTAGCATCAGCTTCAGATGACTGGGAATCAGTCTGCGCAAAAACTGCAATCCCACGTGCAAATGCAAAAGAACCTGTTCCTCCAACCACTGTTAATTCTTCTCTATCCTTCTTTTCAACATGCTTGGCCTGGACGCTTAGACTCCCAGAAAACTCAGGTGTCTCAAAAGTGAGATAAATTATGTTGAATGCAGAATTAGCAAAATGTTCAATGGGAATAATGAAGCCTTGTGCTTTTCCAACTACATGGGACGTGTTCTCAGGTCCCTCCGTGAGTGCGCGGTGAAAGATAAAGGCTCCAGTATCTGACTGGGCAACAGATGGGATGCTGGAGCTTGAAATATGTGGCTGCTGGATGTACAAGGACAGGGCCAGCCAAGGTTTGGATGGGTTATTTGCTGCCTTTTTGTGGGCTACCGGTGAGAGCAAGGCCAAAAGAATAACAACCAGAATGGCTAAAAGAACTGCAAAGCAAAATATAATTCTAGGAAGCATTTTGCAGAATTGGAGCAGCCTCAAATCTATTGCTTGAATTGATATGTATCTTTTGAGATCACTTTAATACATTACTTGTTGAAACGAACCTGTTCGGTTCCTCGGTGCTTAATGCTTTTGGCCACCAAATCCACTTCCTCAGCTTTAAACCTAAACCGTTAGAAACAATGGTAGCCCCTGGAATTGAGTTGGTCGTGGGCCTTGAGTAGGTAAAATGACTTATGACTACTTATGAATTATGATCATTTAAGGGGCTTATGATCAATAAACTTGAGACAACCAACATCAGAATACATCAAGGTAAGAGTAAGAGTAAGTGTAAGATTCAATTCCTCCGTCTTACAATCAAATCTCTTAGTTTATAGGCTTTTCTTTCATCACTTGCGTAAATAGATGGACAGATAAATAGAAAAGCTTTTAAACAGTGATATGTAAGTAAAAAATATAGCATGGTGAAAGGAGAGTAATCGAAAAGGGCATCTGTTCAATTATATGATAATGATTTATAAAAAATGTTCAATAGCAAAAAGCTGCTTTTGGCAACGCCACCATAGGAGCTATAGACATAAACCTTATCATTTATGCAAAAAGCAAGTAGCTGCTTGTAATAAACTGCTTCCTATATACATTGGGACGGCTAAGGAATCCATGATTTTCTTCATGCTTCCCCGGCAGCAAGGTCAGATCAGCACTGAATGTTCAGTAGAGTACCCAAACTGATTCTCGCCCAGCTTGATTGTTAGGTACAGCACCTCAACTGACTCTGGAAGCCGAACAATAGCCGAGAAGATCCATCACTTCACCCAGGTTAGTAGCTATTGAAATATATGTTAGTCATATTTATCTCTGAATGTCCATGAAATTAAAATTTGAGGGGAAAAAGATCAAGCAATAGACACCAATAACTATTAGTGCTAAAGAGTTGCAATATGCCTACCATATCTTAGTGTCCCAACAATTAGGATGAGGCTTTCTCCACACCCTTTGACCTGTAAGGTGCTATTCTGTGAACTGTCCGCTGGAGGGAACCCAACAAATCCGTTTCAATATATTCATACCTACGCAAGAACAAACAGATATAAATTACATTGAACATTCTGTCTATCCCTAATCAAAATGAATCAACTCTATCAAAACCTCAACTCTGATCTGCAACAACAACCCCCATCTATATGAAACTATGCTAGTCAAGTGTTCAATTAAAAGAAACCTACTATAAATTATAGTCTTCCAATGCATTTAGATGTGATATCAGATCAAAGAGAACTTTAAGGTTTAAATCAGAGACTTACAAATTTCGGCAGAGATTATCTGTAGTCCCGGAAAGAGCAATGATCCTCATTCTAAAACTCAAAATGTCATTCTCAGAGTAGGTATCAAACTTCTCCTCTAAAACTGAAGACAGCTTCTCAACATTAGCCTCAAATTGTTGCTGTTGGTCCTCAAACAAATTCTGCTTTATTTTCCTCTCTGTCTTGCTCATTTCATCTTTGAATTGGTCATCACCAAACATATAGTATGCAAATGCATAGGAATATGAAAGAATGCACCTTGATCTAAAGAGCCTGTAGAGTCCATTTATTATCCAACTGAAATCTTTAGATGTTGATAAATTTTCCTCCAGTATGTTAATTTTTCCAATTATTGTTTCCTTTAGCTTTGACTCGAGCTTTAAAGAATCTATATGAGCTTTATATCGATTGTGGTAGTGAATATAGCGCTCAAGGTAGTGCCTTGCAAGCTCACTTTTCTTCTCATGGTCGTTCTTATATCGTCCACAACTGTGACCAGTAATAGAGGTATACGTGTGATCTCTACCAGTAGCAGTACCACAGATCCAACTGCATAAACAAGAAAGAATTTACAATTTACAAATATCTTTCAATGGACCTTATAGCCAACATACAAAATCATGTAATAATAAAGAGAAATCACCTGGCATAATCCATCTGATTAACCAATTAAATTACACAGTTTCATTCACACAAGAAACATAAGAAGGCAATCAAAGTAAAATGTGACAGGCCTTTTTGGTAATTCCTCCAGTCAAAACTTCCTTACCAAGATTTTATGTCCATACCTTTAATTATGTTGCAAAATGGAACAGAAATCACAAACTATTATCTACAAGAGACAAAGATAAGAGCTCTCACCAAAATGATTGCCCACATAAACAGGATACATGGTTGCAGCCTCCATTCTTTTCAACTGGCTTATGGCATTTTGGACAAGGCTTTGTGTTGATTGTAATCCAATTAACCGTCTCTGATTCATCCTGGCACTTCTTGGACCAGAGTTCCCACATGAGACAAGAACAAGGTGAATGAGCTTCAGATAAACAACTAAAACAAAACTGCATGCCACATGGACATTCAACCTCACAAAGTTCATCATCCTCGATCCGTATTGCATTTCCGCAATGAGGGACACTGGGGCACCATTTAACTCTTCTATTATCCTCAATATATGATTCCAAAAGAACACGATCAAATTTCTCTGAAAGATTAGGATCCCTTATACTAACTAATTGTCTGATTTTTTCTTCATCACAAACAGCATTACACTTGAGTGCCATGCACCTAATGCGTCTACTCTGGCCCTCATTTATCTTCACAATGAAATGTTCAGTCCAACCTAAGCAGAAACAGATAAGAAAGATTTCAGCCTCCTCCTTTTCCAGGCATCAAGAGATTCATAAAGCACTTGTACAATGAAACTTAACAGTTTCATTTCTTCTCCAAATAAGCAGAACCGAGAATTTGCTTAATATATTCATCAATTTTTCTTCTTTAATTTTCTAATTGAATAGAATTAGCAAGTTGTAGCACAGGGTCAATAAAAAGTCAATTTCTATTCCAACAAGATCTTTCCCATTCAGATATAAGAATTAAAAGAGAAAATTAGTTTTCAGGAAAGAAAGAGCTACCCAACTTCAGAACTATGGAAACCTGTCCGACAGTATACTTCAGAATTGGACCAATTCAACAGAAACACCGAGGTTACATGTATATTTAAGCATAATTGGAACCCAAGGTTTAGCAAAAGTAAACATATAATTTGATTTATGGCACTAAACTCACAGTCATTGCAAAAGTAATGACCACAGTCCATAACAGTCAACATATCGGCCAATACATCCTCGTAGCAGATATTGCACGTAAAGGTAGAAGACAATAACTGGTACGAGGCAAGAGCATGATGATCGAGAATTTGTACACCTGCTGCAGCAAACAATTTATCTTTACCATACTCAACAAGCACTGCAAGCACCTTATCCACATCCCAACAATAATGAATAAGCAATGTTCTGGCATGGTGTTCTTTCAAAGACAACAAGTCCATTACTCTGTGTAAGTCCTCCCTCTGCACCAAGAAACATAGAATTTGTTAGTAACCATTATTTATATAAAATCGAATATATCTAAAAACGACATTTTAAAATTAAAAGAAAGTGACAAAATTGTAATTCCAGATACAATATAGGGTTTACCTGAGCAGCCAACAGTGACTCCTTTGTGATCACCTGCAAAAATGAGGGTGAAAGAAATTGAAATTTACAAAAAAAAAAAAAGGAATAAGAACTTTTTTTTTTTTTGCTTAACTCAGTAAACCTAACGGTAATTATATTAGCTAGAAAGAAAAATAAATAAAAATTGAAAATCAAGATCTAGCCATTAAAACCTGGAGGTGATGTTTTAATTTAATTTAATTTAATTTAACAGTAATTGATAAAAAAAAAAAAGAAGAATTAATATCTTTTTTGAAGAAAATGTGATTCTCAACGAAAATGACGAGTAACCTTAGTGGGAGGGAAGGTCGCGTAGGCCGAAAGCAACTCGGTCTCGAGGGCTTGAAATCCAACCGAAGAGTCATCTCCACCATCGTCGTCGTAAAAATCGCCATTATCATCTTCGTGATAGTGCTCGTTATCGCTACTCATATAATCACCCATTCCAATTCCGAACAAAGAAAAAGAAACGCTCTCAATTGTACGTTTCGATCAAATCAAAAACAGAAAAGAGAGAACGATTACGGTTTCGTTGGAAAAGCAAAACAGCGTAATGGAGGAAGCAAGTTTTTCAATTCTTCTCCAGTTTAGAGTGAGCTCTAAAGCGACGATCGCTTCATCAAAAGAATTCGACGATGAGACTCAGAAAGAAAAACTAGTTTATAAGTGTTTTTTTTCTTTTTTAACGGAACTTATCCTTGAGTAACGGCGAAGAGTTCGCGTTTCGCGCCGTCATCACTTACGCCGTTATACATATATTTTTTTTCGGCCAGGGAAAAATAAAATTACGTTGGCTTTTACAGGTTTCATTGTGCTACTTAGGGATTTACTTGCCACGTGGATTAACGTGCCATATGCCGTAACTGGAATAACGTGTACGTCTTTGGTTTATGCAAATTGTGGTTTATTTATCATAATTGCTTTTGGCTTGTGTAAATAAATATCGTTATTTTGCAAATTAATCCTTTTTTTTTCTTTTAACAAAGTTAAAAATTATCAATAAGGAGATAATTTACAAAGTTTTAAAAGAAAATGAAAGTTGTTCACCAAACTTTACTTTTTTTGGTACATTTAAATAATTTATTTAAGTATTTTTATTTTTTTTACATGCTAATTAATTATCAAGATTATATATCAAGTACTTGAGTTGTTAACCTAAAAGTTTAAAAAATAAATTATTAATTCAATAATAGTAAAACCAATTTAATTATCTCAAGTGTAAATTTCAATTGAAATTCAAAAAATAAAACAAAAATCAACTTGTTGAATACCTACATACAAGCCTCTTACATCCTCTTTCTTTTAGCATAATAAAAGCATCTTTAAAATTAAAGTTTATATTTGATAAAAGTTATTAATATAAGATTTCGTTTTTTATACAAATTAAAATGGTTATAAGCATTATTATCGGAATGCTTTGTTCAAATGATAAAAAGAATGTATATCTTTTTTTATTATTCGGATTTAAATTAATTAAAAAATTATGAAAAAATAATTTTTTATAAATTTATTAAATTTGATGTAAATAAATATATTTGAACCATAAAAAAAATATAAAATGAAACTTCAAAGCTCCTTATGGCAAAATAAAAAAAATATATTATAAGCATTTGAAATAAATATTCAATAATCAAATCAATTTAAAAGAATATAGTGCAAAGATTATTCCTCTTTGTTATGCAACAAGCAAGAGACAATAAGAGGACAACAAAGCAAACCAATAAACCTAACCATCAGGCTTCAAAAGCAATCACCTTCAAATCACTCTTTCACATAAAATAAGGAAACGAATACCTTTTCCTTTTTAAGTGTCCTTTGCTGACATAGAAAAAAATGCTTAGTATGTTATGATTTTGAAGAACACAATCTTTTCTTTCAAGAATAAGTCATGATGACTATCCTTTACGATGTAAACCTTTTCATCATAATAATAAATTATTCAAATGATCTTTTATTAACACATTCATAAATATAATCATATAATTTGTTAATAAAATAATAAAATTTTAATTTAAATAATTAAGAATAGAACTTTGTTGGCTTCAAATATCAAAAAATTACACATTATTATTAATTTATTCGTAAGATTGATAAAGGTTGGAATTTAATTAATAACTAGGAACGAATGATATGAATTTATTTTAATGAGTTTTGTTTGTATCAAACTTTTACCTTAAGGTAATCTTAAAAAAATAAAAAAATAAGAGAAATGTTAGAAATACAAGCAAAAAATATTTTTCATTTTTACATTCGATACAAGTTAAAGATCAATATGAAAAAAGTTTGAAGGAGAAAAATATTAAAAAATTAAAAATAAGATGAAATGAAATGATAATGGTTGGGTGTTCATATTTTTTATTTTCTCTTTCCTTGGATAAAAATTTTGAGGAGGAAAAAAATTTTAAGAGGGAAAGACACATGATTTGTGGGAAATGGAAATTTGAGAAATTTTTTTAAATTTTTGAGAGAGAAATATACACAATGAATAATGAATTTTATTTTTATAAGTTTAGTATATGTTTTATTCTCATTTAAAAAAATTAATCTTAAATGATTAAAATTTGGTATTACTTATGTTATTTTAATTGTTTTTATATTTTCTGTGTTTGATTTAAGTTAGATTGACAAGTATCTTGTTAATTAATATATTAAAACTTTTGGTTATTATTTTTCTAGTTAATTTAAAATTAATGAGCTTAATTTTATATACTTAAAAAAATATAATTTCATACGTGAAACTATTTTTTTAATCTCATGCATTTACATTTGTCATGATTGTAAAATTCATAGATATACATATTGAACACTTTTAAATATGCATATTGCCGAGTTATGTTATAAAAAATAATAATTTATTTTATTATATAAGTAAATAAATTAAAATGTCATGAATTATTTTAGATTGTATTAAATAAGACTTTTCATTGATAAAATTATTATTTACTTGATGAATTGTGCAAAAATAAAAAAAATTTATAATCGTGATAAGTGTGATAACTGCTATTTCATCTATTATATTCACAACTATACAACCAACAATTTGACTGCCACCGTAATTTAAATCCGTGCTATAGAGCTTTGCGAGCCTTCTTGAACCCACTAACCTTTCAACCCACTCACGGGCTTCTATGGTCCTCACTCACATTCAGCAATGCACGAGCAATGCCGAGGGAGATTGCTTGAGCCTGTCCTGAAAGGCCTACCCCACGAGCTTTAACAATTACATCGTAACTCGTCTCATGCCACAATATCACCAATGGAACTTTTATGTACTGCAGCCATAACGGATTCCCCTGATGATACTCCTGCAGAAATTAACGCCTAAACATAACCCAGAAACCGAAGGCTAAAAGTTAGCTTGGCATCGCGTTAGTTGATGATAAACTTTCCGGTACCTTCCTGGAGAACCACGCGTGCAATGGCGCATTTACGGTGGCCTGTTCCTATGATAGTCTGAGCCACGAAGCCACCTGGTCTTAACATACTTCTTAAGGTTTTCTACGGGTTTTGATTCAGGAGGGGCTGCCATGGTGAAGGCTATGGAGAGGGAACGGGTGGTTTTAGAGAAAAGAGAAATGGGGAGTGATTTCGGTGGTTGGGGAATTGAGATGCTGTTTAGATTCCCGGAAATTTGAGAGGAAAATGAGAGGGAAGAAAGGGATGACGTAACGGAAGATGTAGAAAGAGCCATTTTTTGTCATGATTTCAACCGTCATTCTTACAGTTGAACGTTTTACAACTGTTGGTTTTTATTATTTTTTTTAATATGGATTTCTTGAGTTTTTGAAACAGGAAATGTTAATCAGTTCAAGCCTAAAAAACTAAGTTCATCATATATTTAACCGTTCTATCCCTAATATCACGATCTCATGAAAGAGTTAAAAATTTCACATCGGTTATGTATTAAAATTGATAATAAAATATAAATATTCACATCACTTTGAATTGATGAAGTGTTCTTTTAGAATAAAATCATAAGGTTCAATAAGTCGAAGCGGATAATATCTTATAAATTAGTGTGGACAATAACGTTTAGCCTGACATTTAAGTTAATCTAACTTGAATTTTGACCCGTGACAAATAATATTAGAACCAGCTTTAAGGTATTAACAATATGTTACTGTGTCACGGGTCGAGACTTAAGCTCCGAACCTACGTGGCTTCGAGACCCGGTCATCTACTCATCCGGCGTCTCAGATCAGTCTTCCTGTCATGGTTCACACCTTGTGAGGTATTATCCGCTCTGGCCCCTTTGGCCTCACGATTTTGTCCTACAAAAGGTGCCTCACAATGCGAATGTGGTGTGAATCATGTTATACCCCAAGGACCCTTCTATTATGTTCGATATGAGATTCAGGACTCTTCCTTAGGTCCGTGACATTCTCTCTCACCCAACCTCGTGACGCCCTCGTCACGGAGGCTGGTCACCCTACCTACCTCCCTCGAGATGCTTGGCGTGGATCGAACGATTTAGGGCTGGCTCTGATACCACTTGTCACGGGTCGAGACTTAAGTTCTGAACCCGCGCGGCTCTAGGACCCGGGCATTCACCCTTCCGGCATCCCAGATCAGCCTGATCGCCACGGTTCACACCCTTGTGAGGTATTGTCCGCTCTGGCCCCCCTTGGCCTCATAGTTTTATCCTACAAAAGACGCTTCACAAGGAAGAGATGGTGTGAACCCTTTTATACCCCAGTGACCCTCCTATTATGTTCGATGTGAGATTCAGGACTCTTTCTTAGGTCCGTGACATTCTCCATCATGAAGGCTGTCCACCATGCCTGCCTCCCTTGAGGTGCTTGGCGTGGATCGAACGATTTAGGGCTGGCTCTGATACCACTTGTCACGGGTCGAGACTTAAGCTCCAAATTCGCGTGACTCTGGGACCCGGGCATTCACCTTTTCTGATGTCTCGAATCAATCTGACTGTCACGGTTCACACCCTTGTGAGGTATTGTCTGCTCTGGCCCCCTTGGCCTCACGGTTTTGTCTTACAAAAGGTGCCTCACAAGGCGAAAGTGGTGTGAACCCTTATATACCCCAGTGACCCTCCTTGTCATGGGTCGAGACTCAAGCTCCGAACTCACGCGACTCTGGGACGAGGGCATTCACCCTTCCGGCATCCCGAATCAGCCTGATCATTACGGTTCACACTCTTGTGAGGTATTGTCCTCTCTGGCCCCCTCTGGCCTCACGGTTTTATCTTACAAAAGGCGTCTCACAAGACGAAGGTGGTGTGAACCCTTTTATACCCCAGTGACCCTCCTATTATGTTCGATGTGAGATTCGAGACTCTTCCTTAGGTCCGTGACATTCTTTCGCACCCAACCTCGTGACGCCCTCGTCACGGAAGCTGACCACCCTGCCTGTCTCCCTTGAGGTGCTTGGCGTGGATTGAACGGTTTAGGGCTGGCTCTGATACCACTTGTCACAGGTCGAGACTCAAGCTCTAAACTCGTACGGCTTCGAGACCCGGGTATTCACCTTTTTGATGTCTCGAATCAGTCTGACTGTCACGGTTCACACCCTTATGAGGTATTGTCCGCTCTGGCCCCTTCTGGCCTCACGGTTTTATCTTACAAAAAGTGCCTCATAAGACGACGGTGGTGTGAACCATTTTATACCCCAGTGACCCTTTTATTATGTTCGATATAGGATTTAGGACTCTACTTTAGGTCCGTTCCCAGATCAGCCTTCCTGCCACGATTCACACCCTTGTGAGGTATTGTCCGCTCTGGCCCCCATGACCTCATAATTTTATCCTACAAAAGGTACCTCACAAGGCGAAAGTAGTGTGAACCTTTATATACCCCAGTGACCCTCCTATTATGTTCGATGTGGGATTCATGACTCTTCCTTAAGTCCGTGACATTCTCTCGCACCCAACCTCGTGACGCCCTCGTCACGGAGGCTGGCCACCCTGCCTATCTCCCTCGAGGTGCTTGGCATGGATCGAACGGTTTAGGGCTAGCTCTGATACCACTTCTCATGGGTCGAGACTCAAGCTCCGAACTCGCGTGACTTCGAGACTCAGGCATTCACCCTTTCGGCGTCCCAAATCAGCCTGACCGCCACGATTCACACCCTTGTGAGGTATTGTCTGTTCTGGCCCCCTCTGGCCTCACGGTTTTATCCTACAAAAGGTGCCTCACAAGACGAAAGTGGTGTGAACCCTTATATACCCCAGTGACCCTCATATTATGTTTGATGTAGGATTCATGACTCCTCTTTAGGTCCGTTATATTCTCTCGTACCCAACATCGTGATGCCCTTATCGCGGAGGTTGGCCACCCTGCCTACCTCCCTCGAGGTGCTTGACGTGGATCGAATGATTTAGGGCTGGTTCTTATACCACTTGTCACGGATCGAGACTTAAGCTCCAAACCCGCGTGGCTCCGAGACCCGAGCATTCACCCTTTCGACATCTCAGATCAGCCTTCTTGCCACGGTTCACCCCCTTGTGAGGTATTATCCGCTCTGGTCCCTCTGACCTCACAGTTTTATCCTATAAAAGGTACCTCATAAGGCGAAGGTGGTGTGAACCCTTATATACCCCAGTGACCCTCCTATTATGTTCGATGTGAGATTCAAGACTCTTTCTTAGGTCCGTGACATTCTCTCGCACCCAACCTCGTGACGTCCCTGTCACGGAGGCTGGCCACCCTGCCTACCTCTCTCGAGGTGCTTGGGCGTGGATCAAACGGTTTAAAGCTGGCTCTGATACCACTTGTCACGGATCGAGACTTAAGCTCTGAACCCGTGCGACTGTGGGACCCGAGCATTCACCCTTTCGACGTCTCAGATCAGCTTCCTACCACGGTTTCACCCTTGTAAGGTATTATCCGCTCTAGCCCCCTTGACCTCATGATTTTATCTTACAAAAGGTACCTCACAAGGCGAAGGTGGTGTGAACCCTTATATACCCCAGTGATCCTCCTATTATGTTTGATGTGGGATTCAGGACTCTTTCTTAGGTCCGTGACGAGACTTAGCTCCGAACCCACGTGGCTCCGAGACCCGGGCATTCACCCTTTCGACGTCTTAGATTAGCCTTCCTGCCATGGTTCACACTCTTGTGAGGTATTATCCGCTCTGGCCCCCTTGCCCTCGCGGTGTTATCCTACAAAAGGTACCTCACAAGATGGAGATGGTGTGAACCCTTTTATACCCCAGTAACCCTTTTATTATGTTCAATGTGAGATTCAGGACTTCCCCTTAGGTCCGTGACATTCTTCCGTACCCAACCTCGTGACGTCCTCATCACAGAGACTGACCACCCTGCCTGCCTCCCTCAAGGTGCTTGGCGTGGATCGAACGGTATAGGGCTGACTCTGATACCATTTGTCATGGGTCGAGAGTTAAGTTTCGAACCCGCACGGCTTCTAAACCTAGGCATTCACCCTTTCGGAGTCCCGAATCAGAGTGACCGCCACAGTTCAAACCATCTATGTCTTGTGAGATACTTTTTGTAGGATAAAACTATGAGGCCAGGGGGTCAAAGCGGATAATACCTCATAAGGGTATGAACCGTGGCAGGAAGGCTGATCTGGGACATCGAAAGGGTGAATGCTCGGGTCTCGGAGCCATGCGGGTTCAGAGCTTAAGTCTCGACCCGTGACAAGTGGTATCAGAGCCAGCCCTAAACCGTTCGATCCATGCCAAGCACCTCGAGAGAGGTAGGCAAGGTGTCACGGACCTAAGAAGGAGTCTTACAAGCTGGATATGCCACCCAAATCGAGGGTACACCCGGTGTTCCATGTGAGCATGCTCAAGTCGTTCTATGAGGATAAGAGAGATCCAGAACGGGCAGAGTCAAAGCGTGCGCCATTGAAAGCAAGGACCTCATATAAGAAGGAGGTCCACAGCATCATAGCTGATCGGGAGGTGAGACGAAAGAACTATCAACCAAGACATGAGTACTTGGTGCGCTGGAAGGGACTTTCAGACAGTGAGGTGAGTAGGAACCAGCAGATGACTTATGGCAGTTCGAGACCAGATCAGGCAGTACCATACAGAAGACGTAACGAGGGCATTACGTAATCAGGTAGGAGAATGTCACACCCTGGACGGGCGCGCCAGGCACATCAGGCGGACCAGCAGGCGAGCCAGAGGTTGAGGCCCGCAGACCAGGTGTCATGGTCAAGCCTTGGTCCTGCAATGACTGACCCTGGAGCAAGCAGCGGTCGAGATCGAGCTGATGGGAAAGCGGTTCTAAGGAATGCGGGCGTGCGTTCAGAGCTTTGAAACATGATGCTAACATGTTGTGGGGGCAATGGGAGCCCCGAGCCGTAATATACGCGGGGAAGTTCGGGACAGTGGTCGGACACCCTCAAGCCAAGTAGCCTGACGGGTGCCATCTGTGGGAGCAGTGTGCGGGCGTTCTGAACATGGGAATAGGTTAGGGACATTGTGTGTGGACGGTCCATGCACTAAACCCTGAGATATACAGGTAAGTATAAGGCATTTCACCGGTGCCTTAGGAACAGCTAGTCAGACAGGTGCTATCGGTAGAAGCCATGTGCGGGCACCTTCGAGTGGGTTGGTGGAGCAACGAGCAGAATCAAGGAGCAATGGTGACCAAGAAGAAGGTTACGGGGCCCTAAGTTAGCCGGAGAAAGGCCCTGAGGTGGTTGGACAGAAAAGTGTCCCCGTTTCAGACATTCTTACGGTCACTGGTAGCATATTGGAAAAATCTCTAACGTTCTTTATAGGGGGACGACTGGTGTCAGATCTCCACCACCCCCTTGGCTAACGAGTAGGTGGGGGCCTGGCTAGTCTGAAGTGAGCTACTCCTAGTCACTAGTGGTGGTTAGGTAGACGGGCATCGTAGGGTCACGAGCGTGGCACGATATTTTTTTGGGTCACGATAAACCCAGGGGTGGTTGGGGTCAACGGGCCTCGTATCGCGCCTTTGTGTTGAACCATGAGGTTGGACGGTAGAGATCGTTAGGCCCCTTGGTTTCCCCTCCTCGAGCCGAAAGGATCATGTGATGGTGTTTACGTAGGAGGGATACCATCGAGCCAAAAGGATGTGCGGGCTAGCAGGCAAGCACGTTACTAGACCCCTGTGGCCAGTTGGGCTGGTGTGCTGCAGCTGAGGCAGTCCACCTGAGTCCCCTTGCGGGACTAGCATGATGTTAGGTGTGTGGGCGGCCGATACTGATGCTAAGGGCCTAAACCCTAAGAATTGAGTCCCTTGGAGCGAGAGGAGCCTAAAGGCTCTGAACTGACTGCTGACCAGCTTAAGTGGGGTGCTTGCGTAAACTTGATACGGGAGCTTACGTATCATACGGGCGGGCATGGTGTTGGGTTCTCACCATGCCAAGATGTAATAACATCAAGAGAATCGGGGCTGTGTGCCCCTACGAGATTCGAGGGTCGGGGCTCGAATCATTAAGCTTTGCGGCCAGAGCTAGGTGCTCATGGTCACGTAGAGAACCATGAGCCGATGTGTAATGAGAGATGGGTTCCTCTTTATAGAGTTCGGAATAAACAACCCTACGGGGCTAAAAGCCAGAAAAGGCTCGTGGGCATGCGGCTTGAAGGATCAGATTTGGGCAGTCCGCGAAGAAAAATGGGCATGGTGAAGGCTGACCTTGACTAAGAGTAGTCTTGGTGCCTCACAGTAGCGCGATTTCAGTAAGGGAAACGCGTGGACCGTGACACCAGGCGTGCTGACGGGTATTTGTGCGTAAACCCTAGCAAACGAGTTCAGAACGCCCGCCTGACTTGCAGGCCAGCCTGTGAGACCAAGGCCTGGCATACAAGCTGCCCGCACCACATCCAAAAGGGCCCAAGGTGCTGGACATGCAAGGGAAGCTTCTGAAAGCAGGCAGGATCAGCTAGAGCATCTTGGCAAATTTGGTTGACCCTAAAAATCAGGAGTTAGCATCCTAATTGATTGTAATCTATATAATCCCATGATTTTAGCCTTTATTTTAGGGATATGCCATTAAGTTATAGCTGGAGCCTCAACTATAAATAGAGGGCTGCTCCACCCTCATTTGTACACCATCAAACACTTCTGTTTCAGTGAATACAAGAGTATTTCCAGAATTCTGTCTTGTTCATCCTGTTTCTCTTTAACTTACGTAATCAGCCCTTCCCATTGTTCTAGTGCCCGCACGCTTGTGTTTTAGACTGACTTAGGCACAAAGGAGGAGATTCCAAGCTTAAGGTCGTACGATTTCTGAGTCTAAGGTCAGAGCCCGTGACAGTTGAGGGTATAAAAAGGTTCACACCATCTCTTCCTTGTGAGATGCCTTTTGTAGGACAAAATCGTGAGGTCAGGGGGGCCAAAACGGACAATACCTCACAAGGGTGTGAACCGTGGCGGAAAGGCTGATCTGAGATGCCGGATGAGTGAATGCCCGAGTCCCAGAGCCGCGCGGGTTTGGAGCTTAAGTCTCGACTCGTGACAAGTGGTATCAGAGCCAGCCCTAAACCGTTTGATCCACGCCAAGCACCTCGAGGGAGGTAGGCAGGGTGGCCAGCCTCCGTGACGAGGGCGTCACGAGGTTGGGTGCAGGAGAATGTCACGGACCTAAGGGAGAGTCCTGAATCCTACATCGAACATAATAGGAGGGTCACTGGGGTATAAAAGGGTTCACACTATCTCTTCCTTATGAAGCACCTTTTGTAGGACAAAATCGTGAGGCAAGGGGGGCCAGAGCGGACAATACCTCACAAGGGTATGAACCGTGGCAGGAAGGCTGATCTGGGATGTCGGAAGGGTGAATACCCGAGTCCCGGAGCCGCGTGGGCTCGGAGCTTAAGTCTCGACCTGTGACAGTGGTATCAGAGCCAACTAAAGGTGTAAATGATACATTAGTACTCGCAAGTTACTCGGGTTCAATTCGAAAAAAACTCGAATTCGGTTCGATTATTATTAAGTCGAGCTCGAGTAGCTCGACTTATCGATCGAGTCGAATTCGAGTATTCTTATATCTGACTCGAGTAGCTCGCGAGCCTAATCGAGCTTTTATATTTAAATATATTTTTATTATTTTAATTAATAAAATATTTCGAGTCCGAGTTCGAGTTCGAGTTCGAGCATGAATAATCGAACTCTTGTCGAGTATACGAATCGAGCTTATTTTTACATATTAATCGAGCTTAATCGAGCGAGCTCGAGTAGCTCGAATTCGATCACGAATGGAGCTCGAGTTTCAAAAATAAAACTCGATCGAGCTCGAGCCGAGTATCGAGCCCCGAGTTGTGAGTCAAGCTCAAGCTCAAGCTTCTCACTATTCGGCTCGGCTCGTTTACAGCCCTAAAGCCAGCTCTAAACCGTTCGATCCACGTCAAGCACCTCGAGGGAGGTAGGCAGGGTGGTCAGCCTCTGTGACGAGGGCATCACGAAGTTGGGTGCGGAAAATGTCACGGACCTAAGAGGGAGTCCTGAATCCCACATGGAACATAATAGGAGGGTCACTAGGGTATAAAAGGGTTCACACCATCTCTTCCTTGTGAGGCGTCTTTTGTAGGACAAAACCGTGAGGCCAGGGGGGGGCCAGAGCGGACAATACCTCACAAGGGTGTGAACCGTGGCGGGAAGGCTGATCTGGGACACCGGATGAGTGAATGCTCGGGTCCCAAAGCCGCGTGGGTTCGGAGCTTAAGTCTCGACCCGTGACAAGTGGTATCAGAGCCAGCCCCAAACAGTTCGATCCACGCCAAGCACCTCGAGGGAAGTAGGCAGGGTGGCCAGCCTCCGTGACGAGGACGTCACGAGGTTGGGTGCGGGAGAATGTCACGGACCTAAGGGGGAGTCTTGAATCCCACATCGAACATAATAGGAGGGTCATTGGGGTATAAAAGGGTTCACACCATCTCTTCCTTGTGAGGCATTTTTTGTAGGACAAAATCGTGAGGCTAGGGGCCAGAACGGACAATACCTCACAAGGGTGTGAAACGTGACAGGAAAGCTGATCTGGGACGTCGGAAGGGTGAATGCCCGGGTTGCTATTAAAAGAATCAAGCAGAGAGACACTGAGTGGCAAGTAAGGAATGAAATCAAGCTAATTTCATCTGTCAGCCACCCAAATCTAGTGCGCCTCTTGGGTTGCTCCATAGAAAATGGTGAACAAATACTTTGTGTATGAGTTTATGCCTAATGGAACATTATGCCAGCATTTACAAAGAGAGAGAGGTGATGAACTTGCTTGGCCAGTTCGCCTTACAATTGCTGCTGAAACTGCACAAGCCATTGCTCATCTGCACTCTGCTATAGATCCCCCAATATACCACAGAGACATCAAGTCTAGCAACATACTCCTTGATTACAATTTCGGGTCCAAAGTAGCAGATTTTGGTCTTTCTAGACTTGGAAGGACTGAAATATCCCACATCTCAACAGCCCCTCAAGGAACTCCAGGATACCTCGATCCTCAGTACCATCAAAACTTCCATCTTTCAGACAAAAGCGATGTTTATAGTTTTGGGGTAGTTCTCATTGAGATCATAACAGCATTAAAAGTGGTGGACTTTTCTAGGCCTCCAAATGCAGTTAATTTGGCAGCTGTTGCTATTGACAGAATTAGCAAGGGGCGTTTAGATGAGATCATTGACCCATTACTAGAGCCAAATAGTGATTCTTGGACATTATCTTCAATCTACAAGGTGGCAGAGCTGGCTTTTAGATGCTTATCATTTCACAGGGACATGAGACCTACAATGATAGAAGTAGCAGCAGAATTGGAACAAATCAGGCTAAGTAGATGGGTTTCTACAGAAGAAATTACTTGTGCAGCTTCATCAGAGGTATCTCCTTGCTCTTCCTCATCCAATCTAAGCGAGCAACCACTGAGCATGGCAGTTAATAAGAAGTTTGGACTGGAAAATAGAAGCCTATTTATGCTTCAGATGACTAATGTTGGCTCTGTGAACTTGATGAAAAAATTGAAGGATAATTCACAAGTTTCAGTCCAAGGCCCATGGTTGAGTGAACAAAGCTTTCGTCGGACAGTTTGCTGAGCAATGCAACCCATTAACCAGAAGCCACTCTTTCTTCAGATTTCAACTTCATCTCGGCCTGTTATTACTTTGGTGTCATCAATGCAGTACCAGAGTTTTGTCCCTCTTCATAGTTTCTAAGAGCTCCCTACCTTGTGTATGTATTTATCGACACGAATTAAAATGTTCCCATTAATGTCTTTTTCTGCCTTTAGTGTATCACAATACTGTTATCGGGACTTGTTGACACGAAAATTCGGTGACAGACGAAAAGAGTACAGCTAAAACAAACAGGCAGACGCGTGATCAAAACCTTGTATAATTGTTGGGCCCTGTTATAAAAAATCAGCCTCAGCCTTTATAATGTTTGGGGAAATAGTGGAGCAAGGCCTGAACAGTTGTTACCCCTACATTGTTGTAAGTAAGCCGATATAATAATCTAATCAAAGGGCCTAGTTTGTTTGTCAGTTTGTGTCGAACGGCTTACCCAACTCTGCAACTGAAGAACCACCTCGTACCTTGGGCGTACTTGGGGTGTTTAAGAGGTGCTGTTACAACCAGCAACTTCATCGAACTAAAACCCTTAAAAAATTGGAACTGCAATCCGTTTTTCTCGGATTTCCTGTCCCAAAGTTCAAATCGTCCAATCATCGTCGTTTATCTCATCAATCCGTAAGTAAATCTCTCCTAAATTTCGCTCAAGTTTGTAACTTTTTTAAGTAAGTCATGCGAATTACCCTCCGAAAGCCAAGAAACCAAAGTACAAAGGACGGTGCAGATGTATCTGGATCGTTGGGGGTTAAGTAAGACATTTCACTTGCTGACTTCTGGACTATTTTGTACTTTCAGTTGATAGCAGAGGAGCCCTAACTTCTATGCCCCTAACGGAGTATAGAGTATGGACTAGGTATAAAGCTAACTGATGAAAAACACTGAAAATAAAAACATCTGGAAGTGCATCAATTAGCTGCTTCGGCTGCATTTTATTTACAGTGTAGGTGATTGATGGGAGCAATTGGTGGGTTTTTTCTACGATGCGTGTTTTGTTTGATTTCCAAGAAATTTTATGAAATGAAGAGAAAAATAAAAGCTTTTCCTAATGAAACCATATCTTGTTCTGAAAAATGTGAAGAATAGACTTCTAAGTTTTTAACCTTATTCTTTCTCTATTCATGTGTGTCTGCAGATTAGATTTATGGGTTTGAATTGCACAAGCAGATAAGATTTTAGATTACAGGAATTTGCGGCGATGATAATATCAAAGACCTTTTATTTTCTGAGGCCTTTCCTGTGATAGAGTCTCAAGCACTTTTGAGCCGCATCTTAATAGCAAAAAAAGTTTGTCTATGTGATTTTCTCAATTTCTGAGGCACGTTCATTTTTAATTAATCCCCTGACTCCTTTACGGGTGGAGTTCCAAATTCCGATGTGATTTGCATGAAATGGCATTTGTTTCTTGTTGAATTTTGGGCTCATGGTTTGGTTCACGGCCATGGGGCTATCGTTGATATCTCCAGGTATAAAAGGTTTTCTTTCCCATCTGCCTGATTTTGTTTGAAAATTCATCTGTTGATGAATTATATTGGATTGAAGTTGCTTCTTGCAAATTCTTTTCTACGTTCAACCTCTCTAATTCATACTCTGTAACAGTGATGCAACTTCTGCGTTGATCTTTCTACGCAGCCTTTTGGGTTTTGACCCAATGATCACCGCATACTGCTCTGGGTATTCAAACATTCAAGTTTCAACCATTCAAATTACTCTTCTTTGGAGGATAAAACAAAAATCTACCTCCCTTGACCTTCCAGGAATGAAAAATTTTGCAGATATTTTCCTTAAAATTCATGAAATAACTTTAACAATACGACAGAATCTGAGATGTTTCATGGAAGTCACAGAGAAAGAATGTCTTGTTCCTCTTTTTATTGTGTAACAAATATTCTATGTAGGCATAAAAAAAACCTGTAGATCGCAACCTGATGAAGAGTGAATCAACGGTGGTTAATGTGACAGACAAAGTGAAAAGTGAACTAACGGTAGTGAGTTAGACAACCAAAGACTCAAGGACAAAACAAGATCCCTGTGCTGTTTGATTTGCTCCTCTCATTACTAATCAGGACGTGTTGCCGCCGACTATAATTCCTGGAGGGAAGCACGAAACAGCAAGCGAAGCCAAGCAAGCAGCCCGTTCCGTACTTTTAAAAAATGAAAAAGCAAACAGACCCCTAAAGATACAGGTTGACACGTGTTCGGTTCACAGCTAAAGTGGGCCACACGCATAGAAATTAAGAATTGCATTTTGGGCTTATCAACTTTGTAATTGTTTGTCAGATGTCTATACCAACAATTCAAAGCCTAACTCTCCAAGAAAAAGTGGAAAAAAGGCGCTTCCCATGTAGCGACAATTACAACTAGTATGATGCGAATCTTCTTCGATTTCATGGTATAAAATGAATAGAAACACCCCACCAATTACAAGAATCAAAACAAGTTTCAAAAGACTTCCAATTTTCTAAAGCCAAAGAACAATGGCTACCACTAGATTGTTGCGTTCATCTAACAAGCCTTTGGGTCGCATTTTTGCTGCTTCTTCTTATTGGCCCTCTTCGTCGGTGAAAACTGTGAGGTGTACAAGTAAGGTAGGGCTAGATGGGGGGAAAAGAGCTTGTGGGGGTGATGAGAGAAAACCAACGGTGGCTGTGAAGGCTTCTGTGGCAGCAGCGGAGAGTGGTGTGGTCATATCAAAGCCACAGGTTGACTGGGGAAGAGAGTTGGCATCATTGCTCGCAAATGCTATTAATGTTATGCGTCAGGTTTTGAGGCCGGTTGTGAAACCAAGACCTTCGAAATTTCACGTTCAGATGCTCATTGAAAAGGTATAATACTCTTGTCAGTTATATATACCCCGTCATTGAAGAGCTTTAACTTTTCATATGTTTAGTCATTTGCAAACGGAACAATTAAATTTATCAGCTGCAATCCTGCATGCAGGTCATAGTTGATTGTCGATTCTTTACCATATTTGCTGTTGCGGGATCTTTGCTTGGATCAATACTGTGTTTCATGGAGGTAATTGCATGCTTTCAACAATAAAAAAAAAAAAAAAAAACCTTAGGCTTTGTTCTGTTTGTTTTATATAGGAGTAAGATCGTATTTAACTATGAAAATGACATCAATCCTGCAGGGAGGCTTTCTTATTCTGAAGTCATATTTGCAGTATTTCTATAGCTTATCACAAAAGTCAGATCAAGAACATATCATCCACCTTCTGATAGAAGCCATAGGTATTATACTGCAAAGTTCATTATTGAGTTAAGTAATATTATTTAATTGTTAAATTTTCTATTCTTCGCAGATATGTTCTTGGTTGGAACCGGCATGCTTATTTTTGGGATGGGGCTGTACATCATGTTTGTGGGATCAAAGACTATGAAAGGAGGTGCTCCCTCGCTTCCAAGGTCGAACTTGTTTGGGCTCTCCCATTTGAAGGTATTCAACTTAATTTCTTTTATACTCCTTTGTTATACCAAGAACAAACCATCAAGCAATTTACAAGATTTATGTATGATTCTTTCAGACACTTCCGGCTTGGGTTGAAATGAAATCAGTTTCACAAGCAAAGTCAAAAATCGGGCATGCTGTGATGATGATACTTCAAGTTGGTGTTTTGGAGAAATTCAAGAGTATACCTATTGTTACTAGCTTCGATCTTGCCTGCTTTGCTGGGGCTGTATTGATTTCCTCAGCTTGTATATTCCTTCTCTCGAGGCTTTCAGTTGGCAGTACCATGGGAGATAGGTAGTCGAAAACATTTACAGGAGAAAGAAGATTGAGAAGAAGAGACAAACCTTTCATTCTTTTGGTAACTTGTTCTTTTTGTAGCATCACTGGTATATGTTTGTATAGCCACACAGCTGTTAATTAGATTGGAAAAAATGAAAATCTTAAAAGGTATAAAGGGTAAGCTTTGGGCAAGTTTGCGGTGTTAAGTATATCAATACCTTTCAGCAGTTGGGGCATCTTAATTTTGCTGGGTTGATTCTCATACTTTAGTCAATTTGTCAATAAAAATTTGGAGCTATTTATAAACGATTAGTATAAGTTATCTGTTGGTACAATAATATTAAGTCTCACTTTGAACTACAACAGACCTTTGGAGATAAGAAAAAATGGAAAAAATAAAAAAAAAAAAATCTCAAACAGATGATTCTGGCTTTGCCTCATCCTGGAATTGTCTGAGATCTATTGGGAAATCTAAGCTGAAGCTTTCCATGATAAGTAGCATCAGCTTCAGATGACTGGGAATCAGTCTGCGCAAAAACTGCAATCCCACGTGCAAATGCAAAAGAACCTGTTCCTCCAACCACTGTTAATTCTTCTCTATCCTTCCTTTCAACATGCTTGGCCTGGACGCTTAGACTCCCAGAAAACTGAGGTGTCTCAAAAGTGAGATAAATTATGTTGAATGCAGAATTAGCAAAATGTTCAATCGGAATAATGAAGCCTTGTGCTTTTCCAACTACATGGGACGTGTTCTCAGGTCCCTCCGTGAGTGCGCGGTGAAAGATAAAGGCTCCGGTATCTGACTGGGCAACAGTTGGGATGCTGGAGATTGAAATATGTGGCTGCTGGATGTACAAGGACAGGGCCAGCCAAGGTTTAGATGGGTTATTTGCTGCCTTTTTGTGGGCTACCGGTGAGAGCAAGGCCGAAAGAATAACAACCAGAATGGCTAAAAGAACTGCAAAGCAAAATATAATTCTAGGAAGCATTTTGTAGAATTGGAGCAGCCTCCAATCTATTGCTTGAATTGATATGCATCTTTTGAGATCACTTTAATACATTACCTGTTGAAACGAACCTGTTCGGTTCCTCGGTGCTTAATGCTTTTGGCCACCAAATCCACTTCCTCAGCTTTAAACCTAAACCGTTAGAAACAATGGTCGCCCCTGGAATTGAGTTGGTTGTGGGCCTTGAGTAGGTAAAATGACTTATGACTACTTATGAATTATGATCATTTAAGGGGCTTACGATCAATAAACTTGAGACAACCAACATCAGAATACATCAAGGTAAGAGTAAGAGTAAGTGTAAGATTCAATTCCTCCGTCTTACAATCAAATCTCTTAGTTTATAGGCTTTTCTTTCATCACTTGCCTAAATAGATGGACAGAAAAATAGAAAAGCTTTTAAACAATGATATGTACGTAAAAAATATAGCGTGGTGAAAGGAGAGTAATCGAAAAGGGCATCTGTTCAATTATATGATAATGATTTATAAAAAATGTTCAATAGCAAAAAGCTGCTTTTGGCAACGCCACCATAGGAGCTATAGACATAAACCTTATCATTTATGCAAAAAGCAAGTAGCTGCTTGTAATAAACTGCTTCCTATATACATTGGGACGGCTAAGGAATCCATGATTTTCTTCATGCTTCCACGGCAGCAAGGTCAGATCAGCACTGAATGTTCAGTAGAGTACCCAAACTGATTCTCTCCCAGCTTGATTGTTAGGTACAGCACCTCAACTGACTCTGGAAGCCGAACAATAGCCGAGAAGATCCATCACTTCACCCAGGTTAGTAGCTATTGAAATATATGTTAGTCATATTTATCTCTGAATGTCCATGAAATTAAAATTTGAGGGAAAAAAGATCAAGCATTAGACACCAATAACTATTAGTGCTAAAGAGTTGCAATATGCATACCATATCTTAGTGTCCCAACAATTAGGATGAGGCTTTCTCCACACCCTTTGACCTGTAAGGTGCTATTCTGTGAACTGTCCGCTGGATGGAACCCAGCAAATCCGTTTCAATATATTCATACCTACGCAAGAACAAACAGATATAAATTACATTGAACATTCTGTCTATCCCTAATCAAAATGAATCAACTCTATCAAAACCTCAACTCTGATCTGCAACAACACCCCCCATCTATATGAAACTATGATAGTCAAGTGTTCAATTAAAAGAAACCTACTATAAATTATAGTCTTCCAATGCATTTAGATGTGATATCAGATCAAAGAGAACTTTAAGGTTTAAATCAGAGACTTACAAATTTCGGCAGAGATTATCTGTAGTCCCGGAAAGAGCAATGATCCTCATTCTAAAACTCAAAATGTCATTCTCAGAGTAGGTATCAAACTTCTCCTCTAAAACTGAAGACAGCTTCTCAACATTAGCCTCAAATTGTTGCTGTTGGTCCTCAAACAAATTCTGCTTTATTTTCCTCTCTGTCTTGCTCATTTCATCTTCGAATTGGTCATCACCAAACATATAGTATGCAAATGCATAGGAATATGAAAGAATCTGCCTTGATCTAAAGAGCCTGTAGAGTCCGTTTATTATCCAACTGAAATCTTTAGATGTTGATAAATTTTCCTCCAGTATGTTTATTTTTCCAATTATTGTTTCCTTTAGCTTAGACTCAAGCTTTAAAGAATCTATATGAGCTTTATATCGATTGTGGTAGTGAATATAGCGCTCAAGGTAGTGCCTTGCAAGCTCACTTTTCTTCTCATGGTCGTTCTTATATCGTCCACAACTGTGACCAGTAATAGAGGTATTCGTGTGTTCTCTACCAGTAGCAGCACCACAGATCCAACTGCATAAACAAGAAAGAATTTACAATTTACAAATATCTTTCAATGGACCTTATAGCCAACATACAAAATCATGTAATAATAAAGAAAAAATCACCTGGCATAATCCATCTGATTAACCAATTAAATTACACAGTTTCATTCACACAAGAAACATAAGAAGGCAATCAAAGTAAAATGTGACAGGCCCTTTTGGTAATTCCTCCAGTCAAAACTTCCTTACCAAGATTTTATGTCCATACCTTTAATTATGTTGCAAAATGGAACAAGAAATCACAAACCATTATCTACAAGAGACAAAGATAAGAGCTCTCACCAAAATGATTGCCCACATAAACAGGATACATGGTTGCAGCCTCCATTCTTTTCAACTGGCTTGTGGCATTTTGGACAAGGCTTTGTGTTGATTGTAATCCAATTAACCGTCTCTGATTCATCCTGGCACTTTGGACAAGGCTTTGTGTTGATTGCAATCCAATTAACCGTCTCTGATTCATCCTGGCACTTCTTGGACCAGAGTTCCCACATGAGACAAGAACAAGGTGAATGAGCTTCAGATAAACAACTAAAACAAAACTGTATGCCACATGGACATTCAACCTCACAAAGTTCATCATCCTCGATCCGTATTGCATTTCCGCAATGAGGGACACTGGGGCACCATTTAACTCTTCTATTATCCTCAATATATGATTCCAAAAGAACACGATCAAATTTCTCTGAAAGATTAGGATCCCTTGTACTAACTAATTGTCTGATTTTTTCTTCATCACAAACAGCATTACACTTGAGTGCCATGCACCTAATGCGTCTACTCTGGCCCTCATTTATCTTCACAATGAAATGTTCAGTCCAACCTAAGCAGAAACAGATAAGAAAGATTTCAGCCTCCTCCTTTTCCAGGCATCAAGAGATTCATAAAGCACTTGTACGATAAACTTTAACAGTTTCATTTCTTCTCCAAATAAGCAGAACCGAGAATTTGCTTAATATATTCATCAATTTTTCTTCTTTAATTTTCTAATTGAATAGAATTAGCAAGTTGTAGCACAGGGTCAATAAAAGTCAATTTCTATTCCAACAAGATCTTTCCCATTCAGATATAAGAATTAAAAGAGAAAATTAGTTTTCAGGAAAGAAAGAGCTACCCAACTTCAGAACTATGGAAACCTGTCCGACAGTATACTTCAGAATTGGACCAATTCAACAGAAACACCGAGGTTACATGTATATTTAAGCATAATTGGAACCCAAGGTTTAGCAAAAGTAAACATATAATTTGATTTATGGCACTAAACTCACAGTCATTGCAAAAGTAATGACCACAGTCCATAACAGTCAACATATCGGCCAATACATCCTCGTAGCAGATATTGCACGTAAAGGTAGAAGACAATAACTGGTACGAGGCAAGAGCATGATGATCGAGAATTTGTACACCTGCTGCAGCAAACAATTTATCTTTACCATACTCAACAAGCACTGCAAGCACCTTATCCACATCCCAACAATAATGAATAAGCAATGTTCTGGCATGGTGTTCTTTCAAAGACAACAAGTCCATTACTCTGTGTAAGTCCTCCCTCTGCACCAAGAAACATAGAATTTGTTAGTAACCATTATTTATATAAAATCGAATATATCTAAAAACGACATTTTAAAATTAAAAGAAAGTGACAAAATTGTAATTCCAGATACAATATAGGGTTTACCTGAGCAGCCAACAGTGACTCCTTTGTGATCACCTGCAAAAATGAGGGTGAAAGAAATTGAAATTTACAAAAAAAAAAAGAAAAAGAATAAGAACTTTTTTTTTTTTTTGCTTAACTCAGTAAACCTAACGGTAATTATATTAGCTAGAAAGACAAATAAATAAAAATTGAAAATCAAGATCTAGCCATTAAAACCTGGAGGTGATGTTTTAATTTAATTTAATTTAATTTAATTTAACAGTAATTGATAAAAAAAAAAAGAAGAATTAATCTCTTTTTTGAAGAAAATGTGATTCTCAACGAAAATGACCAGTAACCTTAGTGGGAGGGAAGGTCGCGTAGGCCGAAAGCAACTCGGTCTCGAGGGCTTGAAATCCAACCGAAGAGTCATCTCCATCATCGTCGTCGTAAAAATCGCCATTATCATCTTCGTGATAGTGCTCGTTATCGCTACTCAAATAATCACCCATTCCAATTCCGAACAAAGAAAAAGAAACGCTCTCAATTGTACGTTTCGATCAAATCAAAAACAGAAAAGGGAGAACGATTACGGTTTCGTTGGAAAAGCAAAACAGCGTAATGGAGGAAGCAAGTTTTTCAATTCTTCTCCAGTTTAGAGTGAGCTCTAAATCGACGATCGCTTCATCAAAAGAATTCGACGGTGAGACTCAGAAAGAAAAACTAGTTTATAAGTGTTTTTTTTCTTTTTTTAACGGAACTTATCCTTGAGTAACGGCGAAGAGTTCCCGTTTCGCGCCGTCATCACTTACGCCGTTATATATATATTTTTTTTCGGCCAGGGAAAAATAAAATTACATTGACTTTTACAGGTTTCATTGTGCTACTTAGGGATTTACTTGCCACGGTGATTACGTGCTATCTTCTGCAACTGGAATAACGTGCAAGTCTTTGGTTTATGCAAATTTTGGTTTATTTCTCATAATTGCTTTTGCCTTGTGTAAATAAATAAATATCGTTATTTTGCAAATTAATCCTTTTTTTTTCTTTTAACAAAGTTAAAAATTATCAATAAAGAGATAATTTACAAAGTTTTAAAAGAAAATGAAAGTTGTTCACCAAACTTTACTTTTTTTGGTACATTTAAATAATTTATTTAAGCATTTTTATTTTTTTTACATGCTACTTAATTATCAAGATTATATATCAAGTACTTGAGTTGTTAACCTAAAAGTTAAAAAAATAAATTATTAATTCAATAATAGTAAAACCAATTTAATTATCTCAAGTGTAAATTTCTATTAAAATTCAAAAAATAAAACAAAAATAACTTGTTGAATACCTATATACAAGCCTCTTACATCCTCTTTCTTTTAGCGTAATAAAGCATTTTTTAAATTAAAGTTTATATTTGATAAAAGTTATTAATATAAGATTTTATTTTTTATACAAATTAAAAGGGTTATAAGCATTATTATCGAAATGCTTAGTTCAAATGATAAAAAGAATGTATATCTTTTTTTATTATTCGGATTTAAATTAATTAAAAAATTATGAAAAAATAATTTTTTATAGATTTATTAAATTTGATGTAAATAAATATATTTGAACCATAAAAAAAATATAAAATGAAACTTCAAAGCTCCTTATGGCAAAATAAAAAAAATATATTATAAGCATTTGAAATAAATATTCAATAATCAAATCAATTTAAAAGAATATAGTGCAAAGATTATTCCTCTTTGTTATGCAACAAGCAAGAGACAATAAGAGGACAACAAAGCAAACCAATAAACCTAACCATCAGGCTTCAAAAGCAATCACCTTCAAATCACTCTTTCACATAAAATAAGGAAACGAATACCTTTTCCTTTTTAAGTGTCCTTTGCTGACATAGAAAAAAATGCTTAGTATGTTATGATTTTGAAGAACACAATCTTTTCTTTCAAGAATAAGTCATGATGACTATCCTTTACGATGTAAACCTTTTCATCATAATAATAAATTATTCAAATGATCTTCTATTAACACATTCATAAATATAATCATATAATTTGTTAATAAAATAATAAAATTTTAATTTAAATAATTAAGAATAGAACTTTGTTGGCTTCAAATATCAAAAAATTACACATTATTATTAATTTATTCGTAAGATTGATAAAGGTTGGAATTTAATTAATAACTAGGAACGAATGATATGAATTTACTTTAATGAGTTTTGTTTGTATCAAACTTTTACCTTAAGGTAATCTTAAAAAAATAAAAAAATAAGAGAAATGTTAGAAATACAGGCAAAAAATATTTTTCATTTTTACATTCGATACACAAGTTAAAGATCAATATGAAAAAAGTTTGAAGGAGAAAAATATTAAAAAATTAAAAATAAGATGAAATGAAATGATAATGGCTGGGTGTTCATATTTTTTATTTTCTCTTTCCTTGGATAAAAATTTTGAGGAGGAAAAAAATTTTAAGAGGGAAAGACACATGATTTGTGGGAAATGGAAATTTGAGAAATTTTTTTAAATATTTGAGAGAGAAATATACACAATGAATAATGAATTTTATTTTCATAAGTTAAGTATATGTTTTATTCTCATTTTAAAATATTAATCTTAAATGATTAAAATTTGGTATTACTTATGTTATTTTAATTGTTTTTATATTTTTTGTGTTTGATTTAAGTTAGATTGACAAGTATCTTGTTAATTAATATATTAAAACTTTTGGTTATTATTTTTCTAGTTAATTTAAAATTAATGAGCTTAATTTTATATACTTAAAAAAATATAATTTCACACATGAAACTATTTTTTTAATTTCATGCATTTACATTTGTCATGATTATAAAATTCATAGATATACATATTGAACACTTTTAAATATGCATATCGTTGAGTTATGTTATAAAAAATAATAATTTATTTTATCATATAAGTAAAAAAATTAAAATGTCATGAATTATTTTAGATTGCATAAAATAAGACTTTTCATTGATAAAATTATTATTTACTTGATGAGTTGTGCAAAAATAAAAAAAATTTATGATCGTGGTAAGTGTGATAACTGCTATTTCATCTATTAT
Source organism: Durio zibethinus (assembly GCF_002303985.1). Next base: position 1,732,492 of record NW_019167949.1, on the reverse strand, counting down.
ATTCACAATTATACAACTAACAATTTGACTGCCACCGTAATTTAAATCCGTGCTATAGAGTTTTGCGAGCCTTCTTGAACCCACTAACGTTTCAACCCATTCACGGGCTTCTATGGTCCTCACTCACATTCAGCAATGCACGAGCAATGCCGAGGGAGATTGCTTGAGCCTGTCCTGAAAGGCCTCACCCACGAGCTTTAACAATTACATCGTAACTCGTCTCATGCCACAATATCACCAATGGAACTTTTATGTACTGCAGCCATAACGATTCCCTGATGATACTCCTGCAGAAATTAACGCCTAAACATAACCCAGAAACCGAAGGCTAAAAGTTAGCTTGGCATCGCGTTAGTTGATGATAAACTTTCCGGTACCTTCCTGGAGAACCACGCGTGCAGTGGCGCATTTACGGTGGCCTGTTCCTATGATAGTCTGAGCCATGAACCCACCTGGTCTTAACATACTTCTTAAGGTTTTCTACGGGTTTTGATTCAGGAGGGGCTGCCATGGTGAAGGCTATGGAGAGGGAACGGGTGGTTTTAGAGAAAAGAGAAATGGGGAGTGATTTCGGTGGTTGGGGAATTGAGATGCTGTTTAGATTCCCGGAAATTTGAGAGGAAAATGAGAGGGAAGAAAGGGATGACGTAACGGAAGATGTAGAAAGAGCCATTTTTTTGTCATGATTTCAACCGTCATTCTTACAGTTGAATGTTTTACAACTGTTGGTTTTTATTTTTTTTTAATATGGATTTCTTGAGTTTTTGAAACAGGAAATGTTAATCAGCTCAAGCCTAAAAAACTAAGTTCATAGTATATCTAACCGTTATGTCCCTAATATCACGATCTTACGAAAGAGTTAAAAATTTCACATTGGTTATGTATTAAAATTAATAATGAAATATAAGTATTCACGTCACTTTTAACTAATGAGATGTTTTTTTAAAATAAAATTATAAAATTCAATAAATCAAAACGGATAATATTTTATAAATTTGTGTGAACAATAACGTTTAGCTTGACATTTAGGTTAATTTAACTTAAATATCGACCCGTAACAAATAATATTATAGTCAACTTTAAAATATTAATGATATGTCACTGTGCTCTTATTGGAATGGAAAGAATGTCATAATTATAAAAAAATATTAAAAATTTTACATCGATTGTACATTAAAATTAATCATAAAATATAAATATTCACATTACTTTTAACTTATAAAATCTAATGAGTCGCATTGAATATAAATTTTCACATCATCAAAGTTAATGTAAATAGTAATATTTAAGCTGATTAGGAACGTGAAAAAGATGATCCTCTATGTCCTAAAACTGCGCAAGCCTAAAGTTTAGGTTGGGGTGCTTGGTGAATCTGGTTTCGGTTTTTAGCAGTCGGCCCTGATAAATGCTGAATAAATTTCGTTTCCAATTTCTTACTCAAAAGGATATGCACTTTAATGTAGAAGTTTAGTATAGCTAAATTGAATATTCAAATCATACCTAAAAGCAAAAAACTGAACCCGTCAGCTGGTTCGAACAAAATTTTAGATGATTGGAGACTCACTTACATCTTGCCATGTCAAGATTCTGAGCTGCTTCTGCTAATTTGTGGAAATCAATAAGCTTATATTGGTAATTTAGAAAACGATGTATCCTATATTGAGTAAAAAATTAATTTATATATAACTTAAAAGAAATTATTTATGTTATTTAATTAATTGAGCTAAATATTGGAGTGAAAATTATTTGAGCTTATTAAGAGTTTTTCTAATGAGTTAAACAATTTTAAAAATCAAAGATAGGTACTTAGGTTTGTTTAGCAAATAGATTTAATTTTTAAATTTTTTATTTTTAATATTAGTAATTTTGAATAAATATATTTGAACATAAAAAAATATGATAGTCCGAATAAATATATCTAAACAAAAAAACATGATTATACAGAATGTTACAACTTTTTGAATTAACTTAATTAGTAACTATTTATTTATTATAAATAGATCTTTCTTTCTGATTAATTTTACTACTTCTAATTTAGAAAGTTTTTGAAGATTTTGTTATATCTTATAGGCATAATTGCCTTTAAGATAATGTTTTTCATACCTCAAAGTCATATTTCTTCTTTTTTATTACTTCTGTTTTCTTAAATTTTCTAACAGCTTAAACTACTAATCAAACACATTTTATATCAATGCTCTCCAGTTGATCCTCCCCATCTCTTCACACGGCCTTCGGCTTCTTCAGCCTGCAGACGAGAAGACTGCTGATTAAGACTTGCTTTGAACTGAACAATTAAATGAACTAGAGAAGTATGATTTAGGGGTAGGAACAGAGAGAATTGAAGGGCTAGGATACTAACTTCCTTGTTCCAGTTGGTAAGTGAAGTGACAACTATCAAGATTAAGGTTTGTATAACAATGCCCCCAATCATGCCTGACCAAATACCCTGCAATTCAGAAGTAATACTAAAGATAAAATTCACATTGTAATCAACCATCAGAGCTACAAATTTAATCTGATAGAAGGAACGATCGACTTCGGGAGAATAGTTATACTAAGTTACCAAAACCCCAAAACCAAATGTGAATCCCAGGAGTATGCCGGCAGGTAATCCAACAACATAGTAACACCCAATGTTGATGTAAGCAACAAGAGATTGCCATCCAGCTCCAACAGCAACACCTTACGGAACCAAGTTGCGTAGGAAAAAGAAAAAGAATTAACAAAGAGTAACTTCATCCGGTAAAGTCTAGCTTAAGTTAGTGTGTAATGTGTTTCTTCAAACTTCTATTTCTTGTACTTACCTGATAAGACCGGTTGGAGGCTGTTTAAGAGTACCGTAAACCCCAACAATATAGATAGCTTGGTGGTTTCTTCAGCAACAGCATAACTGTTGGTGAAGAGGTAAGGGAAGTAATCTTTCGTTCCAAACACCACAATCATGCAAACAACCCCTATGCCCACAGATGTGATTGAAACAACTAGCACAGAAAATTTTGCAAGCCAAGCGTTCCCAGCTCCAAGTTCATTTGATACTCTCACACTGGTAAGAGCATGAATTATAAGTTATCAATTCCAATATGGTTATAAAAGCTAAATGACTTCCTGGAGACAGACAGAGGAATAGGGATTTGAAATCCTAGGAGTACAATTACAAGAGTTCCAGGCAATGGAACTAATCAAACATATAAGAATTTCTATTAGGAGGAAATGGAAAATGGCGTGATGCGCACCTTATAGCAGCATTGAACCCGATTGCAATCATTGCATCCCATCCATTTATGTTCATGCTGGCAATAGGAGAAAATGAAAGTTGAGAAAAGCATTTATCTCCTAGAGACCCTGAGAAGAATCCATCTAAATTTCATTCAAATTAAATGATGTCTATAACTCTTCAGATTGGACCAACTTGAGGGTGATTACCACTTATCAGCGAAGAATTTATAACACTGCTAATAACACTTTTATGTTATTCAGAATCATCTCATTTTCTTGATTAACCATCAAGTAAGAAGTGATAATGGAACACCTACCAAATGGAAACGGCATCAACTGGTATAAGAGGGTTTGGCAGGCGACCTGTTATGACTACCAGCACCATCAAGTACCAAAACTCCAAGCTGCAATTCATTTTCCTCAATTGCTATAAGTATCAAACCAGACACCATGATTTATATACAGCATAAAGGGAAGGAAGGAAAGAAACATGCCATAACATAATAGCAGAAGCCAATGAAAGCTTGACAAAGCCAACGAGATCCGCAAATGCTAGCCATGAGAAACCACACCAAGCACCATCCGACTTGGTAATAAAAATGTATAACAACTGTCCGATAACTATAAGCCACCATGATGTATTTAAAGTTATTGCTGCTCCAATTAAGCCCCATCCAAGTTTAAATATTAGAAACCAGCTGAAAAAGGCATGTAGCACTAATACCAGGGCTGATACCCAAGCCATTACCATGACTTTCCTCTGAGCTTGTAAGAACTTCTGTATAGGGAAGTTCATAGCATAAGCAAATAATTGCGGTAGCATCCACACAGCAAACTTACCTGCACCAACAAGCTCAGGATGTTACTAGATCTCATTTTTCCTCATATTTTGTAAGTTCAAGTTGATTCTGGATTGATTTTCTGTTAATTTTCTTGTAAGAACTGAGCAAAATTCCAACCTGCAGCATTGGAGATTTCAGTGGTCTCTCCGAATAGTTCAAGAATGGGAGGTGACCAAATGTAGATGGGAACCAATAAGCAGGCTGTAGTCAACAGAATGATCCAAGATCTCTGCATGTACACCCCCAACATCCTTAGCCTCCCAGCACCATATGCTTGACCACATAGTGTCTCCAACGCGCTCCCCATTCCTAACTGTTACAAATTGTTTTCAATCATTAAAAATAAACACGAAATTTCATTTCTAAAAATTACTCCATATTTGCCAAGTAAAGTTCTTTCTTGCAATTTCTCAAGTAACCTTCCTTTGTTTTGGACTCTTTCCAACTTTTGTAAACAAAACAATCTTACCAAAACAAAAACAGAAAGCCTGCTCAATGGACACAAAAGACAAAACTTAAGCAGAACAACTTACCATGACACCGAAAGCAAGACCGGCTATGACAGAGTTCTCAACGGACACCGCAGCAAGGTCTAGCTCACTAACAAGGCCAGCAAACGTTTGTGTGAGTGCTCCCAATGAATACTGGCAAATTGCTGTGAAAATTGCTGGCCCTGCAATATGCCATAACCTCTTGGACTCATATCCGAACTCGTTAAACCAGCTGACAGGTTTTTCTATTTGGTCGCTATCATTGCCATAAATGTTGAGAAGTGGAGCACTGTCCACAGCCATAGCCGCCTTGTATGAAAGTTTTCACTGCAAATGAACTAAACTAGACGCTTACCATGAATGGTCTTTCTCTACCTTGTTTTTTTAAGATAAGAAAGTTTTTGGAAATTTTGGATGTTGTTTAAACTTCAATTATGCTATGGGCTTTGGTTGAACGATTTGTTTGAAGGCTTGTAAAGGAAAATTAAATTGACTTAGACGAGTAAATAGTTCGAGAAACTGGTTTCAGACACTAGTCTCCTTTTGAAGCTGAGCTGGCCATGAATGACGTTGATGTTGATACCTGCTTCCTGAATCGATACCTTTATAGTTATTTTCTTCACATTTGTGCAATGAGGTTATGATAAGATGCTAATTTTTATGCACTTAGTAATAAAACTCCTATGTACTTTCTAAATATCCGTCAATCACGTTTATTAACATGTCAATCTCACATCACGAGTTTACTGGCATGATAATAATGAGCATTTATTCGGAGAAGCCAACCTTTGCGATTAAAATAGATTCATCATCTTGATTAGACCCCAAATATTTTCATAGGTTCACATGGTCGGGTAACCCGCCCCTGCTCAGAGACGATCAGTGCATAGCAGGGGTCGGAGTGTTGGCGATGAATATGATTAACTAATTATTATTTCTTTTGTGGGTTTATATATCTTCGACAATTTTACAGAAGTACAATCTTTTGGTTTTCCAAGTTAGAACTTGTGGGTAAGGCAGGCAATGGTTCTGTTATCTCTGGTCACTAACCATGAGCCTTTAGGTTTCCAGAACCTGCAACTTTAGAGAGGACAACAAAAAAGAAAAAAAAAAACATAAAGATTTGTTTCCCACCAATCTATAAGCAATGTGAATGATCACCATGATAAGACCTTACTTGAAATTGGGCAGCCAAATCTCAAGAGCCAAGAGGGTTGGTTGGCAGGACCGCAGGAGCTAATGCCTATTAGGAGCTAATGCCTATTAACTTGAGCTTTTCCAGCAGCATATTACTACTTACCAAAAATGGCAAAATGAATAGCACTTTCTCATGGGAATAGGCCTTGGAGATGTGGTTTGTTTTTTACACCCACCAAGATTGGATTTGGGTGGAACATCAAATCAATTTCTTTTGTAGTATATAAAGGAAAATAATGTTAACATAAAAATTTTTTATTTAGATAAATTTTTAATTAAAAAAAAGATAAAAATCAATAATTTTTTATTTGTTTTGTAATTTTTTTTAATATCATAATTTTGAAAAAAAAAGATAAGAAAAAAAATTTTGAAAAAATTTTATTTTTATGAAAAAGATTATTATATTTATATTTTTATTATGATATTAGATTTAATTATATAACTAATATCTTTTACAAAAATAATTTTTTTATGTGTATTTTATATAACATTATAGTTTATAAATATTTTATAATTTTTAAAATTTTAACAACTAAAAAATCTAAATTATTGTTAGAATAAATTAAAAAATTGAATTAAACATAAAATTAAAAATAAATCATTAACTAATTAATAAATTTTACTGTATTAAACATATTTAATTTTTTTAAAAATATTTATTTATATAAATTAAGAAATATAAAAATATATTTATATATCATATGTTACTTTATAAAAAAAATTATAATTAAAAAATATTATAATAAATTATTTTTTTCTTTTTATTTTTTATCTAAATAATAATTGTTAAAAATTTTATTAATTTCAATTATCCAAATAATAAATATTTATACTCTTTTTTTAATTTTTAATTTTTAATTTTTTATTTTGATAAAAAGGGTAAACTAAGTAGTCTCAATTAATCACGGTGACTACTTGTTCCAGTTAAATCAGGACCACATGTTTTTGCTATATTTTAGATAACAGATTCGGCAAACCACACGGCGCCTGTCCCCATGGGCCTTTCTTTTTTTTTTGTTTTGTTTCGGACGGCAATCAAGACCACAGAGATATCTGAATACTTTCCGAGTCAATGTCGCATTACCTGGCATCAAAGCAGAAACTCACCCACAAGCTCCCTTGTTTTCTTGGTCTAACAATTAGTGTCCACATATTTTTCCTCGTCTATTAATGAACAAGCTACCACGACAAGCCCTTTTCTAGAGCACTTTTCTTGGAACAAACAATCGTCCATGCTTCTTCGGATGGTCTATGGACCACAGCAGCCCACAGGATCGATTAGTCAGCGTAGTCAAGAAGAACGTGAATGAGCATGACTCCCAGGGAGGATTTCCGATGCCAAATACGTAAAAAATGTACAAATGTATAGTATTAATTACAAGAGTTCTTCCGACAAGGCATAACAGCAAGAACAAGTTATTTCGACGAGGCATAATGGCCATTTGCATTATATACATGTTCCAGTCTTTCCTTGACATGGCAGTCATGACTAGGATAATCATGGGTCCAAATAAATGACTTCTGCATATATTGAGGCTCGCCGGAACCGCAGCAATTCCTTCATCAACTCCCATTTGCCATCCTGGGAAGGGGAAGCAGGCTTAACAGTCAACCGCTCAAGCAAAGGTGAATTAGAGAGCAGGAACTTGATAAAATCCATTTCCGATTTAACACCAGAGATGCCTGATACTTTTACCAGTCTCAGATGGGCAAATTGCGAGCTCCAATGATCATCTTCCCAGAAGTTAGTAGATCTTTCCACGGTAGTTCGTTTCTCTAGTCGAGTCTACAGAAAACATCAGACTTCTATAGTCCCTAACCGACCTCCAAAATCAGGAATCAATACATGCATAACCTATTTAAATTAACCTTGTAGCTAAACCATTAATGTGATATAAAAGCTGGAGCTATTACCATGTACATCACCATAAGAACTTAAGAGAGTAAATAAAACGAAACTCACCAACATTTCCAGCTCTTGGAGATTTGGACAACTTCTTAGGAGGCATAAAGCAGCTGTATTTTCCCCCAAATCATCAAAATCTACGCAAATGGATAGATAATTCAGATCAACACACGGGTTAGGCAACCTGCTTGGCACGTTTCCAATAGCCAAATACTGCAGTAGAAAAAGGAAGAACAGTATAAATTAGACTCTAAAACAGATAAATTGTGGTGGCACATGGACATCCATGAGGACTTGAACAAGTATATGGGGATTCAAAATCCATTTTACAAAAAATCCTGTCAGCGCAGTTTCTTTAAAATTCCCTGAGATCAGTAAAGAAACATGTAACTTTGGCGTTTGCAGAATCCTATGAAGGCTGTAAAAATGCAGATAGAAGTTTAAATAATAACGAAATGTCACTCAATTTAAATCTCCCAGGGAACCAACAAACTTGTTGAATATCCAAGAAGATACTGGGGATCAAATGATGCCCACCAAGTCATTACCTTCAAAAAGTAATTCTGAACCTCCAGCCTTTGAATCTGGGGCAGATTAACAAAGAATCTGAGCAATTTACTAGAACTGTCTTGAGCATTGTTCTCATCATTGTTGATATTTACATACAAACCAATGGAAACCAGAGCTAAATGGGGCGTATTCTGAAAGCTAACATCATCAAAATTACCACCAACATCAAAGAATTGCAGATTTCGTGCATCAATGTTAAGATGTGTAACACCAGTAAAGTTCATCAATGTTAATCTCTCAAGCAGAGGGCAGCTAGAAATGAGGTTTTCAAACACATCTTGGATGATGGTAATGTGCTGAAGATCAAGGCTCCTCAAATTCTTGAAACCTTTGAATGTCAATGGAGGTTTCAGCAAGCAATTAAATAGCTCCAAATGAATTAAATTCTGGCAATTAAATAAACAAGAAGGCGGCATGTACTGCTGGCCCTTCCATATTTCCAGTATGAATTCTTTGATAGAGCTCCTTGATATATAAAGAATCCATCGATCAATGTCAGTGATTCCTAAAAGATCTCGGTGAGAAAGCTTAAACTTGTGTATTGGACCCTTATGAAGTAAGAGTACATGGTCAATGATGTTTACAAGCTTGTTTTTTATCAATGTTTGATCTTGGGAAGAGACATTAAGACACTGCTTATCAAACACCAGATATGGTGTTGTAGCCCATTTGTATCTCCACGTCCTTGACAGAACACTTGTCCTTACTAAATCCCTTATTGGCAAATGTAACAAGATTTGCTCTACAAGATGTCTTGGTAAGTTGCTGATCCTATCTAGCTCTGCCTTTGTTTTGCTAGGCAATCTTGGTGGCTCACTTTGCTTCCGAAATATTCATAAGTGACAAAACAAGCAAGTTAATGAAATAATAATTATAATGTATTGGAGTTTCATGCACAAACACAACTATACAACCATAAACGAATAAATTCTATACAACCATATGCGAATATATTCCATTAGAAGTGGCCAAGAAAGCAGATTACTTTCCTTTGAATCAAAGTGATAATATCAATTGCACCTTTTCAAGTTACATGGTTAATCATTTCAACAGATAGGATGAAAGGCAGATTCTCTATACTCTAAAGATGGCAAGTATGCAAAAGCATCACTAAACCTATTAATGCACGTTTCAGCAGCCCTTTGTCATGCAATTACAATACATGACATTATAAAAGATAGCCATAAGTGAATATATTCCAGAAGAAGTGGCCAAGAAAACAGATTAATCTCAGTGATGACATCAAATTGCACCTTTTCAAGATAAGTAGTTATTCATTTGAACAGAGAGAACCAAAGGCAGAATCTCTATATTCTAACAATGGCAAGTAAGAAAAAGCATCACTACACCAATTGATGCACATTCTGGAAGCACATTGTCGTGTCAGTTACAGTACATGACGAATTATAAAAGATAGCGATTGCCAATCTTAAAAGGGTAAATCTAGTCCTAATACTCGCTGCCCTCCATCATTTAAGTTTAGATACAAATCAAAGAGTGTTGGAGAGTTTCAAACTGACAAAACAGGCAATGTAACAATATGTAGTTTCTCCAGCACAAACGCACAGCACCATTGTGGGTGTTTTTATCTTCTATTTTTAAAGACAGATACTATGGTACCTTAAAAGAATGCAACATCTGTAAAAAGAACTTGCATAAAATTTCATTCCTTTATTAAAGCACATGCACATCATATCCTCACTTCAGTACATGGAAACATAACAGCTAGAGAAATTCACTACATTTTTCAGGCGTTTCACCACATTATTGAAATGCAAAGATAGCTTACGTATACAGCCAACAGAAAGCACTTACATTTACTATGCTCATTCTGTCTAGCTATTTGGGGGGTTTCAAGCAATGATTTTCAATTCCCCCCAAAACATAGCTAAACCGTCAAAGCCTTGTTTCAACTGATCTACCAGCCGAAATCTGAAACATAGAAACACATAAATTTGACTGATAATTGTTCCGAGAGATATCTATTTATAATAGAATAAAGCTTACAACTTTAAATGACTATAAAGCAGTAATATGCAAAGGAAGAAACCCCTTGAATACAAAATTATAAAAAGAATTAAATAATGAAAACAAGAATAATACTTAAAAATTAAGGTAGAAAGAAAGGGTACTTTCCAAAACAGAATCTGAAAGAAAAAAGAGAAGGGAAATGGCAAAACAAAAGGGGGAAATTTCATATCTTTGGAACTGAAATTAAAATAGATGTTCAGATTTTGCTGTTATAATAGAAAAAGAAAGCAGAATTGGGGATGGAATAAAAATAGGCGGAGAAAGGGGAGGAATAGAATAAGAATGTAAGAAGAAAAGGAAGATCCTTTACCTGAAGAAGAAGAAAATGGCAGTCAGAGCAAATGCGACTTTCGGATCAGAGCTTCGAAGAGAAGGGTTACAGCTTAGGGGAAGCTCGAAGCCTCAAAACCCCAGTGATCAGCACGAGTGGTTGGGCTGCCCGGCTGTACTCCCGCATGTGTAGTATACGCAAAAGGAAGCAAAAAGGGTTTAGCCTAGTGAAAATATTCTCAAATGTGCTTGCCATTTGATGTTTATGTATCAAAGCCCTTTTAAGAATGGCCACTAATGATTTAATTTATACAATACTCACAAGTTATTCAAGTTTAATTCGAATAAAATTTGAATTCGATTCAATTATTATAAAATTAAACCTGAGTTTGAGTAATTTAATTTATCGATCGATTTAAATTTGAGTTTTTTTATACCTCACTTAAATAGCTCGTAAACTTAATCGAATTTTTATATTCAAATATATTTTTATTATTTTAATTAATAAAATATTTCAAAATCGAGCTCTAATTCAAGACAAATAATTAAGCTTTTGTAAAATATAAGAATCAAATTTTTTTTATATATTAATCAAACATAATCGAGCGAGTTTGAGTAATTCGATTTTTATTTCGAGTAGAGTTCAAACTAAAAAATAAAACTCAATCGAATTCAAGCTGAGTTTCAAGTCTCGAATTTCGAATCAAATTCAAACTTAAATTTAATATTGTATCAACTCGAACTCGATTAATTACACTCCTATTCTTAAGCAACTCGTACTCTAAATACACAATGCAAACACATATTTTTATAAAGTAAGCTGTAATGAGTTGATGTAATAAAAATTTTGAATTTAAATTTGATTAGAAATTTATTATTTCAAAGTTATTTTTAGCTTGATTTAATTTTAATTTTCAAGTTCGAGTTTGATTTAAAATAAAAATTAAATTATTTAAATTCACTTATTTAAATTCATTTAATAAAAATAAATCTAATTCTCATATTCGATTTTAAGTTCAATTATGTATTCAAATTCAAACTTGAATTAATTTATATAAAAATAAAATAATAATTTTTAATTAAAATAAAAAATATATTAAAGTTTAAAAATGAGTCACAAAGTATTCAAGTTAAATGTTCAAACTTAACTTACTTGATAAATTAAGTTATTTGAGTTCGATTTAATAATAATCATATTAAATTTAAATTTTATTTGAATCAAATCTAAATAATTTACGAGAATTGATATATTATTTACATTTTAAATTTAAATAATATATTACTTATATTTTAAGAGGATTTATTTTTACTAAAATTATTGATTAAAAAATGAGAGGGAAAACACAAAAAGAAAGAGGAGAAAAAACTTGTATTTGGGTTGAAACATTTTCAATCACTTTGTGAGTCTTTAGATATTCTTTTTTCACCTTTTTGCAAGTTAGTGGGATTGGAATCTTTACCAAATAGTCTACTTTATTTCTTGTTCTTTTTCCAATTTTTTTTCTTTTTGATTTTAAATGTTCGTTCTTTTAATTTTTAATCTTCCAAACATTTGATCTATTTTTGGTACTTTAAATTTCAACCAATGTTACAACTTGAACAACATAAGCCAGCCAAAGTGATAGTAAAAAAAAAACAGTTTTTTTATCTTCACTTTCTTTAAGCTTTCAACAAAGAAAGTTTGCTATTCTTTTTTTTTTTTGTGTCAAGGGTTGAAGAATTAGAAGAACCCAACATATAAAGCTTACAAACATTTGGTAAAAAATTAGAAGGTGAAATGGCCACTTGGGTTTGATGAATCTTTGTCAATGCCTTTTGGAGTCGTGATAAAAAGGAATCAATTTTATATCCTTTCAACATGTTTGACTTTGACTTTGCTTAGAGCTAAAGAGCAAGTCTTTTCTTAGCTTATTTTTCTTCCATCCCTTGACACGTTAAACAAAATTCTTCAACTTTTTTTTTTTTTGAGGGTTTTGGTTGTGCTAGATTCTTTTTTTGGAGCCAAAGAAATCAAGGGTGTTGCTGTTCTTCTTTGTTATTTGCATTCTTGAATAGATTATTCATTTTTATACACAAAAGGGAGAGAGAAAAAAAAAAAAAAAAAAAAAAGCGTGAGAGAGGGAATATATAGCTTTATAGGACTGAAGATATTGTAACTTTTTGGTTAATTATGAGATCTTATCTCATCTAGGTCTCTTCTACAGTCTTCTTCCACCCTTTGCTGCAGGTTGTTGATTTGTCTGAGGTGAGTCATTTCTCCACTTGGTTGATTCTTTACCTTTTGTGCTTTAAAAACCTGCAATTTAGTCCTTATATGTCATGATTTTTATGTCATCGTGAGCTGGAAAGAATCTGGTTTTTTTTCCTCCTTTCTCTTTCTTTCTGTATCTCTTTATATTCACTTGGTCTGGAGACAAATTTGATGCTTTTCACTCGTTTTTAGCTTAAACATTCTGGGGTAGCGCAATGCCAGGTGAGTGATTTTGATTGCTACTGTTTTTCCTGGTTTGACTTGCTTGCATTGCATTGATGACAAATGCAGCCGAACTGATTTAACCTATTGTAGGCAATTGTGATATGCTGTTAATATGTTTGAACCCCTGTTATTATTTATCAAACATAAAATAGTTGATCTGCCTAGCTTCTAGAGTCATGTTAGCATTCTTCTCTTCTAGGCTGCTTTTAATCCGCTTTGATTATATTCTTTGGGAACCGGTTTTGGCTGAATAATATGACAGTTACTGGCATTGTCTCCCATTATGTTATTTTTGCTGCGTTTTGATAATCTTCTATATTAGAACGGTGAATCTTCTGTCAAGCTATGTTCATTGATGATTCTTCACTTAAAAGTGTATATTTCTCCCATTTATGTAGCGTGAGTTGTATATTTTCCTTCATTTTGGCCTACATTTTAATTTACTGCATTTAAAAAAAAAATCATTTAGATTTTGCAATATCTGTGTTTATTTGCTTCCATGTATGTTCTATTTGCAGGCAGAAACCTTACTGATTATGAGCAGATAACATCCTGCATAATGGATTGGATTAAAAAAATTTTCAAGGGCTGTACACATAAATTTTCAGAGAGACATTATCATGGACATTATGCGGAGGATCCTCAATTTTATTCACCTTCTGGCTCAGGGGTATTTACATCTGTTACTATTTCTCCATTTCTCTTTCTAAATTGCTATTTCTATGTTCTACCTTTTTGACAATTTGGTCACGTCCTACTTCCTGTAATGCTGCTGGTGGGAACATAAGGTCTTATCATTTAATGGCTTTGGCTAGGTTGCGTAATAGACATGTTGTAAATCAGATTACAAAGCATGGGTTGCATCAATGGATGCTTTCTTACACAAATAGGTTAATTTGACTATTTCAGTAGTTAAATTAGCTTCTAATACATGTTCTATGTTATATCTTGTTCTCAACCTTGAATGTAGGATGCATGGCAGGAGCATGAGAATGAAGAGATAGATCATGCTATTGCCCTCTCCCTTCTAGAGGAAAGTCAGAAGAGGAGAAAGTTTATAGGTGAGTAGCATGTCCAACCCAATATTAATGTGAATGTTCTTGTCGGCGGTATTTCATGATATCAGCCAATTAGTTGCCAATAAATTGTTCTTTTTCTTTGCTACGTATCCTTATAATCTAACATATCGTAATTTGAATTATTAAGTTTCTCAAATTGTTGGGTAGATGATGAATCTCAAGAAGAGGAAGATGAGCAACTTGCGAGAGCTACACAAGAAAGCTTAAACTTTGAACCTCCTCTCCAATATGAAAATGCAAATACATATCAACCTATCCCAGTCCATTTTCCGATGGGATACAGGTATATGAATGTGTCATTAGCTACAATAACTGTTTCATACCAGCCTATTTAATCGGGCTTAAATATGGATTATCTTTGAGCTTTTTCCTGCAAATGTATGCTAATAATGGCTTTGCTTGGCATCAATTATGCTGTGTTTCATTCAAAGAGCTGTTGCTATACTTTAGAATTCAGATCCTCTTTGCTCCCATGACCAACTTATTCTTTTTTGGTAGGATTTGTGCTGGTTGCGATACTGAGATTGGTTATGGAAGATTTCTAAATTGCCTTAATGCATTTTGGCATCCAGAATGTTTTCGCTGCCATGCTTGTAGCCTCCCAATTTCAGACTATGAGGTACAAATCTGCATTCTTAGTAGATGTTTTGGCGGCTATCAATGTTGCCATCTTTGGTTCTTTCACTAAATGTTTGATTGATGAATCAGCTAATTCAGTTTTATACTTTCTTCTGTAGTTCTCTATGTCTGGGAATTACCGTTTTCATAAATCTTGCTACAAGGAGCGCTACTATCCAAAATGTGATGTCTGCAACAACTTTGTAAGCCTTTTTCTTCCATCAGGCTTATGTTCTATTTATAATAAATTTGTTTTGTTCGTAATTCATTCATTGCACAAACATACATGGTATGATTATTTCTGATTTGCTGCATATTTCAGTGCATTTATATATATTTCAAACATTAAACGTCAATGGTTAAAAGCACTGAAATATGCAGCAAATCATAAATTATCCTACCATGAACATTATAGTAATACCAAATAAAGAGTGTGTTTTTCATGTTTTCCTGTTTCTCTTAGCTAATAGTGAATTCAAAGTGACCTAAAACCTTATGGTCATAGAAGTACATGCGAATGTCATGCAATAGTCTTATGCAGATATGATGGCATGAAGGGAATTTATAGATGATGTCCTTGAATACAGTTCCCAGTTTTAACAATGGAAAGTAGTAGAAGGGAAATTGGAATTTCAAAAGAAACTATGGAATATGGGAAACCTCTATATGCGTATCATGTTCAAATCGTCTATTGTATACTGTTTTTTAAGTAGTTTTGAAACAGAAGAAAGTAAATATACTGTTCTAATGCACGTTACTCATTGCTAGTTGTGTTGTCTTTTGGGATATATACTTTTGACAGATTCCAACAAACCCTGCTGGTCTTATTGAATATAGGGCACATCCTTTTTGGACCCAGAAGTACTGTCCTTCTCATGAACATGATGGTACTCCACGATGTTGCAGCTGTGAGCGAATGGAGGTATGATATGCACCCAATGTTGAAAGTGTATATAAGTTTTAAAGTAAAACTTCTGCTACTATTCCTGAAGGAGAAGACAGAAAGGTTGAAAGCATGACACATTTGCTCATCATATGCAGACACAAGAAACAGGGTGTGTTGCCCTTAATGATGGACGGAAGCTCTGCCTAGAGTGTCTAGACTCTGCAATAATGGATACCAAGCAATGCCATCCCCTTTATCAGGATATACAAGAGTTTTATGAAGGTTTAAATATGAAAGTGGAGCAGCAAGTTCCGTTACTCCTGGTTGAAAGGCAAGCTTTGAATGAAGCCAGAGAAGGAGAAAAGAATGTAAGGGCCAAAATGCTGAAATAGTGACAGATGTTTGGTGAAATATCTGTTTGTAGTCTTGTCTGACTGCTGTTGGAACATTGTTGGCATGCTTCTGCTTCTAGATGTCATGGAAATAACCATGTTGACTGCTTGATGGAAATACTTTTGCAAACAATTGTTTGTCTCTTTTTTATATTTATTATTGCATTCTAAAAATTGTCTTTGGGCAGAGCCATTATCATATGCCAGAGACTAGAGGACTCTGCCTTTCTGAGGAACAAACTGTCAGCACTGTAAGAATATTTGAGATTCTCTTTTGCTTTCATGTTTGATAACTGGAAGTTTTTCATCAGTAGTTTTTTTATTGCTAAAAGATTTATACTATGTTCAACCTGAAATCATCAGATTCTAAGGCGACCGAGATCTGGGACAGGAAATCAAGCCATGGACATGTTAACGGAGCCCTACAAATTGGCACGTCGATGTGAAGTGACTGCGATTCTCATTTTATATGGCCTGCCAAGGTATTGTATTTTTTGCCATAATTGCTTTTATGTATGTAAAAATAGTTTGCCATATAATCAGAGAATTTTCAATGACATCCAATTAAAGACTCAGTAATTAGATGCTGAAGAATGGAGAGAAAAAGTAATTTTAATTCTACTTTCTAATGGGATAGCAATTTCATGTTTGTTATCCCATTAATCCACAGAAATGATGAGGGTGAAAGGAGGAAAAAGTCTTTTAGATTAATCATAACTACTTCAGACTGGAAGTCATGTTTGCCTTGATTCTTAAACACAATTGAATTGCAGCTGGCCTGGAAAAAACATCAATGAAAAGGTGTTGTCAGGTTGTATAGTTATCATGATGTCCATGGTTTAAAATGCAAAGTAGAAAAGAAAAAGAGATCAAGTCAATGGGGACTGAATGAAAGACCTATAGTCCTAAAAGCCCTCTTCGTCTTTCTAATTTCTAGAAACTTTCATAACCTTTTTGCGAATCTTGCCTTATTTGTAGCAGATGATGCTAACTTTGATGTTGCTCTTAATATTGAAAATTTAAGTACTGTTGATGCATTTTATGCAAAATTGAAAATTTTGATTATGTAGGTTACTGACCGGATCAATCTTAGCCCATGAGATGATGCATGCATGGATGCGACTTCAAGGTGCTCTCTGTTTCCATCGTAATATGTAGGAACAAAAAGTTTCTTTTTCCCCCTACTTGGAGAAATGACATGAATGCTACTTTTTTGTTAGGTTTCCCGACTCTTAGTCAGGATGTCGAGGAGGGTATTTGTCAGGTGTTAGCACACATGTGGTTACTTACCCAGCTCAATTCTTCTTCAAGCAGCAATGTTGCATCAACTTCATCCTCCACATCTAGTAGGTTAAAAAAGGGCAAAAGACCCAACTTTGAGACGAAGCTTGGGGAGTTCTTCAAGCACCAAATTGAATCAGACACTTCCCCTGTATATGGAGATGGTTTCAGAGCAGGCCATCAGGCAGTTTATAAATATGGTCTTGGAAGAACGCTTGAACATATTCGGATGACTGGGAAGTTTCCTTACTGAAATCCCAAACCCCGTACTCTCAAACTCGCTTCTCTATTCTTTAAAAGAGTTAAAAGCTTGGCCTTTTCCTATTAGAACCAAAGGCCAAAGCACAAAGGATCATATCTTTATAGGGTAGGTTGCAGAAGTACTACTAGTTTTCATTCCTTGTGGCTGTCAGTGACATTCTTTATGAAATTTTTAATCAATTTTATCTTAAAGAAAAATAACTTTTTTTATAACCGCAATAAAAATTTTTGTCAATAGATTTAATTTTAAATGGTAATAATTTCAATTTTTCTAGTTTATTGTAGACAGTAAATATTCGGTTTATGAAATATAATAAAGTAGGAATGAGAGACTATTCTATTCTATTCCATGAGAATAACATAGAGTGTGAATGGGAGTAAATATATGAAAACTTAATGCGCAGAAGATGGTAAAAAGCTGGTTAATTTGTTACTAGACAGTAACCTGGTGATAACATGATCAAGATGGCATTTGTTTATTCCTTGTTTCCAAGAAATTTCTCTAGTTAGTTCCCACTCCACTATTAGCTTGAGTTCTAAAATGAATGGGAATCTGCAGTACACCATTTTAGGATATCCTGAATAGAGTACACTTACAATGGCTCCTATTTTAATACGTCTGCTCGAATTTTGGACAGAACTGACACTACTTCCTCCATGCTTGGTCTTTTTGTTGGCTCTTCCATCAAGCAGGCTACACTTAATTGAACCATTCGCAGGGCAAATTCTGCCCGATTATCACATTTTAGCCCAGTATCAATAAGTGAATCGAGCTCGACTTCTGCATTCTCTTTTTCCATAACGGAAACAACGGTTTCTGTTAGCAGTATTTCTGTTCTATCTTGTGTAATGATGGCCTCTTTTCCAGTGATCAGTTCCAATAGCACAACTCCAAAAGCATAGACATCAATCTTGGAAGTAACCTGCCCTGTCTTTATATACTCAGGTGCCATATAACCTCTAGTCCCTACAACACGATTTGTCAAAGCAACGCTGCTAGTTTCGTTCACCACTGCTCTTGCGAGGCTGAAGTTTGCAATTTTGGCCCTTAGACAATTGTTTAGCAGAACGTTGCTGCTTTTGATATCCCCATGTACGTAGGCAGGTTTGGTAAAACTGTGAAGATAGTGAAGTCCATTGGCAACATCCAAAGCAATCTGAATCCTCCTCGTCCAGCATCCAATCTCATCAGGATTTTGATTGCGAATCCAATCCCTTAGAGACCTTTTTGTCATATACTCAAAAACAAGATAGAAACAGCCATCATTTTCGCAGACGCCTTGAAGCTTTATCAAATTGAAATGATTGATATTCTTCAGCAATTGTACCTCCCTGGATACATCTACTCTCATTCTTTTAACAGCAAGGATCTTCCCACCGAAACCACCACGATAAACAGAACCGTTTATTCTATTCTTGGAACTGAAATTTTGTGTAGCTTTCTTTATATCCTCAAATGTAAACAGTCTTAAACCTTGGTCAAAGCTTGCAATTTCAACACGGAGGTCTTCTGGCAATACATAATTCTTCTTTCTTTCATGGCCACTCTGAAGAACTCCATCGTTTCTCTTATTTAACATAAAAACAGTGAACAGGATGATGATAAGAACAAGCAAAGAGCAAGCTGCTGCAATTCCAACTCCCTCATGCAATTTCCTCTTTGATCTATTGCTTTTGGGATATTTTTCACATGGAGGTGAATCAAGTTGTTGGTCTTTGTGAATTATGGTTTGTGAACTTGAAGGTACTGTTGGCAAAGGAATTAGGATTGTTGTGGAAGGGAATATAGTTTGTTTCTCTTCCAAACCATTTGCATCATTAATGCTCTTCCTGCTTACATTGAATCTATCACTGATCTCTGGTATATTATCCCCCAAGCTAATAGAGTAAGTCAGTAGATACTTCGTTCCACTCTTAGTTTGATAACTCGTTGGACAAGCACAACGAAGTGGAACTTTCAATTCAATTCCAGGAACCAATTTGTATTCACTATATGGATTTGCTCGTTTAAGGGAACTACATGTGGATAATCCCTGGTACGCCTCGGTTCCTATAGTATAATATGTGCCGTGGATGCTTGAGATGCGAAACGTGGTGTTTGCCTGACAATACTGACCCAAACAAGAACAATTTACAGGAATGATTACCTCTTCACCAGTTGGGAACTTTGCATGCTCAGTTACATTATTGATTCTGGCAAGCTCTGCCTGGTTCGAAGATGTGAGAGCTGAAATGCTGGGAACTGAATTAAAAGGAGCTTGAGACTTGTAGATAAGAAAGGCCTGGCAATATCGATCTTG
The DNA here is from genome assembly GCF_002303985.1 of Durio zibethinus. Next base: position 1,712,676 of record NW_019167949.1, on the reverse strand, counting down.
GCCATTGCAAATGTAAAGAAATGCTGAAGAAGGACCTGATTCATCATCGTTATCGCAATCCAAAGCTGAGTTTCCTGAGTAGTTTTGTTGAGCGTTTGTGACTGAAGTGAAAACATTAACTAGTAAGAGGAAGCAGAGAAGGAACTGATTCATGGTGAAAGTCATACAGAAGAAATGATTTGCGGATTAGAGAAGGAATTTGATGAATGCTAGCTCCAGCCTGGTGGGATTAAAGTTATAATAAACGCGTTTAAGGATTATAAAAATACAGATAAATTAAAATTTGTTGACTCAAATAGCAACTCCCTAGGCTGGCTACAAAAATTTTCGATTCCTCCGTGTAATTTCCTCTTAGCTGCTTCATTAGTTTAATAATCCTACTTGCAAAAGTACAAGAACGACTCCAGATTTTACCTGATTTTTATGTCCAACAACAAACCATTACTTACTTTTTCAAAGGAAATTCTTAAAATTAGATCTAGCAATTTGTTTATTCATGATAGTATATGTCATGTCTAACACATGTAAAATACGAAAATTATAATGTTACAATTCGTGTTTACATGCCGGACACTATATGATTTTTTATTTTTTTAATTAATTTTGTATCATATCAATGTATCTTCTTTAAAATTACCGACTCTACTTAATACCCCACTTCAATTAGTTTAGTCGCAAAGTTTATATAAAATATACTGGCCCGTGATACAAGCTTGTCTGCAGTATTCCCCGATGATAAAATGTGAGTGCATCCATGGTCCTTCAAGTGCCTGAATCCAGACAGGGTGTGGACTCAGACATAGGGTTAGAACTTAGAATAAATCAACTTATAATAAACTATTCAATGATTGAAAATTTTGTTTCATGTATTTCTTTTCTCTGTATTTTTCTTCAGCATCATTGAAGCTCACAAAGACCGTTGCCTTTGCTAGCTGATTTCTGAGGTTGGGGCCCTTCTGGTCGTGGAAATGACGGAAGATAATTAAGACCTGGTTAGTCTTGACCCCAGTGAGAATTAGTCAAGTCTCTAGTTTAGAACAGAACCAAATAGTAAAAAAACCAATTTCGTCAACAAGTTTAGCCTTATGAGCTGAACAACAAACATTTTTTTTTGGTTTTTAGATTATTCACTTTTTTTATTAATTGATGTTAGATCACGTATAGTTTAGGTGATGTAACAGGATGAGAAGTGAGAAATTAAAACATATTGTTTAGAAAGAAAACGATAAGAAAATGAGACAAAAAAAAAAAGAATGTACTATGAATAATTTGATTTAAAACTACATTTCATTTTAATTGATTGAATTTGGCATACAGATAGAGAATGAGAGGTAATGCTACAAGTTACAAAAAATCATTGTATGGATTTGCCATTTTAACCACAAAAATTTTGACAAAAAATTTCCTCATTTTTTCAAATTTCATTTGGTTTATTCATAGAAATATCTTTAAAAATTGAGGATACCGTGACCCTTTTTGTAAAAAAAAAAAAGTGATATTATTCTCTTGCCAAGTATTGAAATTTGAAAGGATAAAGTAAGTGTACATATATACATTTAATTACGGAGCCCCTGGCTCCCTGGGAAATTAGACTTTGCTTAGGCTGCTATTTTCTATGGCTCACCTCTCATCATTTGTTGAAATTCATGGAAGTCAAGCACTCCATTGCCATCGAGATCAAACACCTGAATCATGGCAACGGACTCTTCAAACGATTTCACATCACCTAGACGATTAAGCATCTGCTGTAATCCCACTGGCGTGATGCACCCACAACCTTTGTCAACTTCGTACATCTCGAACGCTCTTTTAACATCATCATCACCCTCGTTATCTCCTTCCATCAACTTGACAAAGTCCTTGAATTCCAACATTTTGTCCCCATTGTTGTCAAAATCTTTGATAACCCTTTGAGCTTCCTCTCTTGATATGTTGTCGCCAACGGACGCGAAATAAGCACTGAGTTCTTCACTTGAAATCTTACCATCCCCATTACTATCAAACCTTCGAAAGACTTCTTGAAGCTCTTTTTCTTTAGTGCTATTAAGTTGTGTTGGTGCAGGGACAGTTGGTGATGGCGGCAAGGAGCTTGATGATTTGGATTTTGAACGAAGACGAGGATGGCTTAACCTTAAACCCTTGTTGGAGAACCATTTGGTAGGCTTTGAAATACTAGCCATCTCCATGAAAACTGAGAACCATTTGGTAGGTTTTGAAATACTAGCCATCTCCATGAAAACTACCATGTTCAGGAGGGTAACTTGAGCAATGGTTTATACTCTCATGTATATATATAGAGCAGCAAAAAGAATAGTGTGGTCAGAATTTACCCTAGGAATTTCACATTGCTATGCAATCTGTTAACAAAGGGGAACATCGCAGGAGTTGCGTGCTTGGGGGATTAGAGATGTCTGAAGTTGCTATGTAGCTTCTTGGATTCTAGGATGGGACCGAAAATATTTGACTTTTTTACAAAATTACTTTAATTTCTTTTGGAAAGTGGGAACTTTTCCTTCCTTTTGAGCCTATAAATATAATGGTGAATATAGACCAATGACTTTGAACACTAACTGCAGGATTCTTGACTTTTTCCCCTTTTTCATTGTCTTTAAGCGCTTTCATTGATATCTCCTCCCCTTCAATATCTGATAACTGCTGAGCCTGAGCCTGGATATAGTATGCTATTCCTGATCATGATTAATATACATTTTCCTTTTCCTTTCTGAAATGTGACAACATGTAACTTCCAAATCGATGCTAGCTAGTACGGAAATGTAAATTTCGAAATACAAGGAAAAAGTTATCAAACATTAACCAAAGGAATTTTATGTATTTATGGACGTGGATACCCATATCTTTGAATTCAAAGAAAAAAAACTAATTTCGACCATATGTCAATGTAATAGTAGATAAGAAGAATCAGAACAAGAACTCGTTTCAAAATGGCTTTTCATTTTTACCCTAAACCCTCTGGAGTCTGGACTCGTTAGAAACGTATTCATTTACCTATTGTCACCATTAGGAAAAAAGACTTCAAATCGACCTTCAACTTCAAGAAAATGACGTGATCACAGATTCACAATTGCTGAAAGGAAAATAAAGAAATATGTGGGAAAAACTTTCATCCTCAACAGCACAAGAGCTTGGAGGGTTTGCAGATGTGTGCGATGGAGTATTTCAAATGACTGCCAGAAAAATGAGCCGTTAAAAGTTCATTCACTAGTCTTTGGCAAATCCTTTTCCAGCACCAGGATTCGAAACCTGTTAGAACAAGGAACAGACATTGAAAAGAGCCGAGCAACCATGAAAATTCATGTGAGTTCATGTGACAGAGACAGAACATAAGCAATCAAAGTAAAGCAGTGAAGTAGAATTGGTTAGATGTCCTTAAATCATGTCTGCTAACAGCAATGGAACAGCCAAGAAATATTTTCCCCACACTGATTTCTACAAGTCACTGTTTTTAACAACAGTTCAATTTTTTATTTTTTATTTAAAATTGTTGTTGTTCTTGTCTGTATTCTGTTTTAATCCATTACTTCCTGTCCCTGCATTTGCTTTATTTGAAGCGACTTGTTCTTGTTGAAAAAAAAAAAAAAGGAAAAGACAACAAAAAGACAGAATCAACACACTTCCATGGTACTTAAAAAGAACCCAATTTAGACAGGGCCATCTATTGGCCATAAACCTTCAAAATTGGACCGATAAAAATCCAGTTAATAAACGGATAACCGAACCCCAAGAGCCCATTTTATTTCCTGTCAAACAGCCCAACTGAAACAATCAAATTAAAGCTTTCAATCTTCTCCCTTCGAAATAAAGAAGCATAGAGAGTGGGATGTGTGTGGGTGACTGGAATTGAACCAAGTGTTGTAACTTATAATACCGTTCTCAAGGGTTTATGTCGTGCAGCTGACTTTAATGAAGCTTTACACCTTTGGCATATGATGCTCAGAAAGGGGCCGATCCCCGATGAGGTTGGTTGTTGTACCATGCTTAGGGTGCTTTTCAAGATGGAGATGTTGAAATTGCTTTAGGATTTTGGAAAAGTAATTTAACAAGTGGATTTTCCAAGAATAGGATTTTTTTTAATACAATGATTAATGGATTGTGTAAGCTTGGGAAAATAGATGAAGCGAGAGAGATATTGGGCAAAATGAAGGAACTAGGGTGCTTACCAGATGGAATAGCATATAGAATCTTGAGTGATGGGTGCTGTAAGAAAAAAGCTTTTAACTTGATTACTTGAAGATAAGATGAAAAATGTCACGCCCCGAGATCAAGATACAACACGGTCGTATTACTTTGAAAAAAACTCCAAAGTAATATGAAATATTCTTTTTTAATCATTCTAAAATTCTTCAATAAAATAATTTATCAAGTAAAATTTATATCTTTAATCCAACTGATAATACATCTTTATATATGCAAATACAAACCATATAAAATACAAAACTATCTCTTAAGATCTCATTGGTCAACATTTTCTCTGACAACTAAGTAATATTTTCCATTTCATCTTCTAGCTTCACACAAGACTGATACCACTTTTGTCACACCCCGAGATCAAGACGTAACACGGTCGTATTACCTTAAAGAAAATCTCGAAGTAATACGAAGCCTTCTTTCTTAATCATTCTAAAATTCTTCAATAAAATAATCTACCAAGTAAAATTCATATATTTAATCAAACTGATAATACATCATTATATATGCAAATACAAACCATATAAAATACAAAACTATCTCTTAAGATCTCATTGGTCAATATTTTCTCCGACGACTAAGTAATCTTTTTCATTTCATCTTCTAACTTCACACAAGACTAACCAAACTTATCATTTAGTCATCTATAAAGAAAAAGTAAAAAAAGAATGAGCAAACCACAGGTCAATAAGTATAGGCTCACACATCTTATCAGATCAAGCATCGTTTTCTTACACATCATATAGATCATTCAAAACATTCATCAAATTATAATATCAAAATATTTCAAGATCATCGTTTTGTCAAATATTTCATAAATTCATAAATCAACGTCAAAATATATGACTTCATAAATCATTGTAAAATACGCTATTATTCAAATATCATAATCAAATTAAATCATGGATCAATTATTAAAATCATCATAAATCATCATTATCATTCATTTATCGTTAGCTACAGTCATTGCTATAATCCGTGACATTGGTCATATCGATAATTTTATTATCATGATCATTACTAACTATTATAATCCGTTAGCCAGGGCTTCCGCTAACTATTATTACTCGTTAGCCAGAGTCGTAGAACTAGTTCTGGTGTCAATGATCCCACTTCTCAGAGATGTAAAAAAAACGTAGCCATCACAAAATCATTCTTTAATCATAAATCATTTTCTCATTTCATTCATAAGCATGATCCATCATTTATATAGAGAAACACAAAATAATCATATGCTTGATCATATTTTCATACATCGAAAATAAAGAAATAAAACATTCTTTCATTTAGAAATATACCTATATACATAGATTAAAAAATAAGTAAAGTGTGTGAGATTCTACTTACCTCCATTCGATTTCACTACTTAATTTTTCCCCCAAAATAATTAATGACCTATCCAAGATCATTTCAATAGATCAGAATTTAATCAACCCTTTTTGAGATCATTTATGCAAAAATCAACTAAGTTACACAAAGGGTTAACTTAACTAATTAATACTAGCAGCCTGACCTCTTTTCATTAAAATAGTCATATCTTAATATATCAAAATTGGAATTATGATCTCTTTAATGCGTTAGAAACTAAACTCGATAAACTTTCTAACCATATATGACAAACCTCGTAATTCCTTGTAAATTAATTATAACAATTTTTGAAATCTACGTCATATACTGCTGCCAAACAGACTGTATACTTTCTAATAAAAATTATATATTTATTCACAGGAAACTCCAAATTCAATTCCGCTTATTTCATTGGAAAGTAGACTCACTAAGCTTTCCAAACATATATGGCTTAATCTGTAAATCCTTATATACAAATTAAGAAGAATTTCGCAATTCAACTTTGATGTTGTTGTCTTACAGCCTGTATATCCTTAAGTTAAAATTAGACAACTCTTCATAGAAAACTCGGATTTGACTTTCGTTTGTTTTGTTAGAAACTAAATTCAACATGCTTTCCAATGATATATAATAATCACAACAATAATCTATCCATTAATACAAAATTCTATTTTAATTCATTAGTACAGATCACAACATCTCATCCAAAAATAAAATTTCTCCTTCAATATTTAAAAACTCAAATCCTTACTTTTAGCCTTCAAACTTCATTCAATAATCATCAATAAATCTTAAGAACATGAAATAAACAAAGCCCAGTAATTTACCCAAATAGATCATCAAGATTAATGAAGGATTTCATGATTTTTCTTGGTTTTTCTCTCAAAACTTTAACTCCAAATAATAGTAATCAACTTGATATTTCTTTTCAAATAAAAAGAAGACATGTACTCACCTTTAAGGGATTAACTTGATTGTAGCCTCTGATTGTGAATCTTCAACTTAATTTTTCATATTCTCTAACCCTAAAGAAAAATGAGGAAGAATAACTCTATTTTTTTTCTGTTTCACGATAATTAGATTTTCTTTCATCTAATACTTCAAAATTTTTTTTATTAAATAATATCTTAATAAACTGATAAACTTTAATATTAGTCTAATTTAATTATTATTTGAGCTGGGATATTACAAAAAACGAAGCAATTTTTCCTACAATTGAAATGTATAACTCTCTTATTAGCGGAGTTTTCAAGTCTAGAAAACTGTGTAAAGCAGGGGATCCTCTTACAGAAATGTGTACCAGAGGTCTGAAGACAACAAAGATACATGAAATGCTTTAGAACTTCCTGTACATCTTCTCTCATAATGGCAATCAGACGCAACGGATGTTTATTTCCAACATGCTCTACAGAGCAAAGCTGAAAACATATATATAAACCCATGTTTTACATATGGGTTTAAACTGCCTTTCATGGTCTTCGACTGGTAGCTTAGAATGATGTTTCATGATCGTTAATCCAGAACCAAGCTAGATATCTTTCAAAACTAGACCCTTCACCCTAGAACATGGTACGATGGTAAATTTTTGTGCATGTATCAGCCTAGGAACTGCCTTTGCAAATCCTGTAGTTGTTGAAATAAAAATTTAGGAAAGTTGTGGACAAAGCTAAAAGTTGATGTTCAAACTTACAGATTCAGTGAACTGTACATGCATGATGTTTGTGACGAAACCTCCTATTTTTCATTTTGATCTAATTATGGGGAAAGGTTATAACAACTGCTCGTTTCATGTATTTCTGCCCATGTAGCGGCAAATCATTGAGGAGAAAATTTTCGGTGACCTCATTTTTAACTAATTAATACGATCTATATCTTAATATTTGTACTCAAACAGGGGTTGGATTTTATTCCCCAAGATTATTGTAATTGAATATGCAATATCAGTGACCGCTGGTCTCAGAGATTCCATAGTAGTGGCTGTTGTCATTGACAACTTCAAAATCATTATCCTTGTCACTGTGACTATCAGTACTGTAAAAGCAAAAATAATTGATTGATTTAAGACCTCCAATCTTTGGTTCGCATTGTTTCGCTAATAGTGCGAACCAAATACCATATCTGCCATAACTTGTGAGAGAATCTCCCACGAATTTGGATTTTCTATCCTTCTTTCCACTCAATCTGACTCATATTACGAGTGGTGGGATCCCTGGTGGCTGAGCTTAGCAACTCGACAGGGAAGTATCGTTTTCTTCCACGCTCAGTCACTGTTTTCCTTTCTATCGATCTGATGATGAAATTCCAACTGCAATGGTCCTGTATGTAGAAAATATAGGAGACTTCTCTAAAAACTAGCAACAAATTCAGGTTCTATAAATTACGTAGAATAACTTTCTCAAATTTGGAGGAAGAGACGGTTGTGTCGGTCTTCTTATGTTCACAATCCCTCGGAAAAGTTGAGAAGCAAACCCTACGAAGTCGAAGGTTGACTTGTCTGAAGTCAAGCAGGGAAATTCAGCTAGTTGTATGTGGATGAAAGAGCAGCATCGATCACCTTGATTTTACAAATGCTGTAGTTTCTGTCAGCCTGGAACTCTAATATATAGACTAATACACTGGCAAAATTTTTTATATACCAAAGGATGTCGAAATTTATTACATATTATTTTTTGAAAATAATTACACGAATTGAATTAAGATCTTGTTTTTTTTCACATACAAAATCAAAATTTATGATTGCAATGCAGAAAGGAATGGTTCATCTAACAGGGTTAGAATTATAATTTGCTTGTACAAAGGGCAGGTAGAATGAAAAGTGAACAACATCTTCTAGGATTATGAAGTTGCTTAGGATTTGGGGAAAACATCACGTGAAAAAAAGATAATCAATTGCTAAATTAAGTAAATAGGGTTCCAAGTTTTTTGTTTGTAATTTATGCAGAAATCATAAAAGAGGAGAGTACCACTGCTTTTTAGAGAAATGGATATTCAGGTTACATCACCATAATTGATGTTTAGCAATCAAAGTCATTTCACCTTGTACTGCTACTACTTTAAGTGGCCCTTCATTTATTTTGATAAAGATTGATTAAATTTCCATTTAGCCAATTCATGGAAATTAATTAAGCTTCAGGTTTTTGGTTTAGAAGATAAAATAATGAAATAAAAATCCACCTAAAATTTTAATTTAAATTTTTAAGTACTATTGTAAATGTATATTTTGTAATACGATTAAAAATCTATTAAATTTTATGGAAAAAAATATATGAATTAAATAAAAAGGACAAAGACTTGCTGTATAATTACTCAGAAACGCGTTTCAATCAACGAAATTGAGTCAAATTTGTGCAACACTTACCAAATTAATTTGGAGAAAAATTGGATAAGTTGACTTACATATTAGAAAGTAGGACCCACACGCTCGGACTTTGTTCCCGATCACAGCCGTACACTTTTCATACCTTATAAAAAGTATGCCACGCGGCATTCAATGAAGGCCCTGACACGATGTATTAACGTTCTCCTGACTCTTTCAGAATAACAATCTGCCGACACTTTTTTTAAAAAAATAATTTTATTAATTAAATTTAATAATTTAATAATTTATATTAAATATATATAAAATATAAAAATTATCATATTAAAATTTATATTAATATATCAAACAGAAAAATATAATTTTTATTCTTATCAAAATTTTTGTTAAAATTTAATATTGTAATTATATTGCATTTAAAATTATAGATCTTAATACCTCTATTAATATGTCAACCCTACCCTTTATTCCGTTGAAAAGTCCCATCAGCTGGCAAATGATCTGTCCAGCCATTTCCGCTTAAAAGACAAAAATTCTACCCATTAAAATACCAAAAATAAAAAAACACTATAATGTTGTTCAAAAAAAAAAAAAAGCCACAATGATCCAAAGAAGCGAGGGTTTGCTTCTTCAATCATCTTCATCCTCAAGCATTCAATATTTAACCATATATTTTCCAACCAGTTCCATTATTGTTTCCAGTGTATAACACACATGGTTATCATCATTACTCTAGCATGGAAAACTCTTTCCAGAAAATGATAATAATAACTTATTACTACATGCATTAAAATATTAATTTAATTTTTATATATGTGATGAGTATAGAATCTTATGTACTATGCTTTGCTTTGTAAGGAGGAAAATTGAAAACTTAAATGAGATCCATGAAAATTGATTATTTACAAGGCAGATATATTTTTATTGAACAAAAAGGAAACAGCTCTTTGTCTATACAGATTTTGATTACAGTTATCATACATCCGAGATGAAAACATGAACCCATTACTGTAGTTTCCGTCTGGATTTTCTTCTCCTTATTGTTGTTACAACAAATTTCTTCTTTGATGTTGCCAAAAGGAAAGAACAAAATAAATGCACTATATAATATATATGATACCTGTTTTAGTACTATGATCTACAAGAAACAACCATAGCAGCCGCTTCCTCCAGCTCCATAATCTGATCTTCAGCTTAAAAGTTTACAGCTCCACCATTTCTTGATGATTCTGTCACTTTCTCAGCAGACAAACACTTGCCGGAAAGATGGTAACCAATGCAATCCAGTAGCAAATTAACAAGCATTTCCTATTTCTAATTTTTTTTTCCCGTCAAGAATCCAATGCAAATGGAGTTTGCAGGAGATCATAAGGTGCCCACAAAGCGTCCAAAGGGCATGGCCTATTAGCATCAAGCCTCGCCCAAGGCTTCCCTTTTCCACTCCAATGTAAAAGACTAACCGGACCAGGATGCAAATCCCTGCACAAACCTCTAAAATTATCTCCCCCGAGGCCATGCTGATTCCACCTATGATCAACAGGCACTATGTTTCCAGCGAAAACTAATAGAAATGGTGGCAAAGAACCTAACTCGTAAATTCTCATTCTTTTTTGAAGCTCCATCCATTCTTCAATCTTTGTCGTGAAGTCTCCGTCTCTCCATCGATCAAGGTCGGTTACCATTACTCCGGTGTTAAAGTAACAAGCTTTACGGTTCGCAAAAGTTAAGGATAAAGACGGGTTTGACCAAAACGTCAGAGTAAAATAGGACGTGAAGTTTGCATTGCAATATTCTGGTGCAGCCAAGACTGAGTTGTCTCCGAGTGGAGTTGCGGCAAGTTTAGCTATGTCGTCGACGAGAACCAGGTCCGAGTCAAGGTACACAACTCGGCTGACGCATAAAGGAAGGAGATTGGCTAAGTAGCTTCGAGCGTAGTTCAAAGGGCAGTCTAAAGCTGAGCGGATTGAGGTTGAAATGAGGCGTGAAACAAAGGAGTCATCAAAAGGGTAGACTTGGAAGTTCAGGTAAGGGAAGGATGAAGTGATGGTGGCGCGTAAAAGGGATGCGTTGGCGGTGGCGGAGGCCACGAAATGTAAGGCAATGTTCTGGGGACAAGAGGAGTGTTGAAGTACTGAAAGAACAGCCGCCATGGAGCCCCGGATATAAGCTGTGTCAAGGGTCATCGCCACATGAACAGCTTGATCCGAGCATAAAATGGAGGCTTCACCATCTGATTCATCTTCATCAATTATGATAGGGCAATCCGGAGAGTTATAGAATTGTGGGGCTTCCTTGAATTGATGGGCAATTGGTGTAGCGGCGATGGCATTGGCAGCTAAGGCAAAGACAGTGAAGAGTAAGAGATGGAGAAAATGAAAGAGTAGTGATTTAGGCATTGTCTGTAGGTGAAAGAAAGATTTTGTTGAAAGGGGAAGGTAAAGGGTGTTGGCCTGTAAGGTTTTATTTAAAAAGAGGGGAGAGAGTTAGCTAGAAATGGTGGCTAAGGCTGGCTGGCATAGTGAGGAAGGAGATTTCAAGGGGGGCTTACTCATGAATTTTCTTTTGGGTTGAAACATATTAGTTGTTGATTCTCATTGATTGATTCTAGATAGTTTTGTATGCTTGTCTTGTTTTATATATAAATATATGTATATTTCAAAAGGGTCCACACTATGGTCCTACATCATTTTCCCTCAATTCTCAAACTAATGGTGTTTTCCATTTCACTCAATTAGGGAAGGCTTGTATTTTCGTAAAGAATAGAGTTGCTCTCCAAGGGTAAAACTTGGGTTCAAGTAAATGAAATGAGAGATTTTAAGTTCTAATAAAAAGAGTAGCATTGTTGCTCTCCAGACTCCAATGGTAAATTTTGGGTTCAAGTAAATGCATCATTTTTTGGGACATAGTTTATTTCTATCATTATTAATAAGCTTAGATTTCTATAATTATTGTCAATTATGATTTTAGGTGATCTTGTTTGCTTAATGGCAGGAGGTCACCGTATCATCATCATTCATTTTCTTTTTATCATTCTTAAATTTTAGCAATAACTCCAAATCAAGAATACGAAGTCGGTTTTTTCTCTGGTTTTAATTAAAACACATTGAACATATATTTTGATTGAAGTTTAAGAAAAAGAAAAAAAAAAAAGCATCTTTACCACATACATTGAAAGGGAGAATGAAAACGAGGGGGTGCTTTCTTTTATGCTCTCTGCCTTTCTCGAGAGTGACCATACGAGAAAAAAGAAATTTAAAAAAAAAATTGAAAAAGACTTGATTCAATTAACATGGTTGTTGATGCTTACTCGTCGTAAGAAATTAACTCCTTGGATATGTTGGACAATCGTAGTCCTAGACAAGTATTGTTGAGCATCCAGCAAAACCATCATTCTTTGTGACCAAGTATGCTCTCTTCTCATGTACTTGCTACCTTCCGTAAAAAAATTATAAATGAAATCTGCTTTCTGTCACATTTTGAATGCTTTGGGAAATATTCTCTTTGCCTAAATTTATCATTGATTGATTTATTAGTTACTAGTTGAAAACAGAAATGGGTGAAACCAAAACCTATCAACAAGAGAATCTGCCCTGTCCGAAACTACCTGGAATGAACTATAGAAGAGACTTGTTTGTTTGCTGTGGCAAATTTTAAACCCCCACAAGTGAATGAAGTTTTAACCTTACAGTAATCTTTTTATTAATCAGAATTTTGGTTGATCCGTGTTGTCTAGAAAGATTTGAAGAGAGGATATACAGGACCCACCATTCAAAACAAAGTTACTAAATGGATCTACTTTTTGACTTTAAAAGCTATATCCGATTTCATGATTCATGCACTAACGGAAAAGCAATGAAAATTTTATTGTTAGATTTGTCTGAACTTTTTGGTGATTTACAACTTGATTGCTGGATGGGTAAGTTTCTGTCGTCACCAACTTTTTGCATGAATGTATAATTTAACAGAGGAATGGAAGTGGTGGAGTTGGGGAAATGGTAACTCCCCTATCCTAGCCACCATTACTAAACATTATCGACCCATCCCTGTGACTTACTCCAGTAAGAGGGATGCAAACAGGGTAAGGCAAATATCCTTGGGAGGTACAATGTCAACAACCAACTTCCAAGACACTAATGCCAATTATGAGATTGTTATGGAGAAAAACACAAAACAAAGACTAGAAGATGGAAAGAGAGCTCTAGTCTTTTCAACGTAAGCTTTGTTAACACTGCTGGCAACAGATACCACGGTCACCGACAATGCCCAACCAGAGTGGTCATAACAGTCGGCTTAAATGAGATGCACATGCTTAAATCCTTTTGTCCATTTTGCATCAAGTCATCCCAAAGTAAATGTTAAAGAACATGGTCGTCGGTGCTTCAGTTCAGTACAAGAACCGTATGAATTGGGTCAAGCTCGTTGAAGAAATGAAAATTTTAGAGTTGAAATTTTGGGTATTCCTCGTTTTAATTTAATCAAACCCCTTGTTCTGTAAGATCAAACAATTTGACAAAAATGAAATGGCATCGATCTATCATAGAAGAGCACACAGATTTTCATGCACTTACAAAGAAGCTTCTTCAATTTCCCTTTTTTTGTTTTTTCTTGATCATGAATTTGAAACATTGAACTTTCCAGCCCTCCAAAATTGTCTCAGAAGGTGAGGTCATTTTTTCCTTTGGACCATTGGAAATTATTTTTTATTTCAAACCTTGATATTTTTGGTATTCTACTAAATATGCCATATCTCGAAATCCTTGGCCACAGCTTATCCATTTGAGCCCCAACTGGCAAAAAAGTGTTCGACATTATGTCACATGGCAGAACCATTACATTTTGATTTAAAGCAAGTGATGGTCACTTACACTGGAGAGACTGAAACACACCCAGAGACCGGCCTGATCCTATGGACAGCTTGTAATGTTTGCTGAGACCAACATAAGTCTATTTAGAAACACAGGTCTATTCAAAATCAAAAAACAAAAATCTTGACTCCATCAAATGCAATTACACGCTTTTGCATTTGAGCTATGTTCATCTCATATTGCAGCTGAAATTGGCCAAACAAAAACACAACCCAAGTGCTAAGAGCATTTAAGAAACATAACATCAAACAATATTACCTATTCTTATTGACCCCACATCTGCGCCATTTTTTGTAGCATCATCTACATAGCAGCCGTCGAGCTTCCACGAAATTTCGCAAATTAACCGCGCCAATTCCTAGCGTTTGACGAAATTATTAGTAGAGGGAAAATGGCATTACCTGATATTAGGCGAAAACTTTCAAATCAGCACGTTCACCAGGCCCCAAACACTGGGCCGGGCAACCCATGTGCTTAAAGCTTACTCCTACAATCTAAGGGACCATAATCAACAAAAAAATCTTGTAACTGGTGGATCAGATCACCCAAGGAGGCTGATCAAATGGAGCCTTTTTAGGACCACATATCATATAAGAAACACATAAGTCCACAAGTATCATGGATGAAAATTAACAGTTGAAGGAGAAACAGTGTCTTTCGTGGACAACCAAAATCATGTCATTGTTATCTGAAAGTAGTTTAAGGATAAAACCAACACTAGACTCCACCATCATTTTGATTTCTAGTGCCAAGCAAAATCAACTTAACCAAAAAGCTATTCCGCATGTGTGTGCACAGAACAGGAGAGGATCCACAACGAGGTGCGTGGTTCCCTTTTCGAAATAATCTTCCAAACAATGAATCAATTCTCATACTAAACAAATAGGCATAAGCGATTCCATACAAATAGGAACAAATTCATTATAAAGTAACCGACCATTGCAAATTTATAATTAAATATAAACAAATAATAAGCTGGAATCAACAATGAGAGTCACAAGCTCAATTAACCAAACAAAACATACTAACTAATGTGGTTGCAAACTCTAGTCTGTACCATGATCTATAATCACTAAAGAACAGAAACATTTAGTTTCTTACTTGCATAAACAGCTAAACAAGCACATGAATGGTTCTGTCACTGAAGGAAACAGAAAGGCTTCATTTCTTATTCCTGCATAAATAAAATCCTTTGTTCATAGTCTCAAATGAGAGGGGAACGAGCAGTGGAAATGCATGCAACAAAGCTTTAACTGCAAAGAGAAGAAAGTCCATCTACACTCCCACCTGCGTGTTTGAAATGCATCATTGTGTTTTAACAGATGCAAGGAAGAAAAAAAAGCCAAATAGGTGAACTAGAGGATAATACTGCTGCTAAAACACAATGATGCATTTCAACCATACAGGAGAAGAAATGATTCTCCAATGAATAACTATGAAAGCATGCAAGCTGCATTCACATATTAATGGCAACCATCAAATGAAAAAAAATGAATATTGAAAGTACTATATAAACAATTCCTCGATTACCAGAATAAAGAAAGAACAAGAAAACGGCACTCTTAGATTTACACAATTGACACTCACTCCTAACATAAGTTAGTAATTTAAGCTCTGATAGCAGATTTGCTCTATTGATAAATCATTGCAAAGATAACGCAAACAATGATAAATAGAAACAGCATCTTCAGATAATAGTCCTGCTGGCTTTGTGCAGTTCGATGATGATGATGGTGATGGTGATGATGAAATCCATGAGCATGACCACCATGATGAAATCCATGAGCATGACCACCGTGATATGAATTCGAAAACCCATATGGGAACCCAGCAGCCGGACCAAACATAGCCGCATCAGGAAACCCATGCACCTGAAGATTAAACAACGATGGGATGAGACCACCAAAGGCCGCAGACAGTGTAAAATTCCCAAACCTAGCAGTTGCCGTTGGTGCAAAACCTCCCAACCCTCCCGTGAATCCAAACCCATTTTGGGGAAACTGATTGGGTTCTGGCGGAGGAGCCGTTTCAGGTCTCTGTCCAGCTGGACGATTCGGAATACTAACACCTGGGACAGATTTAGATCTAGGATCACTAGATGATTTTCCCCTTCCATACAAAGGGACCAACTTTTCTTCCTCAATAAGGGCCTTACAAACAGGACATTCATGAGAACGGGAATGAAGGTTAAGCCATTTGTAAAGGCAAGGCCAGCAGAAAAGATGACCACATAAAGTCACAATGGGGTCTTGAGCTAAGTCAAAGCAGATATTGCACTCAAAATTACCAGCATCACCGTTAGAATTGTTGCTAGAGCAAGATGGGTTTTGGGGCGAATGACTCGCTGATTCCCCAAACCCACCTGCCATTTCTTATACTTCCAAAACTCAGATTCCTATAAAATCAAATTGGAACCAAAATAAACACCAAGAATAAAAACCACAATCTATTCAATTTCACTGTTAAATTTTAATTCAATGAAAGAATACAAATTCAGACGAACATCAAAGCCTTTAAAATTCATTTGATTTTGAGAAATTAAACAATCTCAAATTCAAACCGTCAGATCTCTTAAGAAAATCAGCATCACTAATTACAAAAATGGATCACTCATAACGATTAATCACCGCGAAACATTTGAATATCGCATCGAGATTCAACGGTGACATAATCAAATGATGATAAATGAAACAAAAGTAAATCCAAAATTAAAATAATAATAATAATAATAAGAGAGAGAGATAAAAATGGAAATTACTGACCTTCGGAGAGATAGATGAGATAGAAGAACCGATCGATTAGCCAATCGACCGATTCATTAAAAAAAAAATGAAGATCGAAGAGAAAAAAAAACACTCGTTGAAAAAACTTTTTAAGTTTTTTTTTTTTACGCGTTTACAGCGGAGAGAGCAATACTTATTCCTACGTTTTAGTGCGGAACGTTGGGTTTGCTGGAATCTTCTTCTTTCCCTCCACGTGGCGAAAATCTAGTGGTTAAAGTTTCTTGACTCGTTGACCGGTCGCGCGGGCTCTTGGGATAGGCGACTTACGGTGTTAGAATGTGAATCCGTGTAGGGTCCACGTTGATTAAACTGCTTTTTTTATTTATTTATTTATCTCAATAATGGAAAAAATGGCCTTACTCTTTTTTAATTTCCCGAGTCATGGGTGCAATAATCGTCCTGCTGCTCTCAATAATGGGCCCAATTTCTTTGAGGTGCAAAGCCCATTTTACTAATTAAAAATGGCTCGGGTTTTTTATTAAACACTTTTTTTTAATTTCTCAAATAAAATAAAAAATAAGTGATTAAGGCTAAATGTTTAAAAAAAATTAAATCGAAACATATTAATAAAATAAAAATATTAAAAAATGTGATTTTTTAATCACAATATATTACTTTTCTAATCAATTATGTAATGGTGTGATATTTCTTATAAAAATTTATTCTTATAAAATTTGTATTAGTAGATTTTTCAAGTTAGGAAAATGTCAATAAGTGTTGTGATATTAAAAAAAAAAGAATTTTATTATGAATATATTATTTTTATTGAATTTAACAAAAATAATATATTAAATGTAAAATTTTTATTAAGAAAGTAACACATATCTTTTATTTATGATGTGATAATAATTATTGATTTAAATGTAATATTTTATTTATTAAAAAGATAATTTATACATTAATTGATAAATTGTGTCTATAAATTTATCTAATAATTATATATCATATTAAAAAAAAAGAAATATTTGAGATAACATTGATAAAATAAATAGCATGATTCATTTTGTATATATCAAATTTCAACAAGACAATAATTACAAATTAATTACATGGGTCAATATGATTACAAATTTCAAATATTTAGTATTGTTGCAAAAAGTATTGTGAGTAATTAAATATTTTAAAAATATATGTATAAAATAATAAAAAATTAAAAACATAAAGTGATATAGTGGTTTTTTTTTAAATTTTAAATGCATTTTATATGGCATAAGCATTTCTTAAATAGCTTTTTAGTTTGGGTTGTAAAATCAACCTCATAAGCTTTATATTTTTAATTTTAATAATTTTAAATAAAAAAATTATCACCATTTTTTACTATTAAAACCATTACAGAAACATCGTTGATAATATTAAATTAAGAAATGAAAAGAATTTAGATGAAAATTTTTGGATGAAACAATTTTAAAAAAAGGGTTAAGAGCAATAATTAATATTAACTATTGATTATCCATTTTTCCACTCCTTGGATAACACGGTAGATGAGAGTTGAAAATTTTAATTGACCTTTGATTTAACCTTAATTTATATTTCAAAGGTTTTTTAGACTTTGAGCCGTACAATATTCGATCCGGAATTAAATTGAAGGCGTATGGTATGGTATCTATGCAAATTGTCAAAAAAAGTAAGCTAATAATCATCAATGGATAGCCTTTAACAAAGTAATTATCATGATCAATCACTCTGGAATTTCCACGTTCAACAACAAAAAAAAAAAAAAAAAACCTAGGCTATGCCATGCTATACTAGAATTTTCATCACTTTTTTTTTTTTATAAAAGATCACTGAAATTGTCAATTTTGACCATTAGAAGGATGAGAGTTGGTAGAGTCATTTTTTAATTTAAAAGGTAAAATATTTTTTATTTGAGATTATTAATAAATAATTAAAAGTTTTTTTAATATTTAAATCGAATCGACGTATCAATCTAATATGATTTTATGAGATCATATTAGATCAATTACCTTATCAACTTACTCAACAAATCCTCTTAAATGCTAACTTATCATTTTTGAAATAGACCGTCAATATTCATATTAGTTTAATCTGATAAATCATTCTTAACCCTAAAGGTTGATCGAGCTACTCATGTACCTTTTCTTTATAGATATAAATAAAATCATTTAGATACTATTTCATCATCTAGTTTCTTCTATCTTCTTTACATTCTTTTTTCTATTATTCCCTTTTATCGATTTTTAATTTGAGTATCAAATAAAATTGATATCACTTACTTGCAAAACTTTAATAACTTTATTTTATGATTTACCTAAAATCATTTAATATGTTTTATCTATTACTATCATAATTTTGTTATTTTTTGTTTTACCTTAAAATAATTTATCCATGCGCTTACTTTTAAAGAACTAAAAATAAATAACAAATTTCCCATTTTATAATTCTAAGTTTTGTATAAAATAATTGCATTCTACTTGAAATGATATTAGTTTATAATAATTTTAGCTTTGTATAATTAACTTTTATGTTATAATAAAATATAAATCAGCAACCACATGCTCTAAAAACTGGCTTTGTCATGTCATACTTAGTATCAAATTTTATTTAAAAAAATCGTAATTTGAGATAATAAAAATATAAAGTTTTTGATTGATTATTTTTTAGATTAATTTATATATTATTAAAATTGATATTTAAAAATTATGAGTTTAAGAATTTATAATAAAAATATAAAATTTTTGATTGATTATTTTTTAAATTAATTTATATATTATTAAAATTGATATTTAAAAATTATGAATTTGAAATGATATTTTTTTCAAGAAGATAAAAAATTTAAGGATAAATTACGAATTTAAAAAATAAAAATAAAAACAGTGTCGGTGACCTCAAAGGTATAAATAGCCAGCGCCGTCCTTTCAAATTTTCTTTGTCATTTGCTGCCCCACTTCTTAATCCCAATCTCTCTTTTCTTTTTCCCTTCCAAGTCTGACTATTCCTTCCAAAAATAAGTATAAGCTTTAGTAATTAATTTTTTTTTCTGGAGTTTGATGTAAAATAAAGTTGATCATGATGCAATCGGTGAAATACTGGCTATCAGAGCATCCGTCGATCGTGAACTTCCGTTGGAGCCAATCGTTTGGCTCCACGTGGTCCTTCCTCTTCTCCGCCATCGCCGTCTATGTCGTCACCGCTATCACCCTCCATGTCTTCCTCTCTCTCATCCTCCCTAAACGTCGACGGGTCCCTCTAGGACCAATCCCAGCCATCCACAGCCTCTGCATCTCCTTGATCTCCGTCGTCATTTTCGTCGGTATCCTCCTCTCCGCAGCCACCGAGATTCGCTATACGCGATGGTTCTGGCGCCGCACGAAAACCATCACCACCCCATTCCAATGGTTCCTCTGCTTCCCGCTCGGAACGCGCCCTTCGGGGCGCGTGTTCTTCTGGTCCTACGTTTTTTACCTCGCCCGTTTCCTTCACCTCTTCCGAACATTCTTCACCATCCTTCGCCACCGTAAATTAACTTTCTTTCACCTCTTTAACCAATCAATTCTTCTATGCATGTCTTTTCTATGGCTTGAATTCTCTCAATCGTTTCAAGTCTTAGCCATTTTATTAGCCACTTTATTATACTCCGTGGTTTATGGGTACCGATTCTGGACGGCGATTGGGCTCCCAACCGCCTGCTTCCCTTTCGTGGTGAATTGCCAGGTGGTGCTTCTGGGGTGTAACTTGGTCTGCCATTTCGGGGTTCTTTCACTGCATTTTCTGAAAGGTGGGTGCAACGGAATGGGAGCTTGGGGTTTCAACTCTGTTCTCAATGGCGTAATTCTTGGGCTCTTCCTCAATTTCTACGTTAAAAGACATTTAAGGAAGAGAAATGCTGACGACATTAGCGGACATGGTGGTTCTTCTTCTTCTTCCGCTCGTTCCTGTAGCAGTTCGGCGTCGGAAATAAAGGGTGAATGAATTTCTTCACCAACGTCATTTTTCTTCTTTAATCTCTGTTCTATGCTTAGTTTATGGAGAAGAACAGGTAAAAATTTCTCAATCTGTAAAGTTTGTAAGTGTATAAATCGATAGATTATTCTATAAACGAATGAATAAGAATTAGGACATGTTATTTACATTTGTTTGGTTTTTTTTTTTTCTTAATGAAAACATCTTTAAGTGGTTAGTTGTTACAAAACATGCCTGTCAGCAATTAATGTTGTTTTGGAGAATATGATGTTAGTATTTCTTATCTAGGAGCAAAACACATGACTTTGAAAAGTTTTTTTTTTTTTACAGTACTTCAACACCAAAAAAGGGGTTTTAATTTAAGTTGAAAAAATCAACCAAAGAAAATTCTGTTTCTTTTTCTTCTTTAGATATGTTTGTTTTGTTGGTTTGCTGTTCATTACAAAGACTGGTAGGCGAAGCTTCCATGTCTCAGAATCAGATTCTCAGTTATAACTCTCAGTACATCATCACATACGTATGATCGTGTCTTATTAAACAAATTTAGGTCTTGTATAATTGTGTTGGTATCAATCCGTTTATGTTACGAAAATATTGTCTCTTACGTAAGTTGACGGGGCTAACATGTATACGATATGTTTATATACGTTAATTTAATCATATTAATAGGTTAAAGTTTCAGTCATATTAAAAATAATAATAATTATTATTATAATTACGATTAAAAAAAATTTATTAAGTTGTGATTGAAAAAAAATTTTAATGAAAAATTTATACCGAATTAACTTTATTAAAGTTCGTATTTAAATTCAACAAGTGATACGATAAATTCAATTGCTCGACATCAAAATTATGATAAAATTTAAATCTAATCTAAGTGTTTATTTGGATGAGTGGTGAGATTGACTCTAATGAAATTGAAAATAATAATAAAAGTTATTGTAACTACGATTAAAAAAAAATTCATAAAAAAATTTATACTAAATAGATCTCATTAAAATTAATATTTGAACACTTAACAATGCAATAAGCTCAATTGCACTACTCTTAAAAGTACGGTGAAATTCAAACCACCTCTAAGATAAGCTACTTCACATCTTCAATCTGTTTAAACTCATTCATTAATTAAATTGTTAATATTAACTACTTGAGATTACTTTTATTAGAGAATGTTCCTTCATCATTCTTTACTACAATGCAACCATACATAGCACAGATGAATTGCAATATCTTAACATAGTAAATGCAGACATGTTTTACATAGATGAAAGAACCCTTATAAGAGTTTTGACGACAAAAGCATCATACGGTTGTCCTTGTTAAGACTATCTGTACACCATATTGAGGCTCCAAGGAGATGAACAGCATAGTGGCATGAACATATGTCGGCTACACTGTCAAAGTATATTTCCGGATAATCATAGCTAGAATAATTTTCATCTCGACCATAGCTAAAGTCTGGCCGACACAAATTCTAGGGCCCAAACCATATGGAATATATGAGGCTAAATGCTTTCGAGACTTTTTAAATCTTAAGGGATTGAACATATTAGCATCTTCTCCCCATATTTCAGTGTCGTGATGAACAGCAGCCAGCGACAAATAAAGCTCTGTACCAGCAGGAACGTTGATCTGTCCTAGCTTAACATCCTTGCAAGCTTTCCTCATCAACATCACTATTGGAGGGTAAAGCCGAAGTGTTTCATCGATTATCATGTTCACCTGTTCATAAATTGATTTTACGCAACATTAACCAACATGAAAGCTGAAACTGCTGGTGTTTAACCAACAGAGTAATCCTATACATATGCTTAGAATCCTCCCAGAAGGCATCAATTTGAATTTGTCAAATCAGAGAGGAGAGAAAACTTACAATCTTCAAGCCATTCAAATTCTCTGCAACTGGAAGCTTATCTTTTCTGCAGATGCGAACCACTTCTTCTCTTGCCTTGTCTTGCCATTCCGGATTCAATGCCAAAAGCAGAAGTGCCCACGATAAAGCATTAGCAGCTGTTTCCTTTCCTGCAAAGTAAAAGGTCTTGAACTCGCCTATTATTTCTTCCTCCCCTAACCTCTCTTCTTGATTATCGTGATTCTTATATGAAGACATCAAAAGACTAAGCAGACTGGAAGAATTTTCTCTTTTGCTGTTAGTCCGGATCAGTGCCCGTATTTATACACTAATAGATAATTCATGTAAAGAAAGGAAGCAGTTTGATTTACCTTGACTCTTTCCATGCGAAAGGGCTGGTTTAAAATCCTCCTATGAAGGGCCCATTCTTCGCCTATCAATGCAACAAGTCCCTGTCCAAAGAGTAGCCTGCCCTTGGGGTCAAACCCGGTCTTATCAAATGACCCGCCTTCTGTGTTCATAGTAACCTCCTTGATCATATCCAGGTCGGAAATTGCCAGCCTTGGTTTTGGCCCAGACCAATACAAAAACGGTTTCCCATACATTTTGGACCACCTGTGGTAGAATGGAGCCACACGGGGAAGGACATCGTGGTTGTGAAGTGGAGCTGGCTTTGACATAGCTTCTTCAAACTGACGGCGCATCTCAGCTGAGTTTCCAAAGATCGGACGGTAGCCAGGGCCTGTTACTCCTTGCTTTTTGAAGTGGTTTTGGATTTTCCAGGGAATCCATATGATTGAGTATACAAATTTCAAGACACAGATGCAAAGAAATGTTATGAAAGCAAGAATTAGATGATTCATTATTGCAATCTCCATATCTCTAAGAAGCATCAGAGTGGGAGAGAGCTGAAGGGAGGCAGGCTGTTAATGGCGGATTAGCATCGCTATATAGAAGTCAGAATTCACATGGGTCTGGGAACATTGAATTTATATTATATATTTTAAGACAGGAGTTAATAAGAAAATTGACCTGATCGTGAAAGAGCAGCAACCTTTTTATATAGAATTGGTTTTCGAAATTCATAAAAGGTGTTAGAAGATGTGTTTAGAACTGTTAATGTAGATTTATAAATGTGGTTTAGTTGAATGGTTCATGTTGTTTTTATTTTTTTGGTGTTGTTTATTTTTTTGTTATTCATATTGATGGTCATGATTTAATCTTAGGATCATGATTTTAGTGGATAATTATTAATTATGCTTTAAATTATAATATTTTTGATGTTAAGAAATGTAACAGTGTGTAAAGTTTTTTTTACTTAAAAAATAATAATATTTGGTATCAAAGCTTTCTTCTTAAGGGATCTGTGTGTGAAATTGATGCGTCATGGAAGCTGAAGCCAGTTTCTCTGTAATTGCTTCGACAGTGTTTGACGGAGACAACTATCAATTTGGGTAGTACGTATGGAGACATACTTGAAGCTTTGGATCTTTGGGAAGCAGTAGAAGAAGACTATGAAATTCCTGCACTTCAAACAATCCCACCATAGTACAGATTAAAGCGCAGAAAGAAAAGAAGATAAAGAAATCAAAGGCAAAGGCCTGCTTGTTTGCTGTAGTCCCATCCACTATCTTCACTTGTATCATGTCTCTGAAGTCAGCAAAAGAGATATGAGATTATCTTAAGAATAAATATGAAGGAGATGAAAGAATTAAAGGAATGAAAGTCCTTAACTTGATTAGAAAATTTGAACTTCAAAGAATGAAGGACTCCGAGACGATTAAAGATTACTCCGGTAGGCTTCTGAGTATCACAAACAAAGTAAGGCTTCTTGGATCTAAATTTACTGACTCAAGAATTGTAGAAAAAATTCTTGTTACAGTACTTGAAAGATATGAAGCAACCATCACTGCCTTAGAGAATACCAAGGATCTGTCAAAAATTTTCTTAGCAGAATTGCTTAACGCTTTGCAAGCATAAGAACAAAGAAACTAATGAGGGAAGATACAACAATCGAAGGAGCTTTGGCAGGCAAGCATCAAAATGTGGCCAAAAGTAAAAGAAAAAAGAAAAAAGATTTTGAAAGAAATTGGACAAGTACTGCATCAGCCAATGCAAAAGGAAAGAATGAAAATCAGAAAAAATCCTATTCACCTTGCCAACACTGTGGAAAAAAAGGGTCATCCTCCATTTAGATGTTGGAGAAGACCTGATGCTAAGTGCACTAAATGTAATCAGATGGGGCATGAAGCTGTTATCTGTAAAAATAAAAATCTGTAACATGGTAAAGATGCAAATATTGCTGATCAAGAGGAAAATGATCACCTGTTCGTAGCTACATGTTTCTCCAGCATCGAATCAAGTGAGAATTGGCTTATAGATAGTGGTTGTACTAACCACATGACACATGACAAGGATCTATTCAGGAAACTAAGCAACGCAAACTCATCGAAGGTTCGAGTTGGTAATGGCAAGTACATAACTGTGAAAGGAAAATGAATAGTTACAATTTCAACTTGTTCAAGTACAAAATTCATTTTTGATGTATTATATGTCTCTGAAATTGATCAAAACTTGTTAAGTGTTAGACAACTAATTGAAAAGGGTTATAAAGTTGTGTTCAAAGATAAAAGTTGCTTGATTAAAGATGCAGTTGGCCAAGATATTTTTAAAGTAAAAATGAAAGGGAAAAGCTTTGCTCTAAATCTATTGGAGGATGAGCAAACAATGTTTTCAATAAAAAAAATATCACTGAAGTATGGCACAAGAGGCTCGGGTACTATCATCATCAGGGGTTATTGCAAATGAAATCCAAGAAGATGGTAAATGATTTTTCAAAACTTAATGATCATATTCCAAATTGTAAAGCATATCAGTTTGGAAAGCAAAGTAGGAAACCATTTCTCAAGAAACATGGAGAGCATTAAAGAAGTTACAATTAATTCATACTGACATTGCAAGCCCACAAAGAACGCCTTCTCTGAAAATGTAGTCTTTATTATGTTACATTCATTGATGATTTCACCCGTATGTGTTGGATCTTCTTTTTAAAGTACAAGTCAGAGGTAGCTCAAGTCTTTTGGAACTTTAAAGCCATAGTTAAGAATGAGAGTGGCTGTAGAATTCAAACTTTCAGATCAGATAATGGCAAAGAGTACACCTCTAAAGCATTCACTTATTTTTATAAGGAGACAGGCATCCAATATCAATTAACCATTCCATACACTTCACAACAAAATAGAGTAAGTGAGAGATGGAATAGATTCATATTGGAGATGACACGATGTATGCTAAATGAAAAGAACCTGCCAAAGTAATTTTAGGTTGAAGTAGCAAATACTGCTATTTTTTTGCAAAACAAGCTTCCCACAAGAGCAGTGAAGGATTAAACACCCTTTGAGGCATTGTATGGTTATAAACCATCTTTGAATTTTCTTAAAATATTTGGATGTTTGTGCTTCACTTATATTTCACAGACCAAGAAAGATAAATTAGATAAAAGAGTACTTCCAAGCATCTTCATTGGCTATAGCTCAGTTGTAAAAGCTTATAAAGTTTTTTAGCCACAAACTGAAAAAATTATTATAAGCAGGGATATGCACTTTATAGAAGATGAAAAGTGGAACTGGGATGATGCAAAAAAGATGGATCCAACCTTAAAAAAGCACAAGCTCAAGTTTCCTAGCATTGGAGATTGAGAGAATGAAATGGAGGATGACAGTTCTATCAGAGGTACAAGACTACTTTATGATATTAATCAAAGATGTAATATTGTTGTGTGTGAACCTACAAATTATGAAAAGGCCAAGACGGATCAAAATTAGATTGCTGTAATGAAGGAGGAGCTATTCATGATTGAAAGGAATGAAACATGGGAGCTAGTTAATCGACCCCAAAACAAAAAAGTAATTGGAGTCAAATGGGTGTACAGAACCAAGCTTAATGCTGATGGCTCAATCAACAAGTGTAAAGCTAGACTCGTGGTCAAAGGATATGCTCAAATACTCGATGTGGACTACTCAAATACCTTCGTACTAGTCATTAGACTCGACACCATCAAGCTCTTACTCGTTGTTACAGCACAAAAGAATTGAAAAGTGCACCAATTAGATGTCAAGTCAGCATTCTTGAATGGTTTTCTGCAGGAGAAGATTTATGTAGAGCAACTAGAAGGCTATGTCAAGAAATGAGAAAAAGATAAGGTTTATCTTCTTAAAAAGGTACTTTACGGATTAAAGCAAGCTCCAAGAGCTTGGTACAGCAGGATTGATGAACATTTACAGAACTTGAGATTTGTTAAAAGCTTATTTGAATCAACATTATATGTCAAGCACAATGGAGCTGACATTCTTATCATTTCACTATATGTGGATGACTTACTTGTGACAGAAAACAACACAAGTATTGTGAAAAAATTTAAGTAAGAGATGATGAAGTTTTTTGAAATGATAGATATTGGATTGATGACCTTTTTTTTTTGGAATGAAAATCAAACAAAATGAACATGAAGTCTTCATCTGTCAGAAAAAATATGCCAAGGAGATTCTGAAGAAGTTTAAACTTGAAGAATGTAAAAAAATGAGCACACCAATGAACTTAAAGGAAAAGCTCTGTAAAGAAGATGGAACAAAAAAAATTGATCAGATATATTTTAGAAGCCTGATTGGTTGCTTAATGTTTCTCACAGCAACTCGGCCTGACATTTTGAATGTTGTAATCATTTTGTCTCGGTTTATGCATTGTGCAAGTGAATGGCATCTCAAGGTTGCAAAGAGGGTGCTTAGATATGTAAAAGACACAAGCGATTTTGGCATTAAATACACAAAGAGCAAAGAGTTCAAGCTGGTTGGTTTCTCAAACAGTGA
This sequence comes from Durio zibethinus, assembly GCF_002303985.1. The sequence continues at coordinate 1,685,521 of NW_019167949.1, read as the reverse complement.
TTGGAGAGGTTCCATTGATGATATGGAGAGCATTTCAGGCTATTGTTTCACACTTGGTTTAGTGTTTTCTCATGGAGTTCGAAAAAAAAATTGTAGCTCAATCCACAGCTGAAGCAGAGTTTATTGCTGCAACAACTACTGTTAATCAAGCTTTGTGGCTAAGGAAGATTTTAATCGATTTTAACTTAGAGTAGGAGGAAAGCACGAAGATTCTTATTGACAACCAAGCTGGCATTGGTATATCTCAAAATCCTGTGTTTCACGGGAAAACTAAGCAGTTTAATATTAAATTATTCTTCTTAAAAGAAGTATAGAAAGATGGAGCTATTGTTCTTGTTTATTGCAAAACAGAAGATCAGGTTGCAGATATTTTCACCAAGCCATTGTCAGTTAGCAAGTTTGAATTTTGAGGACAAAACTTGGTGTTTGCAGCTCCTAAAGCAAGAAATAGTATTAGAAAATGTGTTTAGGACTGGTAATATGGATTCATGAATGTTGCCAGTTGAGTGTTTCATGTTGTTCCTATTTTTTTAGTGTTGATTATTTTTTTATTATTCATACTGGTGGTCATGACTTAATCTTAGGACCATGATTTTAGTGGGTAGTTACTAATTAGGCTTTAAATTATAATGTTTCTTGTTAAAAAATGTAATAGTGTGTAAATTTTTTTTTGCTTAAAAAATAACAACAAAAGGCAATGCAATGCACGAGGTGTGTAATCCATTTCTTTTCACGTATAATTGCATATCTTTAATTATATTTATATTTATATTTAAAAAATCTTCAGTTTAAGTTCTATTATTACGCTTTGTTTTATTATTATGGTTTTTAAAAATAAGCTTTAATCCTAGCACTACCTTCCCATGCTTTAGGGGTCTTTGCCAGAACCGCTATTTCATGTAACAATGCAATTCGTTCACAAGTTTGCTTGTGGATTGGTTTCATCAGCTGATGATTGTGGTGGATACGGTTCTTGTTGTATTTGCCCATGTCTTTGTCAGCTGTAGTCGCTTTCTAATGTCCTTTCATTTATCTTTCCTACCTTGGAGTAGCTGAGAATATTAACTAAAGGCCCATTCGGATCCCCAGTTGGATGTGGTGCGATGCGGTTGGGACCTTCATAATTGCACCATTTGTAAACTTGTTTTTATCTCAGACGCCATTTGAAAGATAAAGTTCAGCATCAAAAGGGCTTGTCCTTGTGTTAGTCTTTAAAACAGAACTGACGACCTCACAGATGTTGTAGAAGATTCGACAGGCGATAAGCAAGAAATTGACTCGTTTTTAGGTGCATTTGTCTTCCAAGATGTCTCGACTTTGCGTTACTAAACAAAACAATGGGTCTATCTGGGTAGAGCCTGAAGGGCAGTTAAACAAAATACACGGTTAGGGTTAGGATTAGAGTGCTAAAACAAACATGACAATGTCTGCAAAAGTGTAGATTTTGTTGTTTTACTTGATGTTGGGTTTGTTCAACTAAAAGGACATAATAGCAACCGATTCATCATTCCATAACAGACAAAGCTTTGTTCAGCTGCAAGTATCCCGTCTTCCACAAAATTAAATGAAGAAAATTGGACTTTGGGTAGTTGACTTGGTTACCAAAAATCAAACCTGCAGGGAAGGTTTTTCATGTTTCGGTTGAAGGAAAATAAATTAAAGAAAACAAAGAGATCAAGTCATAACTAATAATCCAGGAAATAATTGACTGAAAAAACCAATGATTAGACATCATCATTAATATTTGCAGGAAATATATCAAGACAATTAATTACAAAGTTGATGAGCCTTTTCAAAGAGTAATGAGCGAGTCCCTACGTGGCGTACGAAAAATTGAACATCATGGCCGAAAACATGGAAAAATGCCAAAACCATGCAAAAGTTAGATGTTGGTCCGGAAGTCAATCAACAAGCTGGTAGCCATAGACCATAGTCAAAGAGCTTTGCAGGAAATGAATCTGATTTGTCGGTCACCAAGAACTAACCGTAAGATCATAATAGAAAAACAGGGGAATGAAGAGTGGCTTTGGATTGTCTCTGTGTTTGAAAAATGAAGTAGTTAACAAAGTATCCAAAGAAAAGGCATCTATCAGCATTTGGATTATCATTTACTAAGCAACAATTGCAGAACATAAAATATCCATAATTACGGAACATCATCATGAATATTAAAATATCCAATCAATTACAAAAGATATGATTCTTCAGTGGACTATTTCTCATGGTTAAGAAGAAAATAAGTTAATCCATTTTCTTGCTGTTAACAACATGAAGATTATCAAATACTTAGCATCAATGTTGTCAACCGTTCAAAGAGTTTAATGTCTAGAAGCAATAACAAAATAACAAAGCTTTTATTGACGAAATAAGCAAATAGCTCAAGAAAGGAAACTTGTGCAATAGTAGAAAATTCTTGTTAATATGTTTCATAGACGGTTCTGCAAATACTTCGGTAAGGATAATATTTTTTAATATGAAGAAATCATGATTTGAACTATAACCATTGAAATTAAGAATTCAGCAACATCAATATTTTATCAATAGATCATATAATTATTGAGTATGTCACAATATTTGATTTATGATAATAAAGTTTAATAACAAGTGACACTCACCGTATTTATAAGAAAAAAGTTAGTGCTACTATCTACTGGTAGAAATCTATAATGTAACATTTTTGAGGAAGAAAAAGAAATGCGAAAATCACGTGAAAAGGGAACAAAAATTTCAGATCAAGTCATCCGTTAGTTTAGTTTGGAGAGAGTGAGCAACTAAGAGAGATTATAGGGAATAGTGGAAGTGTGGAAGCAAGCACGTGGTGCGGTGGTGCTGGTGGTTAAGTGCTTAACTATGGACGTGTGAGAATCGGCGGTTGTGCTGATGTTCGCCACGCGCGGGGGAATCAACCATCTTTGTTGTTTCCCGACACACCATGATCAGCAACAGCAATTAAGCTAGAAACTAAGTAACCCTGAACTGAATCTCAATCCCTTTTTTATCTCTGCATCTTATGTATGGGGAAATCTGTCTTTCTCACGTGACTTGACGTTGATTGCTGAATAAAATGGCAGTGTTTCGTACACAATTTACATTTACAGTTACAAGTACCATGACGATTAAACCCAAAGAAAGAGACTCAACCTCCAAATATCTTAACCGACCACGAAAAGAGATGGCCAAATCAAATATGAAACATCATAACAAAGATATAAAATTTAAAAGGAAAAATTGGTCATTTACTTGATGCTCTAAAGAGAACCGAAAATCTAATATTGTACACGGAAACGTGACAGTGGAAGTGTGACCCTAATATATATACAGTAACTTTCTATATTAACTTTCCCATCATCCTAATTCCCTGCATCAAATCCTTCCCATTTATCTCAACCTCTCTTTCCTCTCAAAACAATAATGGCGATTTCTTCTGGGGTTTACCTTCTTCTTTTTCTATTGAATCCTTCTCGTTTGGTAAATTTCTAGCCTTTATTTGCATGAGAACATGTATATGTTGGATTGTAATTTGTTTTTTTTAGTATATTCCATGTTGTAAAGCATCAAAGTTGTTTGTTTTGATAGATTAGATTATGTAACAAAAGATTATATTTGGAATCAGTATTCAGTCGATGCTTTAAGCTTTTGATTCAAATAACATTGACTCAACTTTGGTTTTGAAAAAAAATTGCAGGGACGATATTTTCTTCAGCAACCCTTTTTACACTGGAAAACCATTGCAGTTTCACTGTATGGCCTGGTTCTCTCTCCGGAAATGGCTCTGCCCTTGGTGAAGGTGGTTTTGCATTGTCACCTGGTTCATCAGCCTAATTCCAGGCTCCATCCGGTTGGTCCGGCCGCTTCTGGGGTCGAACTGGCTGCGCATTTGACAACTCTGGCATTGGCAAATGCATAACCGGTGACTGTGGTGGCGTGCTAAAGTGCATAGGCGGTGGTGCACCACTCGTCACTCTGGTAGAGTTCACCATTGCTGGAGGCCCTAGTGATAAGGACTTCTATGATGTTAGTCTTGTGGATGGTTACAACGTTGCCTTAGGTGTCAAGGCTGTTGGTGGTGCAGGTGATTGCCAATATGCAGGTTGTGTCACGGATCTTAATACAAATTGCCCAGCTGAGTTAAAGGTCATGGATTCGGGTTCTATTGTTGCTTGTAAAAGCGCCTGCAATTTGCTGCACGGGGGACCATGCTACTGCTCAAACTTGCTCACCAACACAACTCGGAGATGTTCAAGAATGCATGCCCCACTGCTTATGGTTATGCTTATGATGATGCTTCTAGCACCAGGACTTGTTCCAGGTCAGATTATTAGATCACATTTTGTCCAACCGAGTCATGAACATGATCTTGATTCATGACCATGGTTAAGGTTAGCCTTTATTTACCATTTATTATCTTCTTGGGTAAATTATGCTCGAGATAGCGGAAATTTGTTGACTGTTCTGTTATTAGAGCACATTGAAATCAATTGTTTGCCTCATCTGTCTAAAATGGATGAAAAGTTGTCTTTTGGCTAACCATTTTTATCAGTTTTAAAGATTGTGGCTGGTTTGTTTGGTGCGAAAGTAGATGATGTTGTGTAAATATGAACGCATTTTTTTCCGATCTAATGAAAATTCAAGAACCAAAGACGAAGAGAAGAAGCCATAAGCTTTGCTGTAGCCACAACTTTTATGGGGTAGTTGGATTACAAAAATAAACAGAAAAATATTAAGACATTTTCCTTTCCTGTGAAGGCCTTCGGCCAAACATCTGATTACCGGCTCAGAAGAGCATTCTTTTTTACTTTCCTTATATTTTTCCTTGTTTTTCAATACATTTTCAATTTTCTCTGCATGGGGCTTTCATCTTGGAAAGCCTGATCCTGCCCAAAATTTCCGATTGATTTTTGGGCCAAGGACAGAGCAACTCTACAAGTATGGGCACAGTCTTACGTGCCACCTTTCCTACACTCGAACCCTAGAAAAATTACAAGCCAAAATTAGAACAAATGGGGGAAGGGGGGTGGGGGTTAAAACTGCCTATATTTTACAGACGTTCCTTTCAAAGACGTATTGCTTGAAAATAAACTACTACGCAAGCGATTAAACCATGATAGCTCCATATCGCCGGAGCCGGTGCATTGACCCTCGCCTTCCTCCTCACTACTAAAGAGAGTTTGGTCTGAGCAGTCTAGTGATGCTCCACACGCTAAATTATATGACTGACATGCTGAATGGCATACCCGTAGTCTGTTGTCCCCATCATTGTCACATTTTTGGATCGAAATCTGGTCATATAGGAATAGCATTTAGAGTCAAGCTATCATGATTGGCTATCAAGAAACTGTTAATTACTGAAACCATTTTCTACCTCATCAATTTCTATGATCATTTAAAGCAAGCGACAAAGAACCAAAACTACTGAGAAAAAAATGCTTGGAAATAGAAGAGCAGGGATGAGCTACTTTACCCAGCAGGCTAGTTGCTTGGCAGCTGCATCACAATAGCTGCTTCCAAAGAGATTATTAAACAACTTTCGAGCACCACTGGGGAATAGACGGTGGTAATTGGGCATGACAACTACTTCTTCTAGCTGCTGTAATATACTTGCCTCACTGGGTGCACAGTGTTGCCCAGAGAAATCCCTCTCCAACACATTTTTACATACTGAAAGACTAGAGATGAGAGTGGAGCTGTTCTGGCATGTGTAGCCCGCGTAATCAGAGCAGCGAAACTCACAAACTCCATTGTCACAGACACCACCATGAAGGCTGCATTGTTCATTGCAAACAGCTGCATATAATTCCAAGTAAAATGGTAAGAGAGAGGACAAACAAATGGCACTGACTGTATTTATCCCTGACGTATGCATGAGAAGAATTACATATAACACAGCATGAAATGGTTTCAATGACAAAATGAAAACCTCAAGAGGTGTCTATGAATGCATTAGCATATTGAAACAGCACTCAACACTGAAGTTCTTTTTTCTTCAAAAAAACGAGGGAATGATAAAAAAAAAAAAAGAGAATATCTTCCATATTTATGCTTAACCATGCGGGTAAAGGCCCTTTAAAAGGGTCAATGCAAAGATACCACAAGATAGAACCCCTCAACTTTTCCTCCACAAACAAAGAAACTTACAGTAAAACTGGTAAAGAGGATAGCATACGTGTATACTCCAAAAGTCAAATATCTATTCAGCAACTTTAAGAACATTTTCCAAATAAAATAATTAAAAATAAAATATTTAATAAATTAACAAACACATACCAGTGGAGCAGTCAATGCCAGTATGACCATTTTTACATTCACAGACCCCATTTGACAGGCACTTTCCATGCCCATTGCAATTTTTAGGGCAAGATCCTGAAAATTATACAAGACAAAAGGACAGAAAAATAACATCAGTTTATTGAAAAGGATTAATCAGAAGAGATTTCATATACCAAATTTTATTTCATACATAGCTAAATGATAGAACATAGAAGGATGCTGGAGCTAACTTTTATTACAATCATGACCATGAAATCCAAGAAAGCAATGACATTTTCCATTGACACAGTCACCATTAAAATTACAAGAATTCGCACATTGCCCAGACACAGAAAGAGAGCCAGTACTACAGAGTTCATGGTAAGCAGGACAAATCAGTTCACCTGTAGATAAAAGATCAAAAGAAATTATTACCGCATATAGATAGATCTTATTGACTGCAAAGTCAGTAGATCAAAATTACCATTAAAACCAGGGAACTGAACTGGTCCACCAGCTTTTGGACACACTTTCCAAATACCATCCACAGCAACCTAAAAAGAACAATTATTAAGAAAAAATTAATGAAAAATTGCAGGGTAGAAAGAGTTTAAAGTTCAACATGCAAATGATTCTTTGCCAGCTTTAAATTTTACTGTTATAAACAAAAAGGTATACTTCAGTCAGCCAGACCGTGATGGAAAAAGATTTTTTGTTATTTGGACATTGCAGTAAATCAGCATTTGCCAGAGTAACTGTACACTGAAAAGCTAAGATCACAACCCACAAGCTGCAAGCTGCAAGCTTCAAGCTCCATACCTCTAAAGAGTTATTTACACATCTGTGCTGATAACAACCATTTCCTTGGGTCAAGGAACCCCGCACAAAACCAGTACGTACTAAGGATGAAGCCATGCACCTATGTAATCACAAAAGAAAATTCATCAGCCATTGCCCCAAAGTTCTAACTATGTCTAAGGTAAAAAGAAAAGTTTAAACTGTGTCCCAGTAAGACTTTTAAGGTCAAAACTCACCTGGAGTTACTCCCTCTCACTTCACCTAACATTCTGTCTGGGGCCCTTGCACTGTTCGTGACTGTACAAGATCCATCAGAGTAAGCCACAAAGTACGTGCAATAATCAGCCAGCGAGGACTGACCACCTGCAAAGGTCAATAACAGAAGCCTATAGACCTCGCAAGGAGAACCAAACTAAAAACTCAATGATGTTGATAAGTGTAAAATGATTGCATTATATGCACATATCCTGAAACCAGATGGTTCACTACCATACTTAAGTTGCATGCAGAATACAAGAATCACACATGCACATGTGAACCAAAACTGAAAATAACTTTTCTCTATTAGTAACTCAAATTCAAAATTGCACACATTAATACACTGATTATTCAATCTTTAGAATAAGGAATTAGTAGAGTGGATAGGACATAAAATAGATCAAGGGCCTCAAAAACATCAAGTATCAGATAAAAAGGATTCAACAAGAACATACCCTTGTTAGCCTGAGGAAAATACTGAGCCCATTGAGGCAGGTCCCCACTATAACTTACAATAGGACAGTAACCCTCTGCTTCCCTGTTATATGTACAGCCAGACAAACTGGTTGTGTTGCAATGGTATGTCCCCTTCCAGAGATTGCAAGGAGAAATAACAAACTCAGTTCCTTGGTTGCGACCCCAATCAAGACGATCTGCCATGCTATAGTTAGCTTGATACCATCCACTATCCTCCAACAAAGCCAGAGTCATTTTCGAAACTACTGATCTTGTATCCACAGATCCCGTCATTATCTCATTCATCAAAAGCCTTTTTTCCCAATGAGATCCTGTAGCCAAGTCATCACTCAAACATTAAGGACCAAACTGCTAAACTGCTGCATCTTCCATTAAGAATCATATTATGTATTGTACGCTAGTTTTAAGTTAGTTTCCATAAGCTAAAATTCCACAACCAATGCCACAATGAGAGGAGAGAGACACAAATAAGGGGGGCGGAATTGAATACCTGATGTGCCACGTCCTCCCCCATCTTCTAGCTCTAAGCCTGTAAAATTTTCTGAGAATGCCTGTCAATCAAGCTATCATCAATTATTTGTTTGATTTTCGCATTGTGTTTTTTCAATAATCAAAAGCCACAAAACTTAGCACAACAAAGATTTTAAAAATACCCCGTAATGATGTCGTGAGTGCATGACAACACGTGGAAGCACCACGCGTGTTACCATCCTCCCAAGCTTTTCATCCATGATATGTTCAGTAACCTGCACAATGCACATAGAGATGACCATGTGATAGTGAGGTCTAAATTGTGTCCATGGAATACAGTCATGACTAATAAGCAACATATGCTTTTCGTATTGGTAGTGACACGAAATAAGCAACAGAGTGTCAAATGCATTCATACAAAACAAAGTACTAAAAGTGCAACTGAACTCCAATTTCGAAGGCAATGAACAAGTCTTGAGGGTTTAAGCTTTGAATTCAAAATCCAAAATTTATCAAGCAACTTAGAGCATATTCATAGTAAATGTCACGCAATTACCTGACTACGCCTCCTTTTCCTCTCATCCCTAAAGTGGGCAAAAGCATGTGGGTCAAAGCCAAGAACATGCATAACCTGGATTAAAACAGTGATGGTCACATGAAATTTCCTTCTATACTCTTCCAAATTCATCAAATTAACATCACCAAACCTCGTGGATAAGAGTAGCTGAAAGTAAAGTCTCTGCTTCAGCTGTTAAATGTCGAGGAGCAACATTCACATGACCTACAAAACAGAAGTATACCATTGCTTCTGATTATAGATTTCTACCGCACACAACAGCAACATATTCCACACTTAAGAGATGGGCCAACAAGAAATTACCAGCAATTGCACGGCCCCATTGGTCCCGTTCACACGCTACTGCCCATGCCAAAGTATTGCCAGTGGTAGGTCTTGTAGTCACAAGAAGTACCAAGTCGGCATCAGCAACACCCTCTGCAAGAAAAGTTAGATAAAGATAACGATTACAAAAGAATGAACCTAACAGGAAAATGCTCTTGGAGCCACAATCAAAGATGAAAATGAAATGTAAACAAAATTATGGAACTGCAATGAGATACCTTCAACATATTCACGAGGAAGCTGTACCCCTCCATCTTGACCACATGCAGAATATCCACTCAGTCTCAAATTCCCTTTCACAGGCTCTACAGCCAAGGCTCTCTTGAACCAGTCAGCTGTCTGCCCTAGAGCCTTCATTAAATTTCATTCAAAAGTTAGCATTAGCTAACTCATAACTCAAATGAAAGCAAATTTGTTTGTAGAATCTATAAAGTAAAACCTTGCGAAGGCGACGGCGTTTGTCCTCCCCAGAAATATCATCCAAAGTGCAATTATACCAACAGTCACCATAAATTGGAGGATCACCTCGAGGATTGCAGGAGGGTGTGCCAGGAGGAGAATTCACAGGAGGCTCCCCAAGCTGGTAAAAAACATAGAAAAACATCAAAAGCAAACACCAAGAACCCAACATTAGATTCACAATCATGATCAGACGTACAATACTACAGAGTTTACCAAGGAAATAGTAGCACCCACCTTCACAATGTCTCCAACTTTTTGACAATCTCTATCCTGAGAGTGGCCAACGGCATCGTAATTTAAATATATCCTTATAGGTTGCTTAGCATCCTTTGGATGACCAAGCAATTCACGAATCCCAAGCAACGACCTTCCTTTGCGATGGACATGATTTGAGATACCAGAGTGGTCATAAACTTGAGGGGTAACGGAGTAAACCTTACGACCTGGTCGCCTCCTCTGCTCAATTATTTGGTCATGAATACATGAATGTGAGACAATGTTTTCACTACTTCCTCTTTCTGGGCCTTCCCATTGCAGATGATGCTCCGGAAATTTGGCGGTAGCAGCTCCAAACCATAACAATATCAATAAAATCTGCAGCAGATACCAGAAAAGCTTGAGTTTTAAAGGGAATTCTACAAACAAGAAACCCAAAATCTGAAATTAAAAACCAAAAGGCCAAAGAAAAACTCTATGCAACAACGGATCTAATAAAACCAAACTAAGAGTGGCTAATACCAGCACAAATACAAAATCTTTGCAAATAATACGCTCAAAATTCAGCTATTTGATGTGGCGTTGACCCCATAAAATTTCAACTTCAAATAATTCAAAAGTAATAAAATTGGAGGAATGGCAAAAACTGTAGATGTATGAATCCCAGCAAATTTTTAAAATTCAACAGTCAATTGAACTAAAAGTTTACAGTTTTATCCAACCAGTAAACCATAGAGAACAGCTTCCAAAAAGGTAAGAACCCAAAAAATTGGGAAAAGGGAAGTAAAAAGAAAGTAAAACAAACAAATAAATAAATAAATATAAAACTATGAAGAAACCAAATGAATCCCATCTTTATACAAAAAAAAAAGCCAAAAAAAAATTTCTTTTAAAGTATTAAACAGCAAGGTTAGATAAAATTTGTTCCTTTTCGAACTAATTTTCTCAGTAACCCCAGAAGTTCAGCAACATTTTTCATTTCTACAATTAAAACCCATAAATCTTCCCAGCCTTTTATATACTAGTCAAACAGTTTGGGAGATTTTTTTTTTTGAAAAAAAAAAGAATTTTGCAACTAAATCAAAGCTTTACCTCGAATACAAAGGCAACAAATCGAAGCTTAAAATCAAATCTGGTTACGGTGCTTGAACCAAACCGGATTATAACCTCCATGAAATGACCAAAAAGCAGAGCATTAACACTTCTAATTCCATCAAATCTCCCCCGATTCTCCAATCGACTTTAGAACCCCGAAAAACAGCTCTTTGCTCCACATTTCAACTCCAAAACTTAACCCCAAAAAAATTTCCAAACAAAATCGAAATTTGCAGAGCTTCTTCCGATTTGAAGAAGCCCCAGCAAACAAAAAAGGAAGGGAATATAATGGGTTAATAACTATCAGTTTGTTTTATAAATAGAAAATGGGTTTGTTATTAAGCAGTGAATTAGCAGAGCTAAAAAGACAAGATTTTTAAAGCTTTTTTTTCTGGGTTTTCCTTTTTTGGTGTATACAGAGATGAGAAACAGTGACAGTGAAGCAAAGAAGAGGAGAAATAGAGAGAGGAGATGATGGAAAAACAAGAGAAAATCAAAGGACTAGTGGGGTGCGTTGATACGATAATTTTTTTAAAAATTTTTTAGCTATCTTTTTTTCCAAGGTACTAAAATAAAATAAAGAAAAAGTTGATAATGTTAAATAAATAAATATCAGGTAGTATATAGTAATTGCCCTTCATGTTTGGTTAAATTACATCAATTAAAGAAAAAATAATAATTTTTATCCACAAATTAAAATACATTAATAATAATTTTTTTGTGTGTGGATAATGGAGTTGGAGTACAATTTTTTAGATAAATATTTGATAATTTTTAGTATTATCAATGATAAAAATAAAATTTTGAGGGTACCCTTTCACAAAATACACTTGTCTTATGGATTACTCCAAGTGAAAATATAAAAATTTTAGAATCTAAAATCTCATTAATTTTAATAACCATCATTTAAGAGATTTAGAATTAAATTTTTAATATTTATAATTTTATTTTTATCTTGAAATCCAATATAATTAATTCAACTTCTAATTTCTAATCATATACAATGTTTTCTATATTTAGTATATATAACATTGATTATGCCAATTTGTCAATCATGTCCCTGTTATGTATAGTAATATAATAACATGATTTTAATAAGGTCTATAAAAAAAAAAATCATGATTTAAGCCTTTTCACTAAATAATATTGACATGATAGTCATGTGGATTGGATCTCAATAAATTTCACAATAACTTTTGAATCTTTTATAAAATTAAAATCGGTTGTTGATTTAAATAAAGAAAAAGAAAAAGATTTATTCATATATTTATTTATTTTGAAAGATAAGTTCGGAGGACCTAAGAATATCTAACATCGATAATTTATTAAAATTGTTTCCTTCAAATATAAAAAACATACAAATTCAATGATAAGACGTGGAAAATGAAGAAATATTTTCAAAGAGCCCAGACCCGAAACTTGTATGAAATTGGGTTGAAATTTTAAGCTTGAAATTCTCCTAATTTCTTTCCAATAAGGCAAATGATACCCATTTGGGGGTTTTTTTTTTTTTTTCTATTAAAATTAGCGAGGTCAAAGACACCATCATACGACCTGAATGACAAATTTTTATAAGATAATACGCCTAATAAAAATAACTTATTGTAGATGAAGTTTTCAAATTTTATGAACGAAATTAAAATTTTAATTTTTTAAAATATATTTTAAGATATGTGTTTCAAAATTTATTGCCGATGCATGAGAATAACATTACTAATAATGTGGTTTTCTTATGTACATATTCAGCTTTGGAAAAAAAAATATTGTGGTTGCTTTGGTAATTTGATTTTTGTCATATATAGTAAAATGAAAAAGGTGGTTTTGCTGATTAATTTTGATTCTCCTCAAAGATTTGAAAGTAAGGGTTAATTTGTTTGTAATTCGTGGAGGATTTGGTATAACGTGAAGACGAGAATTAGTTTTGGAACCTAATGATTTTGAAAGGGTATGGAATAAGCAAAAGACAGATTAGGCACGAAGCAAGCAAGCAATTTGAGGTTTTTTTTTTTTTTTTTTTTTGGTTTTTTATATTAAAAAAGAAAAATAAGTAATATACGAAAAATGGGTTAAGTTGATGAAGATCAAATCAATTTTCACTGATAGCAATTTTTCTTGAAAAATAATTTATAAATTCAATATAAATTTTTGTTGAAATTTGTAATATATCACAATCTCGAAATAAGGTAATCCCTTTCATCAAAACTTTTATAAATTGAAAAAAGAAAACAAGCAAAGTCACTTTTTTTTTTTTTTTTTAGTTCTCATTTCCCATAGTTTTGAAAAAAAAATGGAAGTATGGAGATTACTTGAACTAGAATGTTGTTTTGAAAACGATTCCTAGTTGGGTGTGAAAAAGGTAAGGAAAAAAATCTCTAACAAGCAAAAGACTAGAATAAGATCCAAGAGCAATAAGGATAGTGAATTTGATTTTGATAATATTGAAAATAATAATAATTATTATTATAAATGTAATTAAAAAAACACGATTATAATTATAATTTTAAAAAAATATTTCAATGCAAAATTTATAATAAATAAATCTAAAATTAATAATTTGATTTGATTAATGATATAATGAACTTAATCACATTATATCGAAGATGTAATGAAATCCGTAACTTAACCTACACTAAAGGATAGGAAGGCTGTTGGGTTTGGTGTTTTCTTAACCAATTGCAAAGCTTCAATTTTTTAGTTCATAGTTCAAGTTTATTATTACATTATTACTATAATTTGAAAAACCAATCCCATCATTGTCTTCAAATGTGTTTGCTGACCAACTTTGGTCAGAATACAGCTCATCTACCTGATCAACAAAATTAACCAAGCTTTCAAAATTTTGTTTTCATGGTGATTAACCTATTCAACAACGCTATTGTAATTTCAAATAGTAAAACCCCTAGTTGGACCGTCGTCGTGCATGAACCATTAACATGACATTGGATTTAATTATAGAAGAAGATCCATTTTCATAAAGCTTTTAATGGTGAAATATTTTGTAGGTTGTCAAAGAAACAATTTTTATACAGTAGCCCATGTCTAAAAAAACAATGAAATTTTATTATATTGTATTGCAAAGAAACATGGGAAAGATGGAAACTTCACAGGCAGCTTCCAACCAGGAAAGAATTGTCACTGGGAAGCCATTGCAGATGACAAAAAGCTCTTTATTCAGCTTTAGAAGATGGGATATACTTAATTTTTCTTCTTTAATTTTCTCTCATAATCTGCATCTTGATATGTAAAACGATATTAAAAAGAAAACGTATAAGTTAATTCTGGTGGAAATTAAATCTCAAATTGATCAGTTGTCACAATCCTTCAACGCATGGCTCAGTCTAAAATGGAGAGATTGATTAACAAATATTCAGGCAAATTAGGCTTAAAAGCATTGAAAATGAGACTATTTCTTGTGTCCAACTTGTTATAAATTGAGAAATTAATCAAAGTTTGATCTCATCACAGGGAAATGAAATAATCCTTTTCAACCTTCCATTTGAGTTTTACTTCAAATGGCTTTACCCTGTGGGCAGGGCAGCACTTCTGTTCTGTTATTTTCTTGAAATTGTTTAGGTCGTAAAGATCAAATGAGGGATTTTCTCTCTTTTGTTCTTAGATTATTATATAATCCCTTGACATTGCTTTTTGTACTTCTAGCTTTGGATCTCAACAGTTGGGTTTGACATCTTTTATTTTTATTTTATTTTGTTGCTATTTTAAATATATTAGGTTGCCTACCACCATTCAGGATTGCCTGCATATTTCTTGTAGACAAGCAAAGCAAATCCAATGCCCCCAAAAATGGCTGCATAATTGGGCATAGGGCTCATAGCCCTGACTTTCCTTTTGCAGAATTAGCCTCTAGGAATTTTCAATATTATGTGGGTTTGGTAAGAAAATTTAGATTTGATAGTGGTGGTTGCATTATTGAGAGGTTGCCCTTTACCAGGGCCATTGGTTTGTTATATGCTACATGCCAAACTAAAAAGGAAAAGCTCCATCAAATCATTAAAATGAAGAATGGGTCATCCATCTGAAATTTCAATTTGGTGGTGTACCTGATTATTTCTTTCATCCGACCAAACCCAAAAGAGGGTCATAAATCATAAATATTTATGAAACCTGGAACATTTTTGCACTCCTGCCAGCTATAGCAAGTAGTTTTAGACCTTGGAACCCCTTGCATTATGGAATGGCATTACCATGTTTCTTTTCTTTGACTAGTAAACTTATAGGGAAACAAGTGGGGCTAACCTGACCTGGGTACTCCCATTTCTAGTCTTAGCCACATGGAAAGAGGTCCTAAATTTGCGACACCCTGTGGAGGTGACTGATGAGCTGAATTTTCAGTTGCTTTCCCATATTTGTGTCATTTTCCTTGCAAAATTTTCCTGATTGAACCGTAGGAAAAGAAACAGGCCGGCTGCTATCATATATAGTATTGGTCCATGCTCTTTTTAGCATCTAAAGCTCTAATAGCCGGTATCCAAGTAACTGCCAACACCTTTTCTTCTTGCCAACCTTGGAGAAGTGGCTTTTTTGGGTGCAGCTGTAAGACATCCAGTGAAAAAGACGTATTTGTTTTAATCACCATGTCCTCCTATTGCGTATACGAGTTGATTAATTTTTATCCTTTCGGAATTCAAATTCATTCATTAAAAGAATGTTTTCATCCCCTCCCCCAGATTCGAGCATGGAGTGGGCCTTTCTTGCAAAACAAGGAGATAAAAGCAGCATTAAAGATTAGCTATCCTCTTTGCCGACATTATTACAGCAAGAGCTCCTTGCAACTTGTGTTATTATAAAATATAGTTTTTGCTATTTCAGACATTGACAAGTTGCATTCCAGCTCCTACAATAAGCTAAAATATTGATCAGATTATACAGTGGAAACTCCCACATGACAAGAGATAATGGAAGCCATCTAGCAGCCATTAGATGACAAGAACATAAACAATTGTTCAATCATCCAATGGTTTCAAACGGCAGTTGAAATCTGTAGAATTTGTTTGCTGTGGGCCTCTCTGGAAACTTGGTTTATTTTAGTGAATTCAGAATACAATAATGCTGGAAAAGCAGAGCGCTACTTTTCTTTAATACTGATGAATTGGAGTATGTTGGTAAAAGATTTAAGTTCTTATTATTATATTGATGCTGGAGAAGAGGGAAGTCAAGAGATTCTTCCCCAAGGGCCAATATGCTTAGAAAAAATAATTAGCAGAGCTCTAATTCACAAAAGTTCTGGATTAGGACCTTTTATCAATTCGTCATATTTGTATGCCCTACATAGCAACTCAATAAAACCAAAATACATTGCTTGTATGTATAATTGCAGGGGAATTGGGACATGATATATGACCCATGAGGACTCATTTGAGAAAGAATTTTTTTTTTTTTTTAATTTCTAATCTTAATCCCTACACCTATCAATTTAACTCAAAAAATGATATTATACGGTCTTCAAATTTGTAACTTTAAAAAGCCGCATGTACCATATTTTATGTCATATGAGATAATATTCAGTTGATATTTAGAGAAAAAAATGAAAATGAATGAAACATACAATTAGAGAAATGATTTGTTGCTTGGTCTAACACCACTACCAAAGATTACTAGATTTGGGAGAGTTGTTGGGCTGATTAGTTGGATAACATTTGCTTTTGAACTGTTGCTTTAGCGTATATACAAATGGAGTGGTTGGATTCGGATATCATATTTGCTCCCAAAAGTTTTAACAATAAAATTGTCATATGAGCCAAGCTCAAGTGGTATGGTATAGTGGAGATAGGGAGGGATAACATCCGATTTTTTTGGCAGAAGAAGCAAATATGTTATTTGTAATCAAACGGGTTGAATTACATTATATTGAAAGTGATTAAGAAACAGCTTAATCACAGTAAAAATTGATGAAGCAAGCGTGTGGGATGAATGACTAGCAGGCTTTATTAAAAGGATATTGATAAAAAATATATATCTTAAATTTGTGGGTCATGGTTTGTTGCGGATAAATCATGTTCGTGTGTATATATTAGCTTTAAAAAACGAGGTCAAGTGGGCACCAAACTCTAATCATTTTCTTCTATACTCGATGGAAATGGCCCAGGAGGAAAGGGTTGAAACATCTTTTTCTCGAGAAAATAAAGTGAGCAGTCAGAGTTGATTTTTTTTGTTTTTTGGGCTTCCAAAATAAGCAGTGGTAGAGATCTTGAAATCTATCGAGCTTGTGGATGTGAAATTTTGGTAAGAAAAGCAGAAGGAAATGATGGTCGTTAGGTGAAATGGTGCAGAGGACAGCACTCATTTGAAAGGAACATGAAAAACGTCTTGCATTGTTGAAGAGTTGCCATTAAGCAGGCCATCACCCTCTTGGACCTCGATTTGTTTGTATTAGCCCATGTCTCTTTTGTCAGATTGAAGCCCATTTCTCTTTAACCCTGAAAGTCGGTAAAGTGCATGGCATATGGTCCATGACCATATACAGAACAAAGTCCAAAACCCAACATGTGAATCACACATTACATATTCTAACATATAAAGAATCATTTTTTTTAATTGGCAAACAATGATTCTTTTTATGTCAATTGCTTATTCTGACATATAAATAAGTTTTTTTATTTGGCAAACAATGATTTGTAATTTCGAAATTATTTTTATTTTATGTTTTAAAAATAATCATATAAATCAATTAAATTAAATTTAAAATTATTTATTAAATCATTGAAAAATGTGAAGAAAGAAATTGAATTTGAAATTACAAAAAATTCCATTGTTCGTAGAAATTTTAGTAATTTTTCACAACCTCCCTTTTCACAAGAAAAGAGTGGACCAGTTTACAGGATCATTTGAGAAGGACCTAACCCAATGCCTGGCCTAAAAAACTGGAATTTCAGGTCTTCAACCCCACCTACACATGGGCCTCATAGAAAGCCAGTTAGCTCATCTCACTCTATATATATATATACACAACAACTTAAGGCTTCTATTAAATAGATCGTTCTTTGCTGTACAACTAAAGTAATGTTAAAACTTTAAACTACCATGCATGTGGATCTTGCTTCTTGCATTCCATAACGTTTGAAAATAACTGGTCTGGTCATTCGATACTTGAAAGGAAATTCTCATTCAAATATCAAAGCCCCCGGCAATCCACATTATTATGTAATCAAAATTTTCTTCCGTGTTGTATAATTTTATTAGTACTAGAAAAACTCCACTAGTTGCTTTGCATGGGCGTTAAAGGAACGCCTCCTCTTCATGCTTGAAGGTGGAGAAACGATCCAAGTTCGGCAAGCCATTGGGATAAAATGCCTGGCGGAGTTTACTATATTTTTCCATATCAAAGCTGTGGGACTTCATGAGTTTCTTTTGTTTAGCTTTGAAACGGCGTTGAAAGTAGCCTTCAAAGGAGGGTTCTATGGAGGTCCTGAGGAAAAACCCGTAGGCCAAGGCGAAGTGAAGGGAGGTGACAAAGAAGCATATGGGCTCCATCACATCCCAACTCAGTTCCCAAAACGTAAGCCTCATGAATCCGAGTGTTTGGACCACAAGGAACCCCAGCCCACAATAAAGCTCACCACGAACCAGAGCCTTGGCCTTTTTGTCTATTCGAGCCTTTTGTTCCTCCATTTCTTCCAGCTCTCTTCTTCTTGGGTCATTTGGGAGTGCCATCGATTCAGAAATTATGGTCTCCATTGATTTAGCCATCTGTCGGAATATAAAAATCAATCAATACCCTTATCATGTCTTAATCATTCATGAACATTACGGCGATGGCCGGTGAGAAATTTTATACCTGTTCCGGGCGAAGGAAAACGACGTTCCCTAAAACGATGACGTTTCCTGACTGATCCAGCATTTTGGCGAAATCTAAAGCTTGAGCTTCATTTCCACATCCTTCAAGGCAGACTTGAGCAAACTCGTAATAAGAAATCGAACTCTTTGGAATCTCTCTTATCTTTGCTTTAAGCTTCTCGAATTGAGAAACCATCAACAGCTTCCTCGCATCTTCAACCGAAATCTTAGCCAAAGATTCGCCGGTCGTGAAATCCGTCGGCGGAGGTGGAGTAATTCCTCCCAACCGAAGGCGATCTCCGGAAACGTTAATGCCTCGGAGCTTTTCTCTCAGTTTTTCCCCGACAGGCACGGAGAAAATCTCCGAGAATCTCGGATACGTCTGTTCGGAAGCCCTCCGGTGGAAGAACCGTCGAAAGAATTCTCTCTCGCCGGAATCGGGCGAGGTCGCGTACTCTCGCCGGGGTATGTTGTGGAGTGAGATCGGAGAGTTTCCAGCCGTGATCAGCGGCGGGGTAACTGATCTGTAACCGCTCAACGGACAGCTCGTGAGCGTTTTCCGAAGCGCCATTTGACGAGGGAACAGAGAGCTCTAAACAACAGAGGATTCTGGGATTGATGCGTTGAATGGGGCTGGTGGGGGAGGATCTGTATTTATAGGAGGTTCTAGATGATACAACAATGTTCGCGAGCTATTCATTTGATAAAATTTGAATATGATTTAATTATTACTGAGTCTAATTTTGTTTTGACTAATTTGATTTATTAATTCAGATAAATTTAAATATTTGAATAATTTATAAAGTTAGTTAAAATTTTTAAATTTAATATATTTTTATTATTTTAGTTAAAAATTAATATTTTACTTATATATAATTACATATATAAATTTGAATTGAAATTAAATTTAAATATATAATCAAATTTAAAATTAAATATAAAAATTAAATTTATTTTTATTAAACAAATTTAATTGAATAAATTAAAAAAATTAATTTTTATATCGAATAAATTTTAAAATTCGAGTCAAATTTTAATAATAAATTTCAAATCAAGTAAGATTTCAAAATTTTTACTGTATTAACTTGATTAGACGAGATTATTATGTTAATTTATAATGTCCACAGTTTGAGGAGAATGTTAGGTGTTAACGACGGAATCAAGACCAAATTTGCTGTTATTTCTCAATTAGTACTGCTATAATTTTTTTTTCCAATTTTATTTACTTTCTTTAATAATAATATGTCATTTATGTTTTAGGGTCACTGTTTAAGATTCAATCAATATAATTTCATTTTAATGTATTCGAACATTTGATTAAATGATAAATTTACATAATTTCTGCTTCAAGAATGAGCTGTAATTAGATTTATCCCCCCCCCCCCCAAAAAAAAAATTACTTTGATATCAATCACTATGGTGTATTTAAACATTTGGTTAACAGAAAATATATGGAATTTCTGAGTTTGAATAAAAATAAAATAAAATGTTACTTTGATTGTTAATAAAAATTAATACTTCATTTCTTTCTCTAATTATTTGGGTGTCTATTTGTGGTGAATGGAAAAAAAAAAAAAAAAAAGGAATAATATTAACCTGGGCCTCATTCCTTCGCATGCCCTGCTGTTCAGTTTCAGAGCTTGTGTTTTTCTCAATCCAACTTGTTGCTTAATGCCAAAGAGCATGTCTCTGGCAAAGAACATCGACAGTTTGGCTTTGGGTTTTCAACAATTACAGCTACCAAACGCAAATTTAATTGGTTTATATTGTGATGCACGTGCATATCTCCTTTAAAGACCGTTCACACCCATATTTGGATGATTTTTCCGGCTATTTTTCTGTCCCTTATGCTTGCGTGATTACTTCACATTTTCTTTGAGCAAAACTTTTTTTTTTGAATTATAAACATATTAAATATTATTTTTTAAAAATAATTATATTAATAAATTAAAATTTTTAATTTGATGAATTTAATAAATTAATTCAATGAATGCTTATTTTTTTTCCTTTACGCAACTCTCTTTTTCTTAGCAACGGCTAATCAAGGCTATATTATTTGTGGCTTATGCATTGCATGCTCAAGGTTCAATGGCAATGATACATGCTTTTCAAAATGTTTTTTTTTTTTTCATTTTCAAAAGCCTTTTAAAGGTAAAGCGGAAATACTTGTCTAAGATCTAAACTATTACTACTATGAATTAAGGATAAATGGTTTCAACCAAAAAAAATGAAAGATTATGGTAAAAAATAATAATAAATTAATACACAATTATTTTCAATATTTAACCGATATATTACATAAGTTTGGATCCCAAGATTTCAAATCAACTTAATATGTTAGTTCAAACGAAATAATCATAATGTCTTTCCATATTATATTTTGAAAGAAAAAATTTATTTTACTTTTTGGACACTAAAATATCGCTAACAAATACTAAAATAAACTAGAACTGGATTGCTTTTACATAAAAATTGACATGGGGGGCGGGTAGGGATGTGGAGATTCTTAATTCAAGTGGGTTAAAGATTCCTAGCCATGCCAGGGAGGTAGGGACGATTTCTAGCTACAGGAGATGATAGGCAAAACATCAGAAAGAATCCATGAAAGAATGAAAGAAATTCACCCTAGCTACGATCCTTTTTTAAGTCACTGAATAAGAATTAAAGAATTGATGAAATTGCGGTTGGAATCACAAATGCAGTCATGCTGTTGGATTTCCATCTGAGATATTCTTGGACACTAGTGGCGGTGGGAAGTCTACTATCCCATTTTCACACATGCAGTGCGCATATCACCCTCACCTTTTTCCTTTTTTTTTTTTTTTCCTGGGCAAAATTTAACAGTATAAATCAACTCTTTTTCTTTGCAGTAAGTCAATTTCGGGTTTGAAACACTATCACGTTTTGTCTACGTATCTTGGCTGCCTTTGTGCCCTACACTAAAACAGACAGCATCCCATGTTAGAATTGTGGGCTAAATATCGGCTTGCAATCCGCAGCAACCATTGTGGGAACTTCCCAAAGTTGGGGGGTCTCTGTTACCTAGTGGAAATCCGCCACGGTACTGCACCATTTCCTCCATCGGCCACCATTAATGCTTACCATTTAATCATGCAACTAATTAATTTCCTTACTTGCTAAGAGTTAAATATATTAAAAAAGTGATCTGATCTGAACAAGCTATCCATTTTACAAGCTAAAATGATACTACCTCAAAGATACAATTCATCCGTCAAAAGCAAAAAAAAAAAAACACAAAAATTTTAAATTTAAATTCCTATGCAGAGTGATGTGGTAAATCTTTCTTTGGTCCAGGTAAGGTTATGTTATGTTTTGTTTGATGGAAAGTGACCTTAGACTAATCAATGACGGCATTTTTTGTGACCAAACAAACCCCTTCTTTTTTTTTTTTGCTACAAGAGCCACTCACTCAACCCCTAGTCCTTGAATTACGGTGTATTGGAACAATGACGCAATAAAAAGAGGGAAGGCACTTGTCCAATCAATCATGCATTTCTTTCCAGATAAGAATTGCACCGTCCTTTGCTACTTGAGCATGTCTTTGTCAAATCAGAGATCCCATGGAATGTGGTTAGGCAAGAGGATCACCTGCAATTATTCATTATATTTATGAAAGCAGGTGGAGAGAAAGAGAAGATGCCCCTACCCGAAATTAAGAGTGGATTCCACTGAATTGGACGATGACATCATCTTGAGTGCCAATTGCTACATGTAGAAATAAACTCATCTGAATTGCTAGATGCCATCATATCATCTACTTCTTTGCATAATGCAGACCGCCTTCCTGAGTTATTAGTCAATTCAGCTTGTTGTATGATGAATTAGAACATTTTGATGTCTCAGGCACCGAAATTACCATTGAATATTATGTGCTTTCAAGCCACACTATCCCCTTTCGAGGCATAAAGAGGAAAGCATTGCTTTTAAGAAAAATTTGTTAATTAGAAAGCAATTGCATTATGAGCTTTTGTTTTGCTAGGCTTAGAAAGCATAGTAATCAGACTTTAATCACTGTCACATTGCGGGCAATGGGATCCCAACTTGATTGTAAATTGACAGGACTGAACAAAGCGGTATATGACATAGATTTAGGTCAATTGTCGCACTCAAAGAACCAGCTTCTGATTCTGAAGGAAGGCTTGCATGCTTCTTAGTAGAAATAAATTACATTTATGCATGAATTGGGATAATCTTTTGATTCTTCCAACAATGGGTTGATAAAGGGAACTGGCGTATCAGCAAAGATGGCCTCAAATCTGCCCCATAATTACCTACTATAGTTGAATTTATAGCAATGGATTCTCTCTCTCTCATTTTGATTTTGGGTGTCATTTCTTTGATAACAGAAAGTGACTTGAGTGAGATCACATATTCCTACATGTAGCTTTGACATTTTTTGTAGGCCGGTCGAATCCTTTCTTTAATCCAACTGGTAGCTTAAATATGCAGCTCCCATTGGCATATCGGATTTGGCGAATTAAGCCACCAAGGCTTTTCTTTTTCCCGTTATATTGTGCATACTTAAACTTACATATTAATATGATCAAACAAACCTCAATTAAAGATATTAACAAATTAATCAACATATAAGTGTAGAAAAGTTAACATGAAGTAGGTGAATTCTACCAAATAAAGACAGTGATTTCAATATAATTAAATTTGTTAACAATCACGTAATTTGTTAATAAAATGTTATACTCTTATTTATTTTGTTCAATCAGTTCAATATCTGACAATTTCATATACCAGAAAAATATAATCAAAGCATTTGTCTTAACACAAGGTTATATAATTCACCTCATTTCGCTCATGTTGTTTTAATTTGTAAAGGAATGTGCACAATTCGCTCATTACAGTTGTGTGAATGCTGTTGGGGATACGTTTACCTTTTGCATCTGAACCAGTCACCCGCTTATTCTTGTGCTGGTGTTTGAGGACAGCTTCCATTTGTCTGATTGATGAATCTTTATTTCTTGTAAAATTCCTTTCAACTTTTTAGGCGAATACAATGCTTAATATATATATCATCATTTGTTTCATATTTTCAGGAAGAGGAAGATATACTTGACCTATCTGATGACTTGAAAAGGGAATTGATTCATGTATCCTTTTCGTGTGGATATGCTTACATCATGAAGAATTTCCAACCAAAATGTTATAGGATAATCTTGGTTGCCATGTGGGAATGAAAGCTTTTTCAATTACTGTATAATTAGATTCTAAAAACTGCCTACTTTCCAGTTGAAATACAATAGTTAATTACCTTGCATAATTGGGTTGGTCCCTTCCTTTGTTTTTTTTTTACCATGAAAATCAATTTCAGGTCTATAACCAACATATATTACTTTTCTTCTGTTTTCCTTCTCAAGGACTGATAAAAAATCTATGGAGTAAACTATGGTTTATTCCGTTACTTGAATTCGAGATGAATATCGGATACAAATATATATCTAACATATGTATATTCAAATTTTTTTAAATTTATTCATATGTTTGAAGAATCATATTTTCAGATTCATATGCGTTGAATATCTGTTAAGCACGAGTATTTTTAAAAAAAATGAAATCATAACAACATTAGTTCATTCATTATTGGCTAGGCAAAAACTATGAAAATTCGTAGAAGCAAGGCAATCGTAGATGTTGATGGAACTTGCAATGATCAACATAAATCATATTACTCGTAATGGACAACTTTCTTATTCAAAAAGCCTTCTAAATTGCTTCATGACGTGAGGGAAAGCATTAGCCAACACAGCAAAATTGCAAAAACGGAGTAGTTTTTAAATAGGACTCTAATGTTCATTCGCTGATTGATGCCATTTTTAGATAATGCAACACTTTCTAATATATAATTGACTTTTATTTCCATCTACCAGCATTAAAGAAAAGCTCACTTTATTAAAAAAAAATCGTTGCCTGAATGTAATACTCACGTAATTTCTGTTGATTGCAACCTGACCTTGAACTCTTTTGCTTTATACTCCTTGAAATTATTAACCAATGCTGTTGTTGTTGAATATAATAAGGGAAAATGGATACAGATCTTTTGACCAAATGACCTTCTGCCATTAATCTGAAAACAACAGTTTTTAATTTAAGATTACTGGGTGATTTGTTAATAGAGTGTCAAATTCTTAATTTCGGGTTCAAATTCTCACAATTTAAAGTAAAAAAAAAAATTCCTACAATTGTGGGATCTGAGAATGAATCTTTGATTAAAAGAGGCTGAATCTTCTCTCTGTCTTTGAAGGAAATTGCATCACAAATTCAATAATGGGAAAACTTTTCCAAAATACGGACAATGAAGACGAAAATGGCAAGTGAGGGTGGCACAAGACAAGACCTTCCCAGTGCTAGCTGATTGTCGAGATGTTGTTGAGATGAAAATGATGATTATGGGTTTGAAATTATTGTCGAGATGGAAGCTAAAGAAAATGCAACGTTTCGTTTGTGGGGGCTTTTGATTCATGGTTCAAAAGAAAAAAAAAGGGAAAAGAGCCTGAAACGATCATAAAAAACTATAATATAATAAATTAGATCTAATAATTCGTACTGTCATATCTTATAAAATATTATATTTATATTAAGTTTTATAAGTAAATAATGTGTCATATCAACACAAAATATAAAATATAATTTTTTTGATTTTATTAAATTTATTTATAATTTTTTAAAAATTTTAAATCATATTATTTTTATATCATTTATTTGTATTATTTTTATATCATATTATCGTATCGTGTTTCAAACTTATGACAAACAATAAAAAAACTTTTTTTTTTTTTGTTTGATGATGCTTTAAGGCTTCTAGCTTTTGCTTTGCCATCCATGTGTAATGCAAAGTAATCAGGCATATGATTTGATCCATGAAAATTTTGAAATATTTTAGAGTTTAATATGCGTCCATATAAATTGTAAGGGGAACCTATTTAAATTGAAGCATGATATTTTATACAAAATTCTTTGTATTTAATTAGACCCGACTTACTTTTTTGTTTTACAAAAGTCATCTATCTTGTGAAAAGAGAAAAAATTATAAATCATGAAATTTGAATTTCAAATTTATTTTGTATCACATTGATTGTTCCATATATGACTTGCTTTTCCTTATCATGCTAGTTAGTCCATTTTGTGTCTTTCTTGGGCATATTGATTCACACTTGGGCTGCTCAATCCACTGAAATATTGCTTGTCGATAAAAAAAAATAATAAAAAAAAAATCTTCATTTACATTTCAGTCTGTGAAGATAAACAACGAAAGCAGGTAAAAGAAAAGAGACCAGATTTGTGTAAAATGGGTACTAACTTCAAGTGTGAGAAATGAGCCTAGCGGTGGTTGAGTGGGCACATTATAAATTTTTGGTGAAGGGCGGTGTTTCAAGTACAAAAATTTAAGCTGATGCGATAAAAATAGCAGGGCACATGGGGCCATGGGGGCCATTTCATGACTTTGAATGTAGCTAGCAGTAGTAGTTTTCTTTAGAACTTAAAAAACAGTAAAAATGGTTTAAATTGCTAACAATGCACAAATTCACCAACCAACTTAGTTCCAATGACTGAATTTCTTTCCCATCAATTGCTGGTGGGGCACTCAAATTCACCTGCATGATTGCCCTTTTATTGGGCTTGTTTTGGTTAAGAATCAAGAGCAAAAACCTTTGCCTTTTTTAGTAATATTGGGTTTTGGAGTGTTGTTGGATTGGAGATAGTTAAGTAGGGAAAAAGAGGTCCATTTGAGTGCCTTATTTGGCCTAATAAAGCCTATTAAATTTATTGTATTCATAGCTGTAATGAACCAAAAAAAAAGAAGCATATAATTGAGGACGATGAAGAGTCTAGACCAAACCTTTCATTTCTTAGCTAAATGATAGCAGATAAATTGGGTTCATTTATACAATTATTTTTAAGTAAACACCGTTTATATAATATTTTTTAATATTATTATTTAATAATTTTAAATTTAATATTTGTAATTTTTTATTTTATTGGTTTTTTTAAAAAAATAATAAAATAATTGAAACTTGAATGGTTCAAGTGGTTTCTTTGACAAGTGAAGTGGCTAATGCGAAATTTCTATGAAAGTTTCATCGAAGAACATAACTTAGTTTTTGTTTGCTTAATGGTCTTTTCTGGTTTTTTTTTTTTTTTTTTTGAGAGTCGAGGACGGTTAAAATAAAATGGACAGAAGATGGGTCCCAAATTGATACTGATATCTTACCTATTAGGACATCCTAGGACTGTATGGAACAACGAATGTGACGGATCTTTGCAAAGCTAAAATGGAAACAAAACAAAACATGGTGCATGGTGAAAGGAGGGAACTGATATCTTCTTCACCCACCTCTTAGGAGTTGGATAGCAACCTCTCTGTAAAGTAATGGAAATTTTCCGAAACATTAAATCAGACTTTCTTCTATGTCTGGCCACTTTGTATTAAGCATGTGACTTCAATAATTCCATGAAAAATGTAGATACAATTAAAATCTTGCATCTTTTCTTCCTTTTTTTACTACATAAAAAAAAAACCTAATCGAATTAAGCTCCAAGTTCCTGTTCTTTCCGTTTCTAGTTTCTGCAATCAAGGTCCTGTTTTTCTTCCATTTTACACTATTTTCTCTCATATCTACTCAATTTTGGCAGATATTGATCAGCTTAATTCCCAACTCGAGATTTATATACAATAAAAAATAAGAGGTAGACAGGAAGAAATAAGGATATATATACATTTTAAGGAATCCACTTCCCACAAGTCAGCAATACATTCAAGCAAAGCTTAGAAAGGAAGCCACAAGGACTTCATACAGGTCTTGGAACCAAGTTTTGGATTATATCTACATAACTGCTCTAGCAAAAAGGAAGAACCTCTATAGCTTGGAAGTAAATATTAACCTACTTAACAGGGGGACCAGAACGATAAACAAGCCACGAATACATATGTTACAGATATCACTACCGCGGGAAGAGGACATTAGGATAACCAGTATCTGTTAGCGTTGCGAACCAAACACGAAAGCCTTCTGATAATTCTTCTCCAGGTCATTTGCAAACGGTCTTCAATCTCTTTGCAGCCTGAACAAATCCCACAATGACCTGCAGCTCATCCATTTGCTGTACCAACAGAAGGCATTTTTATCATGGAATCAGAACTTGTACAGAAACCATCAAATCTCATTCTTATTCAAAAGGATGAGAAAACCTATATCGCAATTGACTTAAGAACTAGAAACTTCTTATCATATCTAAGCTACAATTTATTTCCTTTTGAGCTTTCAACAGAAAGTTCTTTTTACCAGTTAAAACAAAGTTGGTACTCAACCTTCAGTTAAAGGTGTTAGTTTCACAGCTCAAGGAGAGAATGCAATCAGGTGCACAGTTGAATGGAAGAAGAAGAAGAAGAAAGAAAAAATCAAGCAGAAGCTGTGAGCAATTGAATAAGTTACCTGTGACATGAAATGCCTCTGAACAACATCAACTAGTTGCTCTTTCGATGGATTGGGGAAGGCATCCACCTAGCAACAGCAAAAGCAATTACATTTAAACTTTCTTTTCTTTTGTTATAAATGTGCTACAGGTGATGCCGATAATTCAATTTAATGTTTCTCCATGAAAGACTTACGAGATTGAAGTGTCGCCAATATCTCCATAAAGCAGCCATCTCTAGTTTGCTGAGGTCAACTTTCTACAAGGGAGATATTATGCAAAAACAAAACCCTAATTAGGCAAAGAATAGATAGCTGACATAATTTTGCAATACCTTATTATTATGGCAACAGATCAAAACGTAATTATATATAAAACCAAATATATCATAAAAATTAATTTACCATGGACCCACGGGGTGTGGAAATAGACCCCTTAGATTGTGAGTCACAAGAAAGAGACTTGCTCATAGTCTTGTGAGAAGACCCGGTCGATTTATGTGTTCTATGCCTCGATCTCTGGGACTTTTGAGTGTCATCAGATGCTGGAAATTGAGAGATAAAACAAACAGGATTAGAAAAAAAAGTGTGGTGGGACCAATAAAAAGATAAAGAAATTGAGACATTGGAGCTTTTAGAAATAGTGAAAGTTAAAGGTGAAGACACAATGGATCCTATGTACCAACTTCAACTACTTTTCATTAAAAGAAAAAATTATCATCCAAAATCATAATATCAAAAGCATTAAGTATGAGTAATAGTTAATAACAACACTAAGTGTTATTAGAGATGAAAAGCCATTAAGGATTATACCACTCCCCTTCCCAGACATAAAGGTCATACACACGACAAAGCATATGAGCAGCACAACATTTGATAGTGCCCCAAAGTCAGCACAAGTAAAAGAAATATCTTTTTTAATAGTGAAAATTTGAAAAAAATTCACATATATGAATGAAATTATGAAAATAGCATACAAACAAAGACAATTTAGACTCAAATAATGAACCCATTCTTGAATATTGTTTTTGGCTTTAAACAGCTTTACAGTTCAACCTGGAAACTAAAATATGGGGGCAGATAAAATTTTTGGAAAAAAGAAATAAAAAAAAAAACTCACCCATGTCTGAACCATTCCACTGCATGTTTTCGAATTCAAGATCATCTTCTTCTTCATTACCAGTAGGAGCTTCAATCACGCTGAGGGCATTTCTCTGTAGCTTTACTTCTATGCCATTGGTAAGAACCTGTGGTTTTATTAATTAGACAAACAAATATCGCTATCAGCTACAAGGTAAATGGCTAATCCACTAATACTCTCCAAGAAGTGGATCCAGATGGAGACAATTTTCCAAATTTTTGGCACGAAAGAATATGAGGGGAAGAAAGATGAAAACAAATTAAATTAAACCCAAGTGTTGGGAAAGTATCAAGCCAAAATATATTAGAAAATTACAGGATTCTGATAAAACAATCTGTTAGAATTAACATTGTCAATTTGTCCTTCAATCCACTAGCTCATATTAAATCGAGGACACACATGTCTACAACACATATAACTCAAGGGGAAATCAGAAATCTATGAATTTGTCAAAACAAGTCAGCAATAATAAGGAAAAAGCAGCAAACTGCAGGAAAA
Source organism: Durio zibethinus (assembly GCF_002303985.1). Next base: position 1,655,724 of record NW_019167949.1, on the reverse strand, counting down.
AAATCCAGCTCCTTCTTTTCAGCTAATCAACAGTTAAAGAGTCGCACTTGAATCCAAGCATGATAATCATTTATAGCAAGCCATGAATTAATCGCATATTAAAGCATGCGATTCACTAATCAAAGTTACAAAAATTGGAAAAACAAAGAACAAAAAAGAAAGGGGGCGAGATTTTCTTAAAAACCAAGGAAGCAGCGTCAAGTGAAGAAATGATTGAAGTTTTAAATAGCTGATGAACAGCCAAAAATCTCCAGAGATTGATATCTAAGCAGAAACAACATCAAAATTCAGAAAATAAGATATGGGTTTGTTATTGAGAAACACTCCAAAATCAATTACAACAAGATCCCAAGAAAACCCAATCATGCAATGGAAAAAGTAATCTCAGTATAAACATAAAATCCCTCAGAAATCTTATTTTTTTTAAATGAATATAGCAATGCTTTCAAACACTAAGGTCAAGTACAAATTAAAAAAAAAAAACTAAATAAATCTCAAAAAATCAAAATTCAATGTAAAAATGCCAGGATAGCATCATACATTAGCTAAAACACTTCAAAGTGCCAGATCCATAGACAGACACTTACATGCAATCAAAACCCACATCCAAAACCTCAAATTTGCAAGTTGTGACGAATAAAAAACCAATTATTTTTATTAGATAGAATGATAAGTATCTAAATTCAAGCAAATTTAGACAAGAAAAAGCCAAATTTGCAGTTTTATTCAAAATAAATCTTAGAAAACATGACATGCAATTGTATTGCAGAGAAAAAGATTCGATGCAAAATCACCCAAAAAAAAAGGAATATAACGGAAAACATTTAATCTTAAAAAACCTCAAATTGAATCTACATTACCTTGAAAAATCAAATTTGAATTCACTAAAACTTTAAGAAAATACCCACATTATAAACCAAAAAATAAGAGCATCTAATTTCCAGACAAAATCCCAAAAACCCATTTCCACCAAAACTTAAAAAAAACATCCAAAGAAGTACCAGCCAATGCCACCCGCCAAGTCCAACAGCCTTCTTGACTACGCCTTGAAGACCAACGAGCACCGATTTAGTACGGTTATTCCCAGTGACAACCACCTTAGTATGACGTGGCAGCACCGAGAGCTCCTCTTCACTACTGTCTCCATAGCTCTGTAACTGCGAGAAACCACCGCCATTGACGGAACTCTCCATTGCCTCCAACATAGTTTCACCAACAAAAAGAATTTCCTACTCAGTCAGTCAATCAGGTAGGTCAAACTCGGTGGAAATTCAGAGCCTCAACAATCAAAATTGCATTGGATCGGAAGATCATGCATTGGTGAATGCGTATATGGGATTTTCGTAAGCAAAAGAGAGAGAAATTAAGAAGAAATATGGGAATTTTGTGGAGAGAAAAAACACAGTTTAGAGAGAGAAAGATAAAAAAAACAGAGAGAGAAAATAAAAACAGAGTGTTTTTTTCGTAGTGAGAGAAAGATGAGAGTGACTGGGTTTTCTTTATTGGCTGATGTCCCTGTGAATCCCGACGACCCGAAATGGACCAATTAGAGAATGCCACGTAGGCATATGAGAGTTTTCTCGTTAATCATGCGCTACAGCTTATAGAGAGGGGGAGAGAAAAATAAATAAATAAATAACGCTTGCTTTGCGGTATGATTCGAATACCACTAGCGGTTTTTTTCCCCTCTTTTTTGTGCACTAAGGAGCGGTTTTGTTTTCAGGGCTGACCGTTTGACTAGCGGAGAAATGGAGTATTTGGGTATATGAAATGACAATATTGCCCTTCCTTCACATTTAAAATATTAGCCATAAAAAACACGCAATTAAAAAAAAAATGGAATTATGTTGAATTTTATTTTTCTAATTTTTTGGGGTTTGGACAGAAATGCTAACACTTTTGGACTAATTGGACTTTAATGATATTTAAAGAATTTTAAGACGACTTAGGTAATAATTAAATAATAAAACATTAAAAAAAGACTCTGGGTTGGAAGTACGAGATAGCCGTAGAACATATCCATCGAGGTAAGAGGGCTAAAACTCTAGCTTTAAGTAATCGCCTTTTTGTTTTTACCGTTTTGTTTAATTATTATATATTATTATTGTGTGTAACTCAAGTAAACAACTATTGTTTTTAATATAATAGGAGATTTTTTAATAAAAAGTAATTAGAGTATTATTAAATTTGGTCTAAAAAGAAATATATATTTTTCTTTCATTTTTTGTATAAAATATTTATTTTTTTCTTTCCATTTCTATCTCATTTTTATCAACCAAAAAAAAAATATTTTTGTCCACCTTTTTTCTTTCATCCCTTTCCTTCATATATTTTTGTTACACAATGTAATAATATTAGTATTCTAACTATTGTTTAAAAAAAATTACTATTGTGAATATAAATGCAAAAAATATATGAATATTTTTATATAATAGTGAATGATAAATTTTAAAAAAGTAGCAATCATGGTTTATTTATATTTTTTTACATAATACATAATATTTTAGATTTTTAAAATTTAATTCGAATTTGAATGATTATTTTTTAAAATTAATTCAATTTAAATCGAAATTTATTGGTTCTATTCAAATCGATTCATCGATTTTTAAATTTTTTCATATATTATTTTAATAAAATTTTAATATATTTAAATAAATTATTATATAATTATTATTTTATTTTATAAAAACTTAATATATATATTCAATTCGATTCGATTTTTTTTAATTTTTCATATCTCGATTTAAAATTTGATCTAAATTTAATATATAAATTTAATATCCAAACTTGAACAAAATCAAATCCAACAATTTTAAATCGATTTTTTATTATTTTTATTTTTTTCTCATCCTTACGAGTGATACTATTCTTAAGGTAATTAATAAAATATTATTTTTGTTAAGAAGAAACAACTCATATGTAATAATAATCATATGTTGAAATGTTATTTTATAAGTAAGAATCAATCATAATAATAAACTCTTGAACTTTTATTGCTTAGAGCGAATAACAATCCAATTCAGTCATCCTTACATCAATATTGTTGACACATTGTATAATTTTTTTTTAATCTAAAGATTTTAAACAGAATACCTAAAAAAAAAAGCTTTTTGCATAATAATGATTGTGTAGCAACATGAAATTCAGTTTAAGTAAACGTAGAGTCGGTTAGTTTAGTAATTTCATAAGAAAAAAAAAAATCCAAATACACGACGAGAGAAAAGTAACGGAGGCTGAAACGTAACGGAAAGAAGAAATTCATAAGCGGGACCCACTTGGCGGGGGTCGCGCTACCTGCCGTCGGTGTTGTCTTATCCAACATGGGATACCTCCTCTCCTTACTTCACTTCCGTAAGTGAAAAAATAAAAAATCTAAAAAAAGCCCCTTTTTCTTTATCCTATTCCCACCCGATTTTCCCGCCACAACGGATCCATCACATCCGTTGATTCAATACAAAAATTGCCACTCCCGTCGGATATTTTCGGCGTCAATCTAACCGTCCGATTAAAATTATTGTCAAAGAAAATAAATAAATAAAGCGGACAAGTCCACACTAACATGTGTAATGATCACAAAGTTGAAAGAAGAGTGGACCTTTTGGGACACCTCGCCAAACCCAAAAAAAAAAGAAAAGCAAAAAATTGGGAACAAGACAAAGAAAAAAAAAAGACTGCAATTAAATAATTAATTAATCAAAGCCGTTGATTTTTTGATCAGGATAAGATGTATGGTTTGGTCAGATTGTGATCATCGTAGGCATTGGAGCACTGAATTAAGATTAAAAAGATATGAGTGCTCTAATAATGGATGTAATCAGACAATAATATTTTTCTTTTGACTCATGGCTCAGGGCTTTTGCCGAGGACTTTGTTTTCTTGCTAAACATAGATAAATGGTCTTTTGTCTTTTTTTCGGCGACGATATACTTTATATCCGAGAGTTAGGATATTAATCAGCTTTTCTCTTTTTTAAGTAAGAAGCTTCTATAAAAATAAAAATATTATTCAATAAAAATAATTACATAAATTAATTGAATTAAATTGATTGAAAATGGTTTGAAAATTTCATGTACATTTATTTATTATAAAAAAGATGGTGTTACGGGTTGAATTTAAAATTTTTATTATAGTGTATCATTGATTTACATGGGATCCATTCTTTGAATTAGGGTGTCTAAAAATTAAAAAAAAAATTATATACTTCCAATTTTTTATATTTTTTTGTTAATAAAATTAATAAATTCAATGATAATTTTTTATATATGTTATAAGTGAATACAAAAAATTATGACCTGCCACTATCAATTTATGATAATATTTGTAAAAATTTATGTGTAAACCTTATGCATCATACAAATTTACAAGTGAAAGTCTTAGCTTTTTTATATATATATACTTTGGTTTATCAAGATTTGATTATTAAATTAAAATTTTAATATTTTATTAACAGATCATGTGATTATTAAAACAAACATAAATTATTATGATTAATCATGGGATAGAATATGTTATTTCACATTAACTACGATAAAAATTCAAATTAATACATATTTTTTTCATACTGATTTTAAAATTATTTCAATAAAAGGAACAAAAAAATTTTTTCTTTCAAATTGGTGAATGTTCTTAACCCATGGGCTTTTTTTTTTTATTTGTTTAAACATTTCGTTTCTTAATAAAAATACCAAAATGAAAATTTGATTAAAGAGTAAAGGCTAACCCAACCACATAGCATTTGAGATCAAAATAAGTGTATAAATGTAGTAGACAACAATGTATATGCAGCTAAAACAAAAAAAGGATAGCTTGTACAATGTACGGGAAGCGAAACAGCTAGCGAAGGATCAAAATTTTGGAAAAGTAAGGGTTTTGGGAGTTTGGACAAAGGCGAGGGGGGAGGGGAGCAATGCAAATGGGAAATGGACGCGAGAGCACCTGATAAGGCATGATATCAAAAGCAGACGAGACATTGGGGCTCCACCCACGTAACTGCTTTCCTGCTCACTTCCTTCTTGGTAACATGTTTTGCCCAAGCTTTTTCCGTCTTGACTGCCATGTGAAACCCCCCATGAAGTTGTCAATCAATGTCATTCGTCACTATTCACCACTCTTTATTAATTTCACATTTTTCATTTTTTCTCAAACATCTATTTTCTATCGATGCTACATTTTCCCTCAGTTCCAACGTTTATATTTGCCAACGTTTAATTTCTTACATGAAACTCCTAGGAAAAAGTTACTAAAATTTGGTGTTTTAATTTTTTTACATTACTAAATGTTAAAGTAGTATTATTTCATATTTTATGAATATTTAATTTTTTATAATTTTATATTTAAATTAAGTTATTTTATTTATTGTCAATTAATTTTAAATTTAATATTTAACATAATATCAAATACAATATTTTCTTCCATCCATCTACACATAATAGGAGTTTGTTAAAATTATATTTTTTCGTACCTAATAAATATTTAATAATTAATTTGTTAATATTTTTTTAATCTCTACCTATAATCTTATAGTTAGTAAGGTTTTTTTATTTTTATCTACACATGATAAGAATCTATTAAAGTAATATTATCTCATATCTAATAAATATTTAATTTTTTTATAATCTTATATTTAAGTCTATATGTGATATGAGTTTGATAAAATGATATTATCTTATAATTAATAAATATTTAATATTTAAATTTTTAAAATTTTATAATCTCATATTCAAATTAAACCATTTTACTTACTACTGATTAATTTTAAATTAAATACTTAATACCAAATCTATGAATTTTGTCAAATATTAATATGTTTTTGTTTTTAGAAATAAAAGGATTGAGACTCAAAACTATTTAGCATATTTAGCCCATCGAGAAAAGATCTCAACAAAATTAGATAGACTAACAGACAAGGCAGAAGAAGGAGATGACATATGTTTTCATTGGTGATTTGTGTCGTATAACATATTAAAATTTATATATTTATATTATATTTTATATAAAAATTATATATTATAATTTATATTGATACAAAAAATAAAATATAAAATTTTTATTTTGTTAAATTTATATATAATTATTATAATTTTAAATTATGTCATTTTTATATTATATTTTAATATCATATTTATATCATATTATCATATCATATTTTAAATGACTTTATTTAGCTTTCACTTTTCCACTAGTAAAAGGCAAATATGGAGGAAGGTAATTCATGCAATATCGATGTAGACGATGCTACATAGTTTACTAGTTACTACCACCAGGTTGTTCTCCAAGACAGAATAAAAAAACCCAAGCAAAATCCGCACTGTCTAGCTAAGGCTTTTTCTGATTTCCCTTTCTTATTGTCATAATAAAATAGAAAAAATTCACAAGGATTGAATTTTTTTTTTTTTTTTGGCAAAAGATATTCTAAGCAGTGCGCAGGGGCCACTAATACGAAGAGAAATCATAAATCGTGCATATGGACCAGGGCATGCTCCTTATTATACATACAATCACCATTGCTAGCACCCTCGTTGAATTATTGCTTATTTTCCCCTTTTTCATTAGTTATTTTCTTAAAAAAGGTTACTTAAAAAAAAAAATATCGCAACTGAATTAAATCCAGACTTCAAAAAAAAAAAATTTTTTATTAGTATCGGATTTCATAATTTGACTTATAAACATTCCTACATCTCTTTTACTCCAAAATCCAAATGTAATCAACATATTTAGATTATGCTTAATTCATGGAATGGGAGAGATTAATGTTGGAAAAGGGACAAATATTTTTATGTTCTTAAGAATTCCGCAAATCTTTGCTAGAAAGGAATTTAAGTAGACATGTGGGTAGAGGGATAAATTAGGTGAATAGTCATGTCTAGTTTTCCAAGTTTTATAATTGATGGTAGGCTGAGGTTAGTTAGGGTTATTTAGGATATGCTTTAATGTAGTGATCCTTACTTTGTAGATAAAGATTTTAATGTGGTCGTTGGTTCACTTACTTATCCAGCCCCATCAGTTTTGGTAGCTACCCGAAACCCATTTTAGCATTTGATTGAATTACGAGGATTCATTTGCTTAAATAAAAAAATAAAATAAAATATATTAAGATAAATAATTATAAAACATAAATTTAATATAATTTTAATAAATGATCAGTGATAAAATTCAAACCCAATGTTTTTTTTATCAAATAAAATAAATTTAACCGATTAAATTAATAGCTTATTAACATATTAAAAATATATATATTTTGCGTATCTGAGACTCCTACTTTAACGCATACAATACTTTGATTGGTTTAGGTTATTTCTCCAGGCTTGCCTGCTGGGCCTTTGGAAAAAAGTAGTCCATAGCTGACGGCTCCATTATTCTGTTTTGATTCTCTGCATCTCTTACCTAATAATATGAGGCACTCTGAGCAGGGCATTTTGGACTCCCTGCAGCCCTTTAACCTTGAACGGTCTCTGTAGCTGAACCCAAATTTAAATTGCTCAACACCAGCTAACCCAATTGGGGAAGAAAGTCATCCAAATAGCCTGCCCCGAACTTGGATCCACTCATATGCATTTTGGTTTAGATTTATCATCTTTGAATAAAAATTTCATTCATTTGTATAAGCCCTGACCTTGTAGGAGCTGATACATAACAGTTAATCTACAACAACATATGATATAATTAATCTACCAAATATGATGACAGATGATACAAGTTTACTATCTTACAAATGCCTTATGTGAGAACTATCTAAAATGGCAACTTCTTTAGAACTTTTTTCATTCCACCAAGTGCGCTCGCTTCCTTCCACCTGCTGCTGCCGTGTAGCTCTTGGATGATGTGGACTATTTATGAGCTGATGATGATGATGATGATGATGATGATGATAATGGACCTTCACCCATTTGATCCCCTTTGACATGCTATGCAACCTAGTGGTTAAGATCTCTACTCCCTGCTGAAAGAGTCACAGAGTCAGCAGTTTTGAGGAATGTATCACGACCAGAGTTGCTTCCCTCAACACTAACTACAGATCGTGATAATAAATCAAAGATCAAAACTTTTGCATATCCCATGGGAAAAATTCATCATAGCAATTGATTAAGGCTTAAGTCAAGGAGGAAATGGGAGAAATACTGGTTTGACCTTGATAAAATATGCACGCACACATGCATTAACTTTATACACAGCAGACAAGCAAGAGCTATTATCATGCATAGACATTCCCAGAAGTAAAAGACAAAACAATATCTAAAATGGCAAGCCACGATAGTAGCTATTGTCTATGGTTTCTTCTATTAAAATATGTGTATGGATTGGTCTTGGAGGGTTAAATTTCAATCACGCTAAAGAACTAGTAGACTAGGCTTTAGTTAACATTAGATGCATCATTCCTTAAAATGGCCTTACATCTTTCATGATTTTGCCACATATTCAGAAACTTCTCTTTTAATGATGTTTCATCCCATTGGGGATATTGAGAAAAGTTTTCATTTATCTTATATTCAACTGTATGAGAAAACTTGATTGTGGGTCAGAAAATATGAAAGTTTTAAGCGGTTCAGTTATTCAGGCTGGTTCTAGAGAAATATATAAATTCACAAACAGTTTCAGATGCAAGAACAAGTAACTTCGATTTTTAGGAATCGGAACATATGATATGGTGCGGAAAGAAGATGGAAACCAAGGAGCCTCTACAAAGTAAGAAAGTTGACATACCTAAAGTGGTTGGAACCATAAACACCTAGTCTGATTTGTTGGATGCAGAGACATTAAGCTTTTTACATGCATCATTCTGTTCTGAAATCGGGTCCTCAAGGTCTTGCAAGAGAGCAATTGAATCAAAACATTCATTTGATGAAGTGCTCCCGGCGCTTGAATTTCTTGAACTTGAAGAAGATGCTGGGTTATCCAGATCCCGCAATTCCAGAAAGTCACCTCCTGAGAAAATATCGATTTCAGCGAGGTTCTCTCCCTGATGCTCCAGAACTGGAAGTCTCTCTGTCTCATCATGCCTGTTCACCTACAAATAATGGCTATACCTCAAATACACAAACAGAACAACACCCAAATTTAATGATTTAAAAAATGACAGATAACAAAAACTCACCCTCGTTAGATTCTCTCCTGATGCACCTTTTCTTATTGAATTGCCCATGGCTTTTCTAGATCTAGTTGCGTAGTGGATCTTAGCTATCTTACAAGAAATCCTGACACTCAAAACAAACTCATCTGTTTGATTTCCAAATTCTAATAGTCATAGAAAATAGCAATGATAAATGTAACCATGTTTTGTCCAAACAAGAGATTTAGTACTATAATTTTAAGCATGTAACTAAAGGCAAGAATTTGACTAATGGTATAATTTTAGTGAGAACCAGAATCTGATAGCACGTGTACCGGTCATCAAACAAAAATTACAGTTGCAAACTCGATTGGGAAATCCAAATCTTTAACATCAAGCATCATGATCCAATTTTACACTAAAAAATCAATAAAATTCCAGCATGTATGTAAGCCTATAAAATTTTGTTAGTCATTCCTGATGAGAAATTATGATTGTTTGCCGTATTTGGATAGACAAGCTTAATTACATCAACCAAGTAGTTACAAACTTACAGTAAAGCAAATGTGAGGAAAACTTTAACATAAGTGATGTCTTGTCAGCATGGAAACAAAACAACACCACTCCTAGAAGAACAAAGAAAGAAAGAAAGAAACGAAAACAGTAACATACTTCACCCATATAGAGCATGACGATTAACTTGTTTGACATCAAATTCATTTCCATCAAAGAGAAACATAGACAAAAAGTTAAAGACAATCCCGTTTCTTATCAACCAATCAGTCGTTTACATAAACAAAAAAAAAAAAAAAACCCAAACAACAGAGACAGAATCACAAGATGTTATAAACCCACAGTTGCCATCAACGAAATAAAACAAATAGTTGAATGAAAAATGACGAAGAAAAAGAGGAATTTTATAAGTTTCTAACCTTGAAACGATAGGAGGAACACAGTGACTCAGTGAGTCAGTTTGTTAATTTGCCCAATCCACTAAGTCGAAAGAGCAGGGGAGTTATATGTGAGAGGTTCACCTCCAACCACAAAAATAACCAGGGTTACGCGCCCACAGTTAACAATGGAACTTTGAGCCCAAGATATGACGTGGCACTCTGTTATTGGCTGAGCTCATGTAATCGGGTGGTAGCAGAGGGACATTATTGTTAAAGATCGTTTCTTTGGGCCGGCGAAGAAGCTTCCTTGTTCCGTTTAGACTCTCAAATCAAATTAAAAATATGGCCTTGACATTTGTTTTGAGTCTTTTGACTTCGTCAATTCCAAATTCATTAGGATTTGGCAACTTTGATTTGTGGTTTTACTAACATGCAATGAAAGCAACTTACATCATCACAGGATTGAGAAAAAAAAAACTGACAAATAGAAAATTAATTTATAGTTATAGTGTTCGCTTTTCAAATTTTTTTTTGTTCAGTTCGAATTATATTTTAATATTAAATATATATTGTATTTAAATTGAATATTAAATAAAAAATAAAACTTTAAAATTTTGAATTAAATTAAATTATATACTTTTTAAATTTTTATAAATTAAAATAATTATTTTATATTTAAATTTATTTAAATATATTTATAAAATATATAAAAATATATAAATAATAAAAATTACAAATTAAAAACTATTGAAATAAACAAATCTATAAAATTTGATTTGATTCAAATTAAATTGTATAAAAATTTAAATTGAATTTGAACCATAATTTAAAAATTAAAATTTTATGTATTATTTAAAAAAAATCTATTTGAATTTGACTTGATGTTATCACTTAAGTATCATAGTGTAACTTCAAAACTTTTTAAATGGTATACAATTTTATTTCTTAAAAAAATATTTTTTAAAATTCAAAAATAAAATACTAATCCTAAATTATTTATCTTTATGGTTCTATTTTAAAATATAAAATTTTACTTATTATTTTACCTATTTCATACCATGGCAAATTTTTAATTTTTTTTATTATAAAAAATACATTAATTTTAAAATTAAAAAATTTATATATGTTAAAATTTAAATCATGCAGAATATTTGAACTTTTTATTTGACTCTAATATAAATGTTTATCCGCTGAATTACTCTTCAGCTAAATGCATTTGTGTTCAAATTTAGGAGAGTACTTTTCAAAATACTTAATAAATTTGTTTAGTTTCTTTGATAAATCATACACATCTATACTTATAATCTCCACCGTCCATCATATTGGAAAGCTCTGATCTTTAGTCAAAATGTTGACCGCGTAGTTCAACTATTATGTCTGGTGTTCTAGATGAACACACTGGATATTTTGAACCGTCGTCCTCTTAATTTCTTAAATTTTTAGTTAGAAATCCATACCGAAACAAATATGTCATTGTTAAATATAACATTAAATAATTAATTAATTAAATTAAAATTTAATTAAATTCACGTACAACAAGTTTTAAACTTAAGGTTTTAAGGTTGTAGATTTTTTTTATTAATAAATTAAGGTCTCGTTGATAATATTATTTAAAGTTTTAAAAATAATTATATAAGTAATATATACAAGTTTGAATTCAACAAATATTATATTATTTCATATCATATTTATTTATAAACAATATATATTATTTTGATAAATTTTTTTATTACTTTTCATCTTTTAATTGATTTTATATTATATTAAAAATTTGGTTTGTTTTGTATATATTTTAATTGTTTAATTAATTATAATATTGATATAAATTTTTTTATAGTGTGATCACGTTATTTTATTGTTATACTTTTTTTTAATTCTTTATTTTTAAATATTAAAATAACATAATAATATGATAAAAATATTGTTTCTTCATTCACCTGTAACATCGATTAAAAACCATATAAACTCAAAAAATTAAAATGGTAATGGTTGAAATTAAATCGAATTTAATTTGATTTTTTTAAATATTATATAAAATTATAAACTTTTAAAAATTGATTTAAATTCGAATAAATCATTCATATGATTCGATTAAAATTAAATTTTATCGATTCAATTTATTAATTTTAATTTATTAATTTTTATATATTATTTTAATATAAAATTTTAATATATTAAATATATTATAATATAAAATTATTATTTTATATTATAAAATTTTTAAAAATATATAAAAATTAATAAAAATATATAAATTTTATTTGATTAAATTTTGTTTTATTTTTTATATTTTAGATCTAAAATCTAATTTGATATACATTTAATATTTTAATTTAATTTGAATCAATTAAAAAATAGATTGAAATTAAATAAAATATTATAATTTTAAATTAATTTTTGACTTAAAAAATTTTTTTACCTCTACGAAAAAGGATGATTTTATTAGTTATTTTAGATAAATTTTACTAATAAATTTAATTATCACAATTTGTCATCTAAAAAGAGGCTGTGAAAGTGAGGGAGCAACGAGTCCATGATGTTATAAACTGATCAGATGATCTGTCTGATACGCTCATATCCAAAGGGTACCACACCCTCCAACGGCGTGGTCCCACCATCTTCTTCTTTCATGTTAAGATCATTTGGTCATTACTCGTAACATACTTGGAACTTTCACGCGCCACCTCTTTTCTCCCGTCTCCCCACGTTTCCTCGTCATCACCCGTTCACAGCGCTAATCCAACGCTCTCAATTGCTCTATGACTTTTATTTGGAAAACGAGCTTTGGTGTACTCGTCTGCACTGTATAATTTCCATAAAACGAAAGCAGGGAGGGTGTTTCTTTTCTTTTCTTTTCTTTATCATCGTTTGGGTCTCAAAAAGAGAGCGACGGATTCTTTCGTTTCTAACATTTTCTTTTTCTAGCGAAGGAAAAGCGTATTCCTCGTGAGCCTCATCTACACCACTGTTGGTAGAGTCGGAGAGATGACGTCAGATGGGGCGACATCGATACCGGCGCCAAGGAGGAAGCCGTCGTGGAGGGAGAGAGAGAATAACAGGAGGAGAGAGAGGAGGAGAAGAGCTATTGCTGCTAAGATATATACTGGGCTTAGAGCTCAAGGAAATTACAACTTGCCCAAGCACTGTGATAACAATGAGGTTCTCAAAGCTCTTTGTGCCGAGGCTGGTTGGGTCGTTGAAGAAGATGGCACCACTTATCGAAAGGTATCTGATTTACCCTTCTCTTCTTCTTTTCTGTTCTTACAGAATGGTAGATCTATATAAAAGAAGCTGTAATTTTTTTTACTTCTCTGCCCATTTTTGTGCCAATTTAGCTGGATCTAGTTCCCATCTTGATTTTAGTTTGGTTTTTCTCTCTGGGTTTTTTTTTTTTTTTTTATCTGTTCAATTTCTGTTTGATTTGGCTTTCGTTCACTTGCTTGAAATATTGGGTAAAAAAGCGAGTCATTGTTCTGGAACTAGCAGTTGCTAATTAGACAATTATTAGTTGATCTGTGTTGGAACTGAAACTTCAATTAAATGACTGAAGTGAAACATTGATGAATAATTTTTCTTGATTAGCTGGTATTTATGGTCTTTCTTTTTTCTCTATTTCCTGTATGATCCTATTGAGTCTTGACTAACAAAACATACCCTTTTGATAATTTTTGGTTTTTAATTGAATTTGTTGTTCAGGGATGTCAGCCACCTCCAATTGATATACCTGGCAGTTCAGCTAAAATTACCCCATTTTCTTCCCAAAATCCGAGTCCATTATCTTCTGCATTTCCAAGTCCAATTCCTTCCTGTCAAGTCAGTCCTTCCTCCTCTTCCTACCCTAGTCCCACTAGGCTGGATGCTAATAACCCGTCGAGTCTCCTTCCGTTCCTTCAAAGTGCCATTCCTTCATCTCTGCCGCCACTCAGAATCTCAAACAGTGCCCCTGTGACACCACCACTTTCATCTCCAACCTCAAGAAACCCTAAGCCAATTCCCAACTGGGAGGCCATTGCAAAAGAGTCCATGGCCTCTTTTAACTACCCATTTTATGCTGTTTCTGCCCCAGCTAGTCCAACGCACCGTCATTTTCATGCCCCTGCTACAATACCTGAGTGCGATGAATCTGATACGTCCACGGTGGAATCTGGTCAATTGATAAGCTTTCAAAAGTTTGCACCTTCTACATCTCAAATGCCGACTTCTCCAACATTTAATCTGGTGAAACCTTTGCCTCTTCAAAATTTGCCCAATGATTTGATCAAAGAGAAAGGGCGAGGTGCAGAGTTTCAGTTTGAGAGTGGACAGGTTAAGCCATGGGAAGGAGAGAAGATTCATGAAGTAGGATTGGATGATCTGGAGCTCACGCTTGGAAGTGGCAAGGCGCGGTGTTAAACTGAGGCTATTCATTGAATGATGTTGTGAAAGTATGCTAAAACAGAAGAAAAAGTTGCTTTGCCATTCCTGGTTCTCACAGCCAGGCATTGGATAGCATTCTCAGTTCTGTTGTTTCATCTACATGGTGAAAAGTGGACATCTTAAACTAAAGGTGGGAGGAGTTACATTTTTATCTGCAATTGTTCTTTTTCTTTTTCTTCTTTTTCCAGTTAGTTGATGCTCACATTCCCTGGTTGAATTGTTAGGGATTTGGGTTGTTTTTACAAGCATTACTTTGTAGATACTATGGGATATTTCTGGTTGTGATATGAGTTGTTTGATCTTTCCTTTAGGCTATGTAGGCTTGGGTAAAACCTCACAGAATTAAATTATTTTGAGTGGTTTGTACTGTTAATGGATGTATCATGTTGGGAAGCAAAAAAAAATTTTTTTTTTAATATTCAGTGTTGAGGTTTCATTCACTTACGTTTGCAAATCACCCTACAATCAAAAGTTAATCCTAAATAATCCGATAATAATAATAATAATACACATTCTCATAAAACTTTCAACAAAAAATGGAAGAAAATGTGTACTGCAGAGCTGTACTGCATAACCAGTCTCCACTGTGTGACTGGAGTGGTCTGCTCTTATCCATATCTCTTTTGTTAATGGAGCCTCTAACTTTCCAATATGTTTCCATTCGGGGCTTGGGCCATCACCTATGTAACTTTCTGTCATCATAGCATCCTTTATCCAATTATCTTGTAAGTTATGATGATTGCAACCTTATCACTTCTCAGAATTTACATAACCAGATATAATTCGATTCAATCGTTCACAAGATAATGACACAAGATTAGTGGCACTGAAATAACTCAACCTCAATGTATATCTATAACGATCGAATTTTATTACAATAACCGATTGATGAGAACGGCATATTTAAGGTAATGTTACAAAAGCTACACAAAGACTTATCAAGATGACACAAAGCATGTTTAAGAACACACATAGGTTTTCACGGGGAGCATTAGCATTTAGTAAAGGCAGCATCCGAAAGAATACTTTAATTGTACAA
The DNA here is from genome assembly GCF_002303985.1 of Durio zibethinus. The sequence continues at coordinate 1,640,330 of NW_019167949.1, read as the reverse complement.
AGACTTACTCTCTGTTTAGGTAGATGATACAGAGGAGGATGAAAAAAGATTCTACATTACCATACGGCGAGAGGAAATTTTGACCCAATACTTGGGAACAAATTGCCTTCATGCTCCTGCTACAATCTTCTCATTACAAATATCTATGTGATTAGTCAAGAAAATGGTGTGTGGCTGAGGCATTCACTAGTAAGATAAGCATGTGTTCTCCAAATCTTTAGTTAGCCTTTCTGTTTCCTCAATCTTTGGTTTTATATCCTTTTTGACATTGGCATTGCATTCTTGGTATCTGAAGCAAGTTACAAGATGATCATTAACAATCCCTGCCACTTGCATGAATGAATAAACGACAGTAGGTCCCACACAACGGAATCCTCTCTGCATCATATCTTTGCTCATGAGTTCAGCTTTTGGGGTCTTAACTGGTGCTTGACGGGCATATCGGAACCCATTTCTTAATGGTTTGTGGTTAACAAATCCCCAGCAATAGCTGCTGAAAGAACCAAATTCCCGCTGAACCTGCAAATTTCAACAAACCATAGGGCTTTATGCTTTAGCATACAACGATAACTTGTGTTTCCATCACAATTGATTAAGCTGCTATAGTCGACTTGATGCCTTTTTTAGTTTGTTTTGCGTGAGAAGGGAAGGAGGGGAGGAAAGTTTGCAGACTCAACAAATTAGCAGTATCACCAGTTAAAATTGTCAATGCTTTCTATTATATGAGACATGAAACTACCCTCTAAGAGTAACATGTTTTTTTATTTTGTGCATCTGTTACAGATGCAAGACTTATATCAAACAACTGTCTAGGAGGTATGAAGTCAAAACATTCAAATGCTTTGAATTGCTTTGTCGAGTCTACACTATTGGCTATGGCATGCACCTAAAAAAGGAAGGATGAAAGACTTGATGCTATGACCTAATAGATTGCTATTTCCCCTCGTTTTCCCTGGTCAGATAACCAGATAATTACCTTAAGCATCTGTTTAGCATTCTCCAGTATCGCACGGAGCTTCGGCTCAGAAAGCAATAGGCTACCATCAACTTTCAATGAAAGCATCTTCTTCTCAGTATATTGTGCAATTGATGATGGATCGAAATTGTCAAAAAGCTTCCTGCAAAAAATAATCCAACAATAAACAAAACACTGATCAAATGCATTCTTCTTCTCTACTATTTCTTGAAGCTTTGAAAATAAATGAATAAATAAAGAGAAGAAAAAAATAAAGAGAGGAAAATCAGAGAATCCAGGTAGTATCTTATTCATGTACTAGTTCAGACTGTTCAGTTCTCATGGAGACTAGAGACAAAGATACCTGAATATGCATCTCTTATTAAGAATTGTTGGCCAGCTGAGTTCAGCTAAGGCTTGTGAAAAGACCAGCAGCTCAAACAGCTTCCTGTCATCACGAACTGGAACACCCCACTCTTCGTCATGGAAAGAAGTATAAAGAGGGTCTGCACAGATAATGAATTAGTAAATTTCAATGTTATTACAAGACAAGATCAAAGACAGGCCAATGGTACAACGAAGTGAGAATGAAACACATATGCACCTCCTGTTATTTGTTGTAAGCTTCAAAAACCATAGAAAAGTTAATGGAATCACAATCTGTAGTATTACATAGAGCAAAAATTAATAGTATAATGGCATCAAACGTAATAGAAAATGCTACAACATAGTTCTGTTAAAACTCATTGATAATTTGAAACTCAGGAAGTCTAGGCATGTCAAATCAGATGGTTAAGATTCTTGTGTACATTTTTGGTATGTTGCTGTCAGCCTGTGATGAAAAATATTAATGGCATTAAAATGGTAAAAGCCTTACTAGTTACTAATAAATCATAGCATTTCAGATCAAAATCTAAGTAACCATGCCTTATTCAACGATATGGGTGGCACTGCTGACGCTACTGCACTATTCCAACACGCTTTAACCCACATTTGGTTCGGTAATCAATCAGTAGCATTATCCTATGACCATTCCAAGCCTTCAACTCTGTCTAAAAACAGACAAAGGCTTGCATCCCGTTTCTTAATCTAATTCATCCTTCTCGGAGATCTGTACATCATCACTAAACAAAGCTGGCCTTTCAAGGGTAAAAACAGACTAAGCCTCCATCCAACAATGTGACATTCATTTAATAACAAAAGCTCAACGTGGGGCAATTTTCCCAACACGGCAAGTTTGTTGGCACCGCCAACTAGAAACAACAAGATTAATATCACAAAAAATTAATGAAAACTATAGCAAAACAAAAAAATATCACTGAATTTCCAGACATTTACTTCACTTTGGTGTCATTGTCAAAGCACTACGTCATCACTCATGTCATAAAAGCGTTAAACTTTTCCAGCAGAGATGACTTGAACAAACCTTAAATGGTTAAACCCCCAACGCCATCATCATTTATTAGGCACCGCCAAGTTCCTATATCTAACAAGCTCGCAAATTGAGATGTAAATGGTATCTCAATACTTGTAAGTTATTCGAGTTAAACTTGAATAAAATTTAAATTCAATTTAATCATTTACAAGTTATGTATCTTGATTTATGGAATGAGTTGGAGCATTTTAATATTCGACTTGATCAGTCAAATTTTTAAATTTTAATATATTTTTATTATTTTAATTAAAAATTATTATTTTATCCTTTTTATATATATATATATATCTTCAAACTCAAATTCAAATATATAATTAAATTTAAAATACGAGTTATTTTTATTAGATGAATTTAATTAAATAAATTTAAATAATTTAATTTTTATCTCAATTTAAATTTGAGATTAAAAATTAAAACTTATCGAGCTCGAACTAAATTTCGAGCTTGAATTGAAACTTTTCACTATATCAACTTCAGCTCGATTACACTAACGCAATTATATTCAACAAAAAAATTTAACTGCCTCAGTAAAATCACATTTTTTATCTCAAAGACAACAAAAAAATAGTAATTTATAGTTTTTCTTTTTTTTTTTTAAATAATAACTTACCAGAAAATGGAGTGATCCAATCACATCGTTTTAACCGTTCCGATGTTACCGGAGAAATTTCCGTGACAACCTTGTCAGCTGTTGGAGCCACCTTGGCTTTGACTGGCTTCACTCCGTTTCGCTTAACGGTTTTCTCAGAGCTTACCGTTTTGAGGGAGGCATTGCTTGAAGAAGAATCAGAGGAAAAGGAGCTGTCGGCTGAGACATTGCTTTGTACAACGGACTGTGAGCTCTGGGAGACTGGAATTTTCGGTCTTCGTGGATTTTTTAGAGCTTCAATTTTCCTCTTTGACTCGTCCGAAACCCTAACTCTGTTCCCTGTCGGACCGAGAATCGCTCGCTGTTCCATCACCGATTTTGGCGATGACTTATGCTTCGTAGCCACGGACATTGCTTCGAAAAGTGAGAAACCTTCAAATGTGCGCTGTTTTTGGGCCCGATTTAAGCTCCACAAACATTCAACTTAGAATTTATATAGCAAATAATGGAAACTTCACCATTTTTTAAATGGTAAGAGAGGTAATTACAGAGCTTTTGGAGGGTAAAAGGGTCAAGAGAGTGTGAACAGAGCTTAGGTTTTTGAGAGTAGAGGAGGGGAGCGGAGGAGGTGTTGGAGAAGAGCAGAGGAAACATTAAACGACTGAAAAAAAACAGAGCGGCTCTGGAAGGTTTTTAAAGACGGATACCTGTAAATGGGTAAGGTACCGGTTTTAACCGGCGATGTTGCCGCGTGTCGGTTAACTTTAACCGTTTTGGTTTTGAAAGCGATTGCATTTTATGTTGTAACTGCCAAATTTGCCCTGCCTTGCGTCGCTTAAGTTAACTGCCAAAGCTTTGTCTTTCTTCTATCAGTTTTTGGCAAAAGCATGCACACAATTTTTGTCTTCGAATATATGTAACCACAGTAGAGTAAATCATTGCTTTTTTATATTTTGTTACGGCTAATCATGTAAATTATCTTGTAATCAGCTCGAATCATCACTATTAGATTATGAATAGTGTGAAATTATCATATTTGTCAAGTCCCATATTAATCTTCATTTGAATAAGAAAGAAGATTAATTTTGATAAAATTAAAAATAATAATAATAATTACTGTAACAGTAATTAAAAAATTTATTGTAGTTATAATTTAAAATAATTTTAATAAAAAATAAATTTTATTAAAGTTGATTTTTTATTTAACCACTGCATTATCTATGTGATGGAATCCAAAGCCAAACTACATGATTGAAACTTGAAAGATATGGCATACGGCATTCCAACATTTTTTTTTTTTGGGGATTATTAATAGGATTCAAATTCAAACCATTAATCGTGAATCGATTTCAACATTCTTATTTCACTGTTTAATAAAAGCCAAAAAGTTGAGTGAATTGATTAGCGAAAAGGGTCAAAATGATATTTGAAGATAAGCAAATTGGAGGAGACAACTGGGAGGCGGCGGTTGAAGAGAAAGGGCAAAAAAAAAAAAAAAAGGTTAGGCTAAGGGGTAGCATTCAGTTCGTAACGTAAAATGGGTGGAGGTGTTGGCAAGTAATATAGCTTTGCAGGGAAGTTCCTTTCCTTTCCTTGCCGTTGAGAGAAAGAATCCAAAGTCTCCACCACCAGCAAAAGAAAAAAAAGGTGACTTTGGTGGGTAACTAACGGCTATATGACATGGTCCATCTGCGGCATTGCTTTTCTGGATTGGGCTTTAAAGCCCATATTTAAACCAGAGTCCAGACCCGACTCCATTTGGATCATGACCCAGATTGAAATATGACTCTGGTCTGATGTATGGCCCAAAACATTGTTCAGACTTGGGTCTTCGGGTTGCTCGTTGCGGGGGTTTGGCCGGCGCGCATAGTGATAATAGCTGTCAAGTAGCCGTTACGTTGCTGATATTGACAGTTGACTTTCTCCAACTCCAAAAGCATTTACACGATGTCGTTTTGATGCCGAAGAAAGAAGAATTGTCTTTTTCCTCCATTGACGCTTGCCTTCCAGTTCCATGTTCTCCTTCTTCTTGCCTTCTCTCTCTGAACCGCAATGGCTGCGAAAGCTTCAACCGTCTCTCCATCGCAAACCCTAAACGCCCCAACGCAATGAAAGCCCAAATAAAAAGACTTCCTGAACCATCTCGAAGCTTACCTCGCTTAGCGAGACGGCGTCTACAAGCCCGCAAAATCTTTCGTTACGCTACCAAGTACCAAGATCATATTAGTCGAAAGGTTCAACTAAGTAGCCGTCTCAAGAGCTTCGAGTCAAGCGTCGGACTGAGTCGGAAAGCATTTCGACTCGGGAAATTCGTTCAGCACATCAACGCTTTGAGAAATTAACTCCAATTTGGATGTTTAAGCAAGAGATTTCACCACAATTATGGCCTAGGGTGGCGAGGGTTTGAACTATTTCATTGAACGGTTTATTTGGTTGGCTAAATCAGGATTAATCAACGCTAGACATTCCCGCAATTTACAAGAGATAAGTGCTTGGGCTGAGTTTCTTGGGTACATCGGAAGTATAAGCCATAAGTTTAGGTTTAAAGATGATATAATGAGGATGAGGCGTGTTTGGAATCGAGAGGAGTTGGTGTAAGGAAGAAGATGAAAGGAAGAGGAAATTGAGAGAAAAGAAATTGATGAAGCAAACTTTCAGTTGTTCAAGATTTGGCTGATGTGTTAATGGCATTGGCTGATAGTCAAGACGGTAAAGGAAGCTTTGACATAAGTTAAATTCGATCTCGTTTGTTATCATGCATGAATGTTTGGAGTGACGCGAGTGTTAGAACCAGGGCTGTTTTTGAGGCATTCTATTTGTAGACTCAATTCTCCAGCCTGAGCCCAAGGTTTACTCAAGATTGGGCTTTGAGAAGATGACCACCACAATGGGCCACCGAAGCCCACCATTTTACAACACGTGTCGAAATTTCATCGGCTTTAGACTAGGATTATCCAATAGCTGCATAAGCCCAGAAGGCGGCTCCCATATATTCTCGAACCTAATTGTCGGAATAAAATCAAACGGTCAACATCATCGGCATTCATCAAACGCCTGTTGGCCGTTGCATCTTTGTCTCACCCAACTCGAATTCTCTTCTTAATAATAATATTATTATTTTCTTTTCATTTAATTTATTTTTAAAATTTTCAGATTCCCTGTAGTAAACCTGGCATTCACAGGTTGGAACGTAGTAGAGAAGATGACGCTTTTACCAGATCTAGCAAAGGCCCTCCTTTCCATTCATAAACTATCCCTTCCTCCGCCAAACCTTTCTAAACAAATCCGAATTGCCTATCCAATCCAATAATCACCTTAGTGTTTTTTTTTTTTTAACAAATCATTAGATTTCCAGAAGCAACAACATGGAGCCCGAGCTCAAGGACCTCAATACGAAACCACCCAAGACCCAGCAACCCGACCCCACCCACGATGATGTCTCCACCAAAGACGACCGTCCCCTCCTCAAACCCGACTCCTCATCCGCCGACAACATCCAGGAGCTCGAGAAGAAATTAGCTGCCTTTGTTCGTAACGACGTGTACGGTTCCATGGGAAGAGGCAAGCTCCCACTGACGGAGAAACTCCAGCTGGGCATTGCCTCGTCACGCTACTTCCTCTACGCATCGTTTTGGGGATGACTTTTGTGCTTGCATATTACCTGATTTGTAGAATTTGTACGCTATTCTCGGCCCCGAATCAGGAGGAGGAGGATCAGGAGGATTATGCACACTTGGGCGGGTGGAGGCGAGCCGTGATTGTCCAGTCCGGCCGGTTCCTCTCTAGGTCATTGCTTTTTCTTGTAGGATTTTATTGGATTAAAGAAACTCATAAGCATTCAGCAAATACCCAAGAGAACTCAAAAACTGAGGTATGCCAAACCCCAACCTTTTTTTTCCCTTTAAACTTTACTTATTGAGCATTATTTCATCGTCCAAAGCTGGTAGCTTTAAAGAGAATTTATACGACTTTAATTAATGGACATTAATCTGAAAAGTAATTGCTTGATCAGCATTTTTCTGAATTTTGTTTTTTTGGACGTTTGGGTTTTCTACAGGCGATCAATCAATCAGAAGAGCAAGAAAGACCTGGGGCAATCGTGTCTAATCACGTGTCATATTTAGATATCTTATATCATGTGTCCTCTTCCTTTCCAAGCTTTGTTGCCAAGGTCTGTTAACTTAACCACTCTTCTAGTTTTGATTATGGTACAAAAGGTAAAACTTTTTCTAGTTTAAATGACATGTTTCTGGTTTGGTTTTGTCAATTGGAACCCTTGGATTTTATTGCTGAAGAGATCAGTGGCTAAAATTCCTTTAGTTGGTCTCATCAGGTTAGTTTATTTTAACCTCCTAAATTTCTCCCGTGGTTTGATGCAAAACAATGTTCAATTTGGTTGTCATTATTGAATTGTTGTTTCTTATCGAATTGATTACTTCTTTTCTTCTTGCCTTTCAAGCTTGATATATAGTTGTGGTAAAAGTTTCGTATTTTACTTAACATCTAAGATCTTAATCTACTAGCTTCGTAGCTATGTTGCTGCAATGTCTAGCGTGACCCGTTTATAGCTGAATACAAATCTTTATTCTTAGAAATGTTTTGCATGCAGGCAGGTGTTTTTGATGCTTATATATTTATTTTGTTCTGTATCCTACCACTTCAATCTTTTCTCAATGTTGTATATTGTGTTCCTTGTATAAATAAAAAGGTTGAGTTGGAGTCATTAATGATAGTTGGCTTGTTTCTTACAGCAAATGCCTTGGTTGTGTCTATGTCCAGCGGGAGTCAAAATCATCAGACTTCAAAGGTGTTGCAGGTAGAAAAACTGTTGATGTCAAACATGTTCTTTTCCACTTACTACTATTGATCAAAAGTACAATGCATAAATGGTCTCTCTTTCAGGTGTTGTGACTGACAGAGTTCGTGAAGCTCATCAAAATAAAGCTGCTCCAATGATGATGCTCTTTCCAGGTTAATCATCTTTTTGATATACTATATACATTTATCACATGGTTTAATTATGGTGCATGCTGCACCCAAATACTGTATGGGTGTGTATGTATGTCTATAGCTGATGTTTCATAGCACAGCCTAAGTTTCTGTTTTTCCTATGCCTATAAATTCCCAATTAGTAATAGTTGTTTGATTCATATTCATCTTGACAACAGAAGGCACAACAACAAATGGGGATTTTCTCCTCCCATTCAAGACTGGTGCATTTTTGGCAAGAGCACCTGTGGTGCCTGTTATATTAAGGTACCCATACCAAAGATTTAGTCCAGCCTGGGATTCAATATCCGGGGTGAGTAATTCTTAAGCAATTCAAGATGGATGTGCAAATTTTGATAACAAATCTTATTTATTTCTTAATTAATTAATTGTTTAATACCTGCAACTCATTACTGGATATAGAAAAGTTAACGCATATAAGAGGCTTTGGTTTGTTTCTGTTTGTTATGAGGTGGTGCTCACATTATTAGGTGTTTTTAGTTTGGATCATTTGTGCAATAAAGTTGATATTGGATCTGGGAATTCTTTGTTAGTTACACTGATATTCTAATGATGGTTTTGTTGTTTGCTTAGTACATTTATATTAAATCTGACAAAAATTAAAGTAAGCAGTGCTTGTGATTTTTCTTGGGTTTATTGGAGAGTTTTACAGAAGAACTGCTAATGAGTGAAGCTAATAACGTAGTTAGATAAATCATAATGAAAAAAATTGGAAAAATGTCAATAGGATGGGTGATTATTTGGATAATATATATGATTTATTTGTCCCTGCAACAAAACTTTGAACTTGTTGTGAATAATTTTTTATGGTGAGTATATTAGTTGTATGACATTTTTTTTCCTGCTGCTGTTGATGTTCTGTATTATATTTTGTAGGTGCGTCATGTTGTTTTTCTTCTATGTCAATTTGTAAATTACATGGAGGTTAAATGGTTACCTGTCTACTACCCATCACAGCAAGAGAAGGATGATCCAAAACTATATGCTAATAATGTCCGAAGATTGATGGCCAGTGAGGTATGCATATACTATCAACTTGTCGTATTGAAAGATATGTCTCTTACCAATTCCCATCACTGCTAAACTACAGACTTTCAAGAAAATGTGCTATCCTAATCAGATACTATATTCTGATTGTTCTAGAATTCTGAAGCACTGGCTTAAAGCACCATCATATTTGTCTTGTGCCAAGTAGTCACTGATATGCAGAAGAAAAACAATCTAGTCTTATAGGAATGTGTCAGTATTACTTGAATCGTCATTCATGTTAATGCGAGTTTTACTTGCTGTTTGTGTTTTCGTCTGCAGGGTAATCTGATACAGTCGGATATTGGACTGCCTGAGAAGCGGATATATCATGCTGCTCTCAATGGTAATAATAGCCTGTCTAGTGTTTTGCATCAGAAAGACGATTGATAATTTCTTGGCCTTGCTCCCAAATGATATCTAGTCTCTGTTGAGTTTCTTAGTTTGCACCAGTATTTTCTTGAACGCACAGACAAACCAAAGGGGTGGTTTCTCTTTCCCCATTTAACTCAAAACAACGCCACGTGCAGTTATATTGTGAACTTCTTTATTCATGGAAAGTGTGGCCACTAGCTACAGATTTAAATCTGCTTATGGAACTGATTTAGTCAGATCATCTGCTATTAAGAGACTCCTGGGCTTGTTTGTCTTAAAATACATAACATTAAGTTGACTATTAAGTGCCCTTGAAAACTTGTATATAGAACCATGCATCTGTAAATCTGAAGTGTCTCTTTCGTGTTCCTGCAGGTTTGTTTTGCCAAAGCTAATTTGGATTCGCCTTCTGTATATTCATTGTATGATTCTATTAGTTATGGAAAAAAACTTTAAAATTATATATAAAAAAAATTCACAAGCAGAGCAAGAGATTTTATTGTCATCAGTTGAAAATATTTCACCCAAAAGCAGGCCTTGATGTCTATTCATTCGGTGGAGGAAGCATGGTATTTTACTATTTAAATGCCATTTGCCACATTAGTGTTAGAGACATGACAGCATACTCCACAAACAAGAAAACACCAAAAGAAATCTTCAATCATTAAGCTTTGTGGAAGCTTAGCTTGGCCGCTGAACGTTCATTGAAATGCCAACCGACCAGTCGTCTCACCTTTCCTTCCATAAAACATTGTTTGATTTTTTTGATTCCCATGGTGGCAGGCAACCTCTTAAGGGTGATTGTATAAGTAATGAAGACTTCTGCCGCATTGACACTGAAGATAGGCAACTGAAGGCGCACCTCAGCCTCCTCTTCTCACTATCATATGGTTGATAATTGGGATCATGCCGCACGACAGAAGTCTTAAGGGCTTCAGGAAGAATGCAGTTGCACATTGAACCTAACACAAAGAAAAGATGAGATAAGTTATTGTAATTATTGTAACCTAACACAAGCATGTGACATTGGAAAATGCTTGTGCAAGTGATATGGTAAACAACAACAACAACAACCATTACGATCTTGCTAGTGGTGGGATGTTTGTATAAATACCTATTCTAGCCAGCCGATTTACCCATTTAGGAATGTGTTTCCCAGTCAGCTTGTGACAAATATCCTCGCAGAAATGGTTGCAATTCTTGACGATCAAGTGATACGTGTCTCCACTATACCTTGCCGAATTCCGCTCCATGAATTCCCTTACTTGGATAGGGTCCAGTGATGTGGTCCCAATGAATGTCGATTTCCTGAACTTGAAGCCCGGGCACTGTCGTGGTTCAACCTCAAAAACACCACTGGTTGGGTAATCGTGAGCTCCAAATGCATATTCCACACCATGAACTGTAGAGTGGGTTCAGTTAGCAATAGCAGTATAACAAGCACAGAATTGTCAGGTCCATATTTTGCATATTCAGTGTAAACGCATTGCTTGATATTATGAATTCAGTAAAAGGTTATTCTCCCTTCCTCCTTAACAACTGCTGCTTATAATGAGGACTACTGCCTATCATTCCAACCATTATATTTCCAATTCGATTAATCAGTTCACACTGGACACAAACTAGACAAGGGACAAATGAGAATCAAAACCTTTTCTAGATGCAAATTAAAAACAAAGTGAACAAAAGGGCAAAAGCATACACTAAAAGTATGATCAAGCCTACCTTCCACCCCAGAATGAAAGATGCCAAGGCCTGCCCAGTAAAAATAGCCATTCATGGGTGTTAGGTCATATACATTGAGGTACACTGGTGCACAGCCTGGATTGAAACTAGTTGGCTTCACCTTTGGAAAAAAACAACGAGAGGCTGATTTGTTTTTCAAAAACCGTGGCACCACAGATTTCCTTTTCTTCTTTGATTCAAAATCCATATTTCTTCAGTAAGACCTGACTTCAATTAATGCTTACAGAACCTGGGATAAATTAGCAAACATTAGCTATCAATTTAAAGGAAGAAAATTATTTCATAACCATGATAGTGGGAAAACCAAGAGAACAATGGGCACTGAAAAAGTAGAAGAAGAAGGAGAGTAGTTAGTTAGACACCAAAAGTTTCTAAAAAACATAACTACAGATTATAGCAATTACAATCTTTCAGTTGGCATTTAAACTCTCATATTCAAAGATTGCAAAAGATAGTCTAGTTATAGCACATAACATCTTTAAAGGGTATTTTCACCTAAGACAACTCATTGGGTGGAGATATCATAATATATAATGGAGGTTTCAACTCTTAGCATATAAAAAGCAGCATATCTAGCGTTATGAACTAACATTTAAGATATCCCTTTCATCTATCGAAATTTGAAATCCCTCATTCAACAACAACTATCAAGGATCAGAGCTCGTCCAAAGTGTTGATGAAAGTTCAATGGTTCAAGGTTATCCTCTAAAAGTCCAGAGGAATGAATTTTGCTAGACAAAGAAGGAAGGCATAAAAGTCAAATACAAGGAGAAGCAACCTGCTTTAATCATACTTGTATACACGTTATTAGTATACATTATACAAATTTAAAAGGTACTAAAATAATTAGTATACATTATACAAATTTAAAAGATAATAATGAAGATTGACAACCGAGAGAGAGAAAAAGGTAAGGGTCAACTCAAAGCTTCGACAATCCTTAATTCCAACCACGTGGAGTTGGACAAAACCAAACTGAAAATAAAAACAAAGTTAAACAATAACAAAATACAGAATATAAAACTCCAATCCTAGCTGATTAACCCTGCATTTTATAACAAACTACAGAAATATCAGAGTTTCCTTTCAAAATTCTCTTTTTATATTCATGGGGATAGAAATCATGATGAATAGTTAACTCACAAAGAAGAGAAAAATGAAGAAAAGATTAATAAGAAAAAAAAAAAAGAAACCCAAAACAGCATAATCCAAACTTACCATGGAAAAAAATTTAAGGTAAATTTTAATGAGAACAAAAATAGTAACTTTTGGAGTAAGTTCACCCATCAAGTCCTGCATTTTCCAAATTCATTTCCTGTTGGAACTAGAGAATTATAGTGGAAAAAAAAAAGCAATCGTTATTGGTATGGTACTCCATGAAAAAAGAAAAAAAAGCATGAGAATCACTTCAGATCTAGTAGAAATTGTCCATAGCCAGAAAAAAGAAAGAAAACAAAACAACGACAATGTAATAGATCAGACAGGATTAAAACCTTAATTTTAGCCAAGGATCCAACGAAAAAGAAACATTAGCAAAGAAAAATTGGAAAAGAGAGAGAGCCTACAGATTCAGGGAAGAAGGCCATTTATAAGCGCCCAAAGAAAAGCAAGCGCCATTACAACATTGAAGCCTAGCCAGCTGGCATTGACCGAAACTATTCGTGTTTTTATGGTGGCCAACGGAGGAAAACCAAAAGAAGAAGATGATACTTTATAAAAGAGATTAAAAATATGCTTAAGCCGCCATTCTTGAAAACTGGAAGCTCTAAGCATAAAGAAGAAGAAGAACAGGCAAAGCCATATTCTTTCTTTTTCTCTCTGCTTTTTTTTTATTCTTTTCTCGGTCACTCTTTTTATTCTCTCTCAATCTCCAAATTTATTTTTCACTTCACTGCGCAATCACGGCCACCCTTTCTTTCGGATATACCAATGTTTTTTTCACTTTTTTTTTCCTGATTCTACCAAAGAAAATAAATTTTTTTAATAATAAAAAATTAATAATTATTTAAGTTTATAATATTTTATTATAATTAATCAAATTTTGATATTTTTATTATAAATTAGTTAAAATTTTAAATCTTTATTTTCGCTTAATTTAATTTTTATACATTTATTTGTACTTAATTAAGTCTTTAATTAGACAAAAATAATTAATTAATTTTTAATAAAAATTTAATTGATAAAAATAAATATTTAAAATTTTAATTAATTAAAAAAATAAAAATTTAAATAATTATTAAATTTTAATTCAAAATTTTCTTTTACCCTTTTATCTTTTTTATATTTTTATACATCTACTCTATCAAATAAAATACTTTTATTTCCCCTCATTATGGAAAACATTTTATCTACATTTTATCTTGTCATTGTCAAATATAGGAGTGTAATCTAGTCGATATAATAAAAAGCTCGAACTTGAGTTTGACTTTTAATTCGTGGTTCAATACTTAATTCAAATTTGATTAAGTTTTATTTTTTTAATTTAAACTTGATTCGTGATCGAAATAAAATTACTCGAGTGCGCTCGATTAAGCTCAATTAATATATAAAAATAAATTTGATTCATATACTCGATAAGAGTTCGATTATTTATGTTTGAGCTCGAACTCGAATTTAAGATATTTTATTAATTAAAATAATAAAAATATATTTAAATATAAAAATTCGATTAGACTAATGAGCAACTTGAATCGGGTATAAAAATATTCGAATTTGACTCGATCAATAAGTTAAACTACTCGAACTCGAGTTCGACTTGATAATAATCGAATTGGATTTGAATTTTATTCAAATCAAATCAAAATAATTTATAAATATTAATGTATTATTTATATTCTTAATCAAATATATAATAATTTTTTTTATAAAAAATAATATTTTTTCTTATTAATTTTTTGAGCGCAAATATATGTTTTTAAGAGCTTAAGTACAAATAACTCAAATTCTAATAGATTGAAAAAAAAAAAATATATATATATATATATATATATATATTTGGTTATTACAATAAGCACAAGATAATGAGGGAGGGAAAAGAGAGGTGTGGATGTGAAGGGGATGGCAGAGTCGTGCAAAAGAGGACAAACTTTTCATAAGAGACATAGGAAAACGACAAGTGTGTCATAGTCAAAAATCAAAGTTGCAGAGAGTGAGCGACTGAGATATGTCTGATCTCTTCACGCATCGTTGCAGCAGGCTTTGCTCACATAAAGCCAATATGAATCTTATCTGCTCGACCCTCTCCGTTTCATCTCATCAGACTGAATTTTTCCAAATTTCAAAATTCGATGGCCAATTACTATTACTATAGCAGTTGATAAAAGAGAACCCCTGCTGTCGAACTTTGTCATCATTGTAAAATGGTTGTAAAAGCTACACTTTTTTGCCTGGCTATATGCCAGAAAGACAGGTAAATCAAAGATGAAGAATTGACTAACCTTGCTTGACCTTTATATTCTTTTTAGGCGACAATGTTCAAACAACAAAGGCCAATTTCACTTTTTTTCTGTGCTGAACTGCTAAACCAATATGTCCAAGGGAGGTAAAATGCGTTAAGCCTTATCCGTCAATCATGTGGCATGGCTCAAATGATTGCTGGATTTTGAATTCAAAAAGAAATTCCGACCAACAAACAAGTTGGTGAAAAGAAGTTCAGTCAAACCAGATTTTTCTCCCTCAATGAAAAAATAACTGATTATCTCCCTCTTTTTGCTTACTCTTTGAGTGCAACATTAAACAACTTGGTGGAAAATTTGGACTTTGTCAAACTCAATCTTCAGGGTATATTCCAAATATAGTCGTGAGAAAAGAGCAATGTTTCTATCTGTTACATTACATATTTACACAACCTATAAAGAATCAAAATGGTGTCTGAAAACAGCATGAATTGATTATCCTGTGCAAAATGGTGTCTGAAAACAGCATGAATTGATTATCCTGTGCATTCTCTTTATGCTGAGGATGCAATTTTGCATCCTTTTGTCGACCAATTAAACAAGCATTGCAGTCGAGCATACAGTAAATCACACCGAACCAAGTGAGTTAAAATGAGTCCATGCATCCTGAAATTGCAAGAGGGTAATTAGACATTGTATTGTCTCGCTACTCTAGGCGTAGCAGTATGAGCATGCTGAAAGCCTGAAACCTAATTTGTCTTGCAACTGAAAAGTGTCAAAACAAAAGCACTTGGTAATAATATTAGACATGTCATGCTTTGATGAGTTGCAGCTATGGTTTCTTCGAGCTGAATAATAATGCTGACAAATCAAGAGCCTAAAAAATTGACAATGCTATTGTCCTAATAAGAAGAAACGCTGGTAGGCTAAACAGATTGTAGGCAAACAACAGGTCATCCCATGTGTATGAAATTTCAGCTTATGAAGTCCATTGGAATCTGTCTGGGAGTGTTTGTCTAGTTGTCTAAACTTGGTGATTGTTTGAAGTACAATAATTGATCATATCAAACAGATTTGGTAGGCCTGCACCAGCACTAGTTATTTCTAAGCTTTTAGGTTATTTCTACTTCTATTGTCAAAAAGAACTAGTTATCGATGAAAATTTTCATTGAGAATACACATATAAAAGACTATTCAATAAGAGTTATAGAAATAACTTCTCTATTGGATCAAAACAACGCCATTGGAAGAAAAGATGTACTAATACATATCAATAAGAGAATAAATGTTTACACAAAATTATACATTACCTGCAGAATATCGAAGACTTTTTCTGCAATGTATTTTTGATCCGAGGCAGCACCCTTCTGCTTTAGCTTATCTGGATGTAGACACAGTAGAGCTTTTTGGTATGATCTTTTCACAGCTGGTCCTTCAATTATGTCAACAAGAGGCACTGGCTTCCAACCACTATCAGGCCAAAGAACCTGTGTACACAACCAATATGGGACTGACAAATTCAAAATAAAATGTATAGTTTTCGTCCAATGTGGCTGCCTAAAGCTTCCTTTAACATTATAGGGCATTGCCCTTTATGGGAAACCATGATCCTTGAAATGTTAAAATACAGATCCATGAAAAGAGGAATATTTTCTTTGGTGCCCCAGAGAGTTGGGGAGTAATTCAGTGAAAGTATATAATCACTGGCCTTGGAGATGGCTTTACTTAAGAAAGATAATGATTGAAGTTGAATCATTATATCTGCTTACATATTGTAAGGTTGACAACAGTGAGCGGATATTTCCTTGTTTTCCATTTGACCATTGCCGTATTTTAGCATCAATGGCCTGCATTAAATGAGGTAGCCAGCCGAAAAATGTGAAGCAACATGTGTGTTTGTGCATATGGTTATAGCTGTATTTATTGTACTCTTTGTTACCTGTATTTCTTCAGGATCAATGCCAAATTGTAGCAACATTTTCTCTTCTGGCGTTAGGTCTTCTATCTGTTCATAAGCCAAAGTGGACCAGCTCATTAGGGTTCAGCCAAAATTATATCTTCCCTACTAACAAGTAACAAAAAAATCAACATGCCTGTTACATTGATATATACAAATTTTCAATTTAAAATCTCAGATTCTTAATATCCCTGAAAGTATATGTAGACTCATTATTATGATACAAACAGATATCCATTCACTTTGCATATGTGAATCATTCTACAGGAAATGTATGACTTCAGTTTTCAAAATGGATAAATCACATACCAAAAAGTTGTCCTCAAATGAGTCTGCTGGATCTTCAAGAATAGTCTTGGAGCCATCAGAAACTGATACCAACAGAGTAAGCGGATAATTAGTATTGACCATTAGAAAAAATTACGGTGTACTAATTGTAAGAAAGATCAAATAATGTAAAAATAAAAAAATAAAGTATTTGTTATACATTTAATACTTCTATTTTTCGTTAATTATTTAGAAACAAATAGTAGAAGAACAGATAAACTAACCAGAATCCTTTACTGAGCTATTAGTATTCTTGTCAGATGCACCATTAGACATATGATTGGCAACAGGAACATCTGAAGATGATTTCTTTGTTTGCATTTCAGGCATGTGAATGTTCTTATCCCTTTCAGTCATACTAATAATACTTGGTTCATTCTCTGGCTTGACAGTCTGCCCTTCCTTCCGTCTAGAGCTATGTCTCTCAGTGACAGTGTCCGCTTTAGGCTTTGATGAAGCATCCTGGTTGAAAATTTTAATGAATTCTTTGACCTTTCCTTTAACTTTGCCTTTTCCATTTTCCCACGAGTTCCTAGGGGAACCTTTTACACTTGTTGTACTGGCTTCCACATTGTTCGATGTAGCCCTATTCTTCACATCATGTTTCTTAATGTTTTTACCATCTAGAATTTCATAAAACTTCTTGGCACGCTTTTCAGAAATGTCTTTTGTTCGTCCAGCATTTCTAGTCATCTTATCATTGGCTGCATATATACAATAGAAGAAAACAGTGTAAGAAACTGTACATCACCAAGCACCAAAACATATCAATTGTTCATAGGGTAATGGAAAAAGCACTTTTACCTTCTGCATCATCGCTGTCATCATTGAAAAGCAAATTCAAAAGTTTCGGCTTAGGCTTCTGAGTTTCTTTAGCAACTGTAGACACTTCTTTCTCTCGTTTATCACACAAATCTTTCTGAGAAAGGGTATAACGAGTTTTTTCTTCTCCTCCTGAACCGTGCGAGACAGTGTTATTAGGAACATTCTTTTCAGTACTTTTAAGCCTGCTTATGATTTCTGTCTCAGACTTGGGAATGCTGTCTTCGTCAATAATTTGACCTTTTACTCCATCTTCATTTATTGAATCAATAAGAGAGCCATGTTCATTCTTGTCATGTTCTGCTCTAAAAGATTTAGAATTTGATGACATTCTATCAGTAGAGATGAAACTATTCTGCAATTTTGATTTTGGTTCTGTTGCTATATTTTCACATGCTATCCATCCATTACCACTTGAGCACCTCTGCAGCTTATCCTTTTCTTTGAGTCTATCACTTCTCCTCAGAGGAATGGCTAACGGCACACCTCCTTTGTTTGCCCATTTGTATATTGAGAAGTGAAAGTGGCTGCCATTTTTCAAAGTTTCTGAACTACTTGAATCTTCTTCTGGATTGCCTTTTGTTTCAGTTTCATCATTCTTGGTCAAGTTTGTTGACTCCTCAGTACCCGTAGATAACTCCTGAGATAAAGCACTAATGCCATACGATGATTGAAAGTCATTTCTCACTTCCTCTTTATCTTGATTTGCTTGGCCTGAGACTCTAGATAGAGGAGAATGTGCATAATGACTTGAACCATTTGAAAAGCCATCCTTGCTTTTAGATGTGCTACAAGTAGGGGAGCCAAATGTGGGGAGGTCCATTCCTTTGTTCAATTTGGCAGGAAGGCTGGGAAAGTTAAAGGCAGCAAAAGTAAGCTATTGACAGAAACAGGGAATCAAATTCACCTCAAACTTAATAACTAAACAAATAAACTTAACAATCCTTCAATAAAGAACATGAATTACAATAATTCAGAGATAATATGAGCTACTAAATTTTCATTTGACATAGAACATGTGTCAGAATGCATAGATGCAACCGAAAACATGGAAGATGCTAAAGCATCAGAAACTAGAAGATTAAACATAACTAAGAAACAAGAAAAACAATGTACAAGAACCAACAAAAAGATTTCTTTTCTTGATCTCTAACTGGTATAAGTACAGCATGTGGGTGAGAAGTGATTATGGCATTTTCTGAACTGTAATTATCACCTTTTGGATGTATTGTCCGATAATATAACAAAATGAAGGCCAAAGAAAGTGAAAGCAGAACCTGAATTGAGCAGGAAATGAACTCCCAAAAGGTTCAGCCTTTGGTGGCAAAGGCCCAGCCGGACTTAATAACTGCGAATCTGCTGCAAAAGGGTCCCTCATCTCATACCTCCTTGGAGAAGATCTCAAAGACTCATTCCCTCCAAAAATATCGTCAAAGAAATCATTTCTAGAGTATCTTCTCCGGCTCATCCCCTCTTCACCGAATACGGGCTTTTCGCTTAAACCAGACCATGGATTTCGTGATGCAACAACCGTTTCATCACTTCTTCGGAAGGCGGATGATGAATCCGTGTTTTCGCCAAAACTGTATCGTGCCTCTTGAATTGATGACCTCCTTGGCGGACCCCCAAAGACATCGTTGAAGTCTATATCGGAGTTTCTATCTGGAGTTTTGGGAGCAGAACTTGAATCCATCGATGTCTTTTGGGGACTATAGCCTGAAAGCGTGCTTTCTCTCTGTGAAAATCTCTGCATCTTCAATGTTGAACAAAAAAAAAAAAGAAAAATTGGCGGGAAATATGATAAGGGTTTTAAACTGTCACTGGGTTACAATAATTAATTGAATCAAATTCCAGAGAGAACTGAACATGTTTTCTGTTGATGAAGCAGAGGAAGTTTCATGAGAAAGTACAAGAAAGGAGAACAAGACAAGGTGGGGTTAAATGCTAGAGAGGTTTATCAAAGATTTGAAGCCACAAAAAGGTCAAGTGATTGTCTATTTGTCAATGGATAAGACATAACAGTAGAGAAATGCCAGAAAACCAAGGGTGGGGTGTTAAGTCTATTTTGTCATTCAGTGAACAATTTTCAAAAATTCTCTTGGCGACCGTTATTCAAGATTTTTTTGTGATGCAAGATTAATTCTGAGTTCCTTTTCCGCAAAGACAAATCAGACCCACAGCCTGTTATCATGATTTTCCACTTCTAGCCCTCAGATCTGCCTGATTTTTCTTTCCCCTTCAAGAAGAAGGAAAATAATGGCGATTAAACAGGAAAGTTTCTCCAAGTTCCAATCCGAAATCATCTTAAAATGTTTGTTTCCAGTTTACGTCTGCATCAGAGTGGGAAAAAGGGACCATCCAGGTATGCTTTGGTGGATAATTGATGCCTGGATGGTAAAGGGATCGAAGGAAAGAAAATTGACCGGACAAGATCTATTTGCCACTAATTTTGGGGTTCTGCTTGTTGCATCATTCCAGGGCCTACCTCGAATGCAGCAAAATTGCCTCCAAATTCAGATTCAATTGGCAAGAATGCAATTACAGTATATTTAGAATTAAGATAACAGGTTCTAAGTAGCTTGACTGGTAGCTTCAGAAATTTATAATTACGATAACATCAGAAACGTGTTGCCCACGTTTCCTCCCACCATGTTTCATTTACAGAATTAAAGAGAGAAGTGCACGATAATATTGCAAGGAGATTCTGTTACTAAATGAAATTTGGTGGAAATAAAAACTTGAATAGTATTTACGAGATTTATCCATGCTACTTTGTTACAATTGGCAGCCCCATGGTGTCTTCTGTTGGTAATTGTGATGTTTCACTCCGGAATCTCATGCTCCCACGTCTCAAACCTTAAGATGGAATGGATGTCTTTAGCCATTGAGACAGATTCACTGGTGCTCCAAAACACCAGTTGATTATGTCTCTTTTTGAAATGACAGGCTGATAACAAACAAGCGACCTTATCAGGATCCCCTATTCATTTATACCCTTGTTACCTTTACCGTATCTTTGCAATTTCTCAGTAAATTTCCACGATAGAAAGCCAATTTATAGGAGGGATAGTCACACAAAGTAGGATGGAGACAGTGCTGCAAAGCTTTTATCATGAAAAACAACAAAAACCTTGATAAGATTTGTTATTATGCATAATACAGAACAAGCGTATTAAATGAAGTGCTTGTAAAATTTGACGAAATGTTACAGCAGAAATACAAAGCAAATATCAAAGGAAAGGAAGAGAAAAGAAAGAAATTCGGCACTTTTCTCAGAAGGAAATATCAGAATAACCTACCCGTATCAAGTGAATTTTGCAACAAGTGAACCAGTGAGCCCATCCATGGTTCAACGTGAGATCCTCAGCAGTGCTACTCCTACTAATCAGAACCATCTGGGAAAGGGTCCACTGCTTCGTACTTTCCATTAACATAGAAATCTTCAACTGCTTTCATTCTTCGAAGTTTATCTGGGTGGTAATTTATATGAATAATTACAGGCTTTAACTTCTTCAGTTTAACATCTTTGCTTACTGTTCATAAACATGTAGAAATCCATTGCTCTCTCGGCAGCATGGAGCCCATCATACCCAGGTTGTGAAGGGAAATAGAGTACCTCATTTAAAACAGCTTGGTCCCATGAGTTTGTTGCCGAGCCAACCGATCAGCCACACGGTCCAAAAGATCAATCGAAGGAATTGTAGGCCGTATATAAAAGAAACCAGAGTTGTGAAACCATATTCTCATTATATAACGTGCCCAACCCATTGCAGGTTCATCAAAGCCATCGTTATATCCGTAAGCAGTCGTATTATTGTGACCGTCAGTCAGGGACTCTACATCAGAATCACGATGAAGATGGTTGAATGGGTCTCTGAGAGAACACTGTAACCCAGTTGCCAAAACTCCCTTAAAATACGGAACTTCAGTCCAAAGATCAGTCGGCTTCTGGTTTATAACATTCAGTAATTACTTGCAAGTTCAATGGCCATGGCTCTTTCCCACCCACAGAACACAACTGGAACAGAGAGAAACCCTTTTTTTTTTGGCGACAAGAACATTTCATTTCATGAACTAATGAAAATGCCAACAATAATATTGACAATGTTGAATGTGGTTTGAACGTTGAAAGCATCATCTCGCTCAAGAATTCTTTTGATAAAGGAATGTGACAAAAACAATTAGTTAAAAAATACATAGAAAACATAGAGGCAGTTCGTTGCTAATTATAGAACAAGGAATCCTCCTAAGGCCAACTGATCAACATAAAGGGATTGCTTCCTGATAACAAAATTGGATGGTGGCAACGGCAAATCAATAACTTCGCTACAAACACCTGTTCTCCTGCATAACTAAGAAGTAAGAGATATTAGCATCTTTCAAGTAAAGATGAATTCATTAGCCTAGGGGCCTATAAGATGAGCAAAGGATATCATGAAATGATCATGCAACAATGATCATGAGCAAAGACTATTTATCACATCTCAGTTTAATGGTTATGTATCAATGCAGTTTAGTACAAGTGGATTGGGAAGGGCATTTTTGTTTTCAGAAAGCAAAAGGCTAGGCAGAGTTAACATAGTAACTTTTTTACGAATACCAACCAAACGGAGTCACTCTCAATGTTCATTTTGATGTATGTCAAACGAGAAGGTAACTGCCCAAAATTCAACTCTTATTCCTTGAAACCCGAGATTACAGTTCAAAAAGTGAGTTTAGTTAGGTAAATAAAAGAAAATGAAATCCAGAAATTTGGTAGGAATGGTAAAGTCGTGTGTATTTGGAAAGAACAGCACGCAAACCAGGAGTTTTTCCAGCCAAAAGAAAGAAAACATGGCTTTTTAGAATTAACTCTCAGAGGTAATATAAATGAACCTCATTCATTCCTCTCTATTTACTTATTTTTAGTTCCTTGCATGGGGATAAAACAAATTAAGAGCAAATGCAATATATATATATATATATATATATATATAGAGAGAGAGAGAGAGAGAGAGAGATACTTCCTCGGAGCTAGTTATATATGACACAACAACAGTGATGTCATCAAGCTTTCCACCATAATAACGGAGCCCAGCATTTTGAGCGGCAGTTGAGAAAGGTGTTTGTCGGTTTCTACCCTGTGCTCGTTGCTGTGCCAATGCTGCTATCTTCTGAGCAGTCACTAGAGGCCCCAAACCAGCCCTGACCGCGTGAACCACCACTGCAGTAATTTCATTATTGTACAAGTTATCAAACAGTCCATCTGTGCCAGCAATGACAACATCTCCCAGAGCAACAGGAACTGAAAAGACCGGATTTGGGCAGAAGATTTAGATCATTTA
The DNA here is from genome assembly GCF_002303985.1 of Durio zibethinus. The sequence goes on along the minus strand of NW_019167949.1, from coordinate 1,617,369 downwards.
GATATCTCATAATCAATCAAGTAAACTAAAGCCTCACATATTATAAACAAGCAGGATATTTCTTGTTTAAGACAGCAAGGGGGTATGTGAAAGATGTGACAGGAATCAAAACATGTAAACCAATGCTTTGGTTGACCGATCAGTTATCAAGAAATATAAAAGGGTATCTTCTCCCATTTAAATATTTAAGTTATTGACAGAAGGAAATAATCACCAGAAACAACCATCTAACATGTCAGGGCCACCTAAGCAATAGACATCTTTTTCAAAAGATTACACAATCAAAATATTATTCATAAAATCAAAATAAGAGACCTTTTCCAGGAATAAGCACAAGAGGAACATGTGTAACTACCTGACCAGAGCTAGGTAAATCACCAGTACTTCCACTCTCAAGTTGGTATGGGAAGTTAAAATCATGCTGCTGAACAGGGGATCTAAATATAGAGCATCCATCTCGAACCACCATAAAACCACTGTCCCCCAAGTTTATAGCATCAAGACCCTGCAGCAAAAACCTGAAAAGTTAATATAATATCCAGCAAGTAACTTCATCCAGTCATCCCAGAAGAAGGTAATTTGTGCAATTTTGGTCCAAGAGAAATGTAGATTAATACACAAAAGCCTCAATTCTGAGCTCTGAACATTCATCATTTCAGGTTCTACCAAGCTACCACAGGTCACTGATGCATATTTTTACCCTTTATTAAGGTCATATGCTAGGAAAAACTTCTAGGCATTGCTCATTCAGGTCATCCTCCACATAAAGGATGAAAATCCCTTATAAATTCATTTGGACAAAGGCATCCAATTGCAAGTTGTTAATTCATCAGTTCATGTTATGAGCAGAAAGCAGTATTTTGGTTTAGATGAGAGGGCTTGTGTTCAAAATAATTATTTCAGGAAAAAGCTACTCGTGTTGGAATTATAACACCAAACATGATAGGCAAGCCTAGAACAGAAATGGCTTACTTGGTCTGTGAGTGCTATGATGCATGCTGTTGAGGAACCTTTAGCTTTTGTGCTAGAGTGAGCTTTCTCTAAGGCTCTTGCTGGGTCAATTGAACGCTTGGGCTCCTCACGGATAGCAGATACAGAGTTAGACATGAGTTCCGTAGAATACTGACCAGCATCAACACCCAGATCTACCCAACCACCAACTCCATCTGCTACACCTATTACTTGTTCATCCACACATAAGAAATGAGCATCCTCTCCTCCAGTATCTACTTTGTCAGGATGGGGAAGATAGCATAATCCTGAAAGCAGCTTCAGAGTTTTGCGAGCAGCAATCCTCCTGTCATGATTATTGAGCATGGCATAAATATAAATTGCATACAATATTGTAATGATTTAGTAAAATGAAAATTGAAACTGCACAGATAACATACTCCTCTGATGACACAGAAAAATTGGCAACCTGTTCCTCACATCCAGAATTATCGAAGGAAACATCAGAGGCAGTCCCAGCTGATAAACAAGAAGGCAACAAACTATGGAAAGCCCTTGCATCTGACGCCAACAAAGGGTTAAAGTTGCACCATCTTTTTCCAGCACTATACATGTAATATCCATAAATTGGAGAATTGCTAGGCTTCTCATGGTTTTTCAAACTCATTCTAGCTTTTATGCAGTTACTCAAACTTCTATTGCCATAAAAGATGTCAGCACTACACGTTGACGATGAAAGGTGCTCATGCTGTAACTTTATTGTATCAACAAGATATCCACCAATTACAACTCTAGAACCAGAAGCAGCCATGGGTTTACCCTGAAATTTGCTCACTGATGGAGATATTTGACTGGAGTCAGCTAGTGCACAATCAATATGATATCCACAAACCTGGAAAGCAGTGCCCGAAACAGATGGAACAGAAATAGTTCGATAAAATGCTCCAACAACAGAAATGTTCCTTCTTCGGTTGGCTAAGAGAGAATCTGATCTTGCAGCCAAAAAAGTCGCTGTTTGCAAAAGTCCTTGCAAATCCGCAAGCCTCGAAAATCTTAAAGAATGAAAAAACCTATAATTGCCAAACCCTAGCTTCCCTGTTCCAATCAGAACTTCTATCGAATCTTGAAGCCCACATTCTGTTCTCCGGATTCCATTTTGAACTGCACTCCTCAGTCTCCAAAAATAACTAGATGGCATCTTATCTTCTTAACCAAAGCAATTTTGCTTCGAACCGACTATTACAGAGAACACAAAAGTCACTACCATATGCAGAAGAAAATCTCATAACGTTTTAACACATCTAAACCTTAGATTACTGCTGTCCCTTCGAAAAATTGCAGGAATTAAGAAACCTGGAAAGAAAAAAAAAAGTTTGCAGATACCAATTTAACAAACCAACAAAATAAACAAAGAAACAAATAGACAAAAAACAATATCTCAAACGATAATAATACTATAAATATCAAGAATATTCAATTAAAGAAAACAGAGGGAAATACAACTAGTAAAGTTAACCTAAGTTTAATATCAATTAAAAATCAATTTGTAATCGAAATCCGCCAAATAAAGGAATCAAAATCTACCCAGCTACACTATAATTAATCTCAAATTCATTCAGAAAAAAAGAACGGCAAAATCAACAAGGCAGGAAACTTCACCTTTAGAGAGCCATCAAAACCAAAAATATCGAATCGAAAACCCAAATCCCCAGAGTTCTGGAAAAACTAGAAATGAACCAATCGGTTTAGAAAGAACCGCCAGAAACCGGTTCTTCTGTCTAGTTGTCTTTATGAAACCTTAAAGAGCTCAGTAAACGCAAATGAGACCCTAAAATAATTAAAGGGAGGGAAAGTAACAATTAAAGCCGCTAAAGCTCTCTCCTTTTACTTCAATGCATTCGATGAGTGTATAACTGTCTTTACGAATCTTTATGTTCTTGTAGTTGGAATCTTCCAAATTGATTGGAGAATCGGAAACGCAATTGCAAAGTACAGATATTAGATTTTAGGTTTTTGGCCCAAGGTTTTCTTGTTTTGCGAAATTACCCTTGTCCTTGCTTGGATTACTCTACTACAGTACTCCTAGTCTACTACTAGTATTTTAATTTTTAGACATTAATAGCCAAGTCCTTCGAGTTATTTTATTATATAATTAACTCCTTTTGACTTTTCCATCTGCTTACTTTTTTTTTTTTTTACCAATCTATCGGTTTATTATAAAAAAAATTAATGAATTATTTCTCAATTTAATATAACTAAAGAAAATCTTAATCAAAATTGCTTGTTCCATTATACATAGTAGAAACGTGTGGTGATAATTAAGTTCTAATTTAATTTAATGAAAAAAATCTTGAATTCAAAATTTCACCCATTTTTTTAATTAAATTGTTAAAAAATTAGTTTTGTACGTAAAATTTTTGTTATACGAGAAATTTAAAATAAATTTATTATATACAATTTTTTTTATATATTTTTACAAAAAATTATTTTTATGATTCGAATTCGTAATCATCAAATCACATGAAAAAATAATTTTATCAATTACCGTAAGACTTCTCTCCTTAAAGGCGGAAAAATGCAAACACAAAGTTTTAACCAGCGCATTAATACTAGTATGATTATACTCTTTTGAATTAAATCATTATTAAAAAAAAATTATATCATCAAAGTGTTTAAAATCTTTTATATATCGGTAACAAAAAGTGTTTCTTCCTTGCTTTTAATGTTCTAAATGTGATGAAAACTACTAGAAATTTTATCTTTTACGCCATACATGATTAACAGGCAAAACTATTTTACATGGATGAAGAGCCCTTACAAGAGTTTTCATAACAAAAGCATCATATGGTTGTCCCTGTTAAAAGATTATTTTGCAGGTGTTTGCCCCGTACAAATGGTGTCAGTTCGAGTTATGATTGATTATCAAAATTAAAAACTTATGCATTAAAGAGGGCACAGATTAGATAACCCTTTAAGATTGAAAACTTGAGCCGAATAAAATCTTATGCAGACGGGCTTAGCTGCTGATAAATCACTGAGGCCCAATCAAAAGCTACAAAAATACGAGTGCCATACAGATGAAAAAAATTTATATGAAATTTGATAAGTGATATTTGTTAAGATTTTTACTAAAAATAAATAAATTAAAATATTACATCACATAGATCAAACATATAAAATTAAAAAAAAAATTTTTTTTTGATATATTTATTAAATAAATATTTTTTTATAAAAATATTGATAAAATTTTAATAATTGAATAAGTATCAATTAAATTTTAATTATAAATAATATTTTAATAATTTTTTACATATTATTAATTTTGAGAATAAATTTTATCAATTTATCAATTCAGATTTTTTATCAAAAACTTTTGTTTACTTATTTTTAATAAAAAATTTCATAAATTCTACGTAAATTTTATCCCCATAAAAAAAAGGTGGGAATTTGACTAACCTTAAACCATTTCCATACTAAAGGCATAGTTTGTAATCCTCCTATGAAAGGCCCATTCTTCACCGTTCAACCCAACAAGTCCCTGTCCAAAGAGCATTCTGGCCATGGGGTTAAACCCGATCTTATCAAAATGACCCGCCTGTGTTCGTGGCAACCTCCTTGATCATATACGAATCGGAAATTCCCAACCTCGGTTTTGACCCGAATCGGAAACTTTTTGGATAATGATCAATCGTTGCAGAGCTTGGAGCTTTGTTTTAGTTAGTATTTTGCTGGTAAAAATTACGTTCCTGTTGCATGAATAACTTGCAGCATGCAATTAATTGATCAGGTCAGGTGAGCTGATGCAACTTTTTAAAGTATTTTGGATGATTGAAAGAGGGAGGGATCGAATAAGGATTTTAGTTAAATTAATTTGTGCAATTATTTTTAAAAAATAATATCCAATAAATTGTTTATTCAATTTCAACATATACAATCCTTCTTTTATCTTAAAATTATCTTCTTCTTTTTTTAATTATTCAGCATTCATCTACAACAATGGTGGTTCCTGGTTTAAGGCAAAAAATGGGGTTTGCCACTGGAATTTCTACTTCACAATTGAGCTGCCAAGAAATGGGTCTGAAATGGGTACAAACTCATGAACCTGATGAAGTAAAGTACTTAATTTTTTTTTTTTAATGGAAGTGCATGATATTGAATAACGAAATGTGACATCAATCCCACGCAAGAACATCGAATCAGCAACCACACTGCTTGGCAAAAGCAAAACACATGACATGTCCGAAACGAAGCGGTATCATTTTCGATTGTCAAAGTGTAAATCAAGCATGAAGCTTGCGAAACATGAAACATCCATTTTTTTTTCTTTCATATTTGGAGTGGACCCGATCGAGTTCCTTCTCCCTGCACATTTGGCTTGAAAGCCAGGCAAAAACCCCACCATCCATAAAAACTCAAGGGCCCAGCCACTGTGTCTTGCCAACTCACCTTATTAAATCGGGTTCGACAGATCAGAAATCTGAACTCCAAGGGCTCCTTATCCTGTTTACAATTGACTCGCCGACCCCCCTTAGTTTGACCAACGGTTCACTTATAGTTTATCACAATGGCATATATGCACCGTCATCTTCCACTCAAAAAGTCATTTTCAAACTTAAATTGGGTTTTAACTGAAGTTGGCAAATTGTTTTAAGTGTTTTATGTTCAGTCAATTTTTGGTAAACTGAACCCTGTCTGGGCGGTCAGGTTGGAACTTGGAAGTGAAACAACAATCAAGGGAAACAAAAAAAAAGAAATAACTGTAAATAGTAGCATCATATTTTTTGCTACATATGCTATATGCTAACTACAGTAGTTCCTGTACAACCTTTTCCCTGAGTGATATCTCCGAGATTTTTAAATAATTAAACTTTACATCAAAGGGAAACTAACTTTAAAAGGCAGTACCAACAAAAGTAAAGCCAAAACTAATGTCTAACACTAATATCCTTCTCTCAGTTCTAAGCACTAGGGTCGAAAAATAGACGAAAATGATTGGAAAAACAAATGGGGTAACCTTTATTTTTTTGTCAATTCCTTTGCCTTTAAAGCATGGCTGGGCTGTTGGATTTTCTCTCAGGTGCACCTTCCGATGTTTCTCTAGGCGAACTCCCTCCCGCTCCAACATCGAAGGTACCTCCAAAGGAAGTGAGCAAAGTAGACAGTCCATTTGAGGAAGCTCCACCATCATCCATGCCAAGGCCAAGAAGATCGAGCGTAGTAGGCTTGTTTCCAAACAGCGAGGATGAGCCAATCATGGGATTAGTCAAGCCAGAACTACCATTTGAGGGAAGGCCAAGGCCAAGACCAGCTGTCCCCCAATTGCTCTCTGATTTAACATTAGGTTCTTGATCAGCAGCGGAAGTTGATGATACTGCCAAGCCTAGACCACGGAGAAGGGAAGGGTTTGATGCCGCAACACCCATTTGGGCAGCCTTTTGTAGCAATGCAGTAGCAGACATGGCTGGTTGCGGAGACGGAGAATAATGGCAATGGTCATGTTCAGGTCCAGTGAAGATAAAGGAGCCATTGTTGGAGAGGTAGAGAGGAGAGGAAAGAGAGAGGGATGTGCGCTCTAAGGGTGCCGTTGATTGAAGGATAGAAGATGGTGCTGGTATTTTGGCTGGTTGGGAGTTTGGCGCAAATATGCTAGCGAAAACATTGCTGTTTGAAGTAGAGGTACTAGTTGCTGCTAGAGTTGGTGATGAAAGTCCCCTTGGATTTTCTGTACGCATATATACAGTAAAAAAATAAAATGAGAAGCCATTGAAGAGAACTTGCAAAAAGGAGGATATAGAGAAAATACAATGATGATGAGGATATAGAGAAAGCTTTTCATTATGGCCTTCTCTTGAAAGCTTTGAAAAGTAAAAGCCAAGGCAATTATGGCTTCCTTTCTTGCTCTCAGCTCAACTCTTTTCCCTTTTCGATCGTTGAGCTTACTTATTGACACTGTAACCGTCTTGCTCGTGAACCCAAAACGAAACTGAACATCTCTCTCTCTCTCTCTCTCTCTCTCGTCACCTACCACACTTGTTAGGTTCTCTTAAGCCTAAATATCCAAACGAGAAAGGACATGAAGAAGAGACAAAACAGAGCCATTAAAAACCAGAACTTCATTTGAATGGACGATCATCTTTCTTCACCCATAATAGAAAAACAAAAACAATTATTAAAGAAATAAGCTCAACTTTGACCTATCTAAATAAACAAAAACAAAAATAGTGACAAACCCTGTATAAAAGTACACAATATAAAAAGACACATAAAAATTTTACCTGTACTATGGATTGACAAACGCGGTGAAACTATACTAGTAGTAGACGGTGTTAAAGGTTGCGGTGGTGGCGACGTTGCAGCAGCTCCTCCTCCAACCACATTTTTCCCATTCCCTTTTGTATTAACAATCGCTAGCGTTTGAGCCCTCGCGCTTTCTGCGATGCGTCTTTCCTCAGCTAACGCATCGCAGAAAGCTCTATGCGTCCTAAAACTATCCCTCCTTCAAGAAGACATCATCATCGACAGTCAAAACCAGAACCACAAAAACGCAACGTAAAAGGTGAAAGGGAAAACGGATGAGTTTGGCTTATACCTAGAAAAGATGGTGCCACAATCGCATTTATATTCCCGGGTGCCGCATATCTTAATGTGGGCCTTCCAATCGGACTGAACAGCGTATCTTTTAGAGCACCGCTCGCATTTCCATTTCTTTTCCCCGTGTTTTCTGCAAAAGTGTTTCTTGATACCGGTAAGATCACCGAGGGCTCGAGCTGGGTTGTGGTGAACGCAACTTGGCTCAGGGCACACGTAGACTCGCTTTCGAATTTCTTTGCTGGTTCTTTGCCGTAACTTCCATGGTAAGTTATGGCCCCGTCGGTGAAGTTGAAGGTTTTGATCGCGTTGAAAGCCTTTGTTGCAGATCTCACAAACGAACCGGTTGGTGGCTAATAGGGTTTTTGGAGATAAAGCTATTACCTCAGCATCTGGATCTGAATGAATCAAAAAGAAAATTAAAAAACAAAAAAAGATGATTCTTTTTTCAACATTGCGAGACAAAAAGAAAGACAACCTGGAGATTAAAATTATTGAGATTAAAAAATGGTGGACTTTGACTGTTCTTATAATTCACCTGGCATCCCAGGAAGATTTCTTTTCTTCTTCAGTGGTCCTCCTCCTGTTGGTTGAGTGCCTTGAATCTGATTACCCGAAGAAGACGCACTTGCTTCTCCAGAAGCTGTAGAAACCGTCATTGGTGACCAATTCTCAAGCTCCACCAGGCTTTATTTACTTTAAAACCCTATCAAAGACAAACAAAAAAGTTCTTGTTTTTGTTGCCAGTTCTTTTTCAGCTCAAAGAAACAAAAACCCAATTTTAGTTGGAAAATACCAAGCTTGGATACAAAAATTCACCGCAAATGATGGTTTGAAATTCAAAGGTTATGATTGTTTTCAGTTTTCAAGGAAAAATAATGGAAACTTGCAAGAAAAAGGCAACGTATTTTTATGCCTAAATGAAAGCCCCGACTCAACTAAGTCGTCGAGTCATGACCGTAAGAGCACGGTGAGGCCCCATATGGCGGCTTCATGTCCATAATACAGAGAGAGAAAACAGTGAAATACATAGACATTGAAGAGAGAATTGAATGAAATGGAAAAAAAAAATTAAAACTAACTAAAAACTAGTTCAAGCGGCGCCAGCTTTAACCATGGTTAAGCTTTTGGAAACTATGGAATATTTAACCATGGTTAGGACGTCAGCTCCCCTTCAACTCCACGTCTCAACTCTTCTGGTTGCGTTTCCAAATATGACCGTCCACGTGTCACCTTTCCCACTTGCTGACATTTGTCGGGAGACGTCGGGTTTAGGCGGTGCTGTCGATTTGTCGTTTAGTTAAAAAAAAAAAAAAACCCTATTCCTCACATTTTTTTGAAACCTTTTCAGACATCAAAAGTCAATTATACCCCTGCCAAATTTCACCTTCCTCAGAGACGACACTTTGCTCAACGTGTGTTTTGCCCAACTGACTAATAATGATTACGATAAGAGTATATTATATTATATTTTTTCTTTCTTCGATTTTGAGAAAAGGAAAAAAAATCGAATATTTGTCTTTGTTAAGGAATCAAGCTAAAAGATCACGTGTTTTGTTTCTAGATGGACGAAGAGTGCAATTGATTATTATAAAATTAAAATTATTATTATTATTATTATTATTATTTAAAAAATTTATAAGAATTTTATATTAAATAATTTTATTAAAATTAATATTTAAGTTAATTAGTAATATGATAAATTTAATTATATCATATTAAAAATATGATGAAATTCAAATTTCTGTTAAAAAGTATAAAAGAGATATTTGATCGTAAAATTATAGATTTTCAAAGAAAATGTGATTTTTAAAGAAGTATGATATTTGAAATTTTTTTTAATTTTAAAATATTTTATATTTATATTCACTTATTTAATTGAGAAAATTCATGTATATTAATTATTAAATAATTATCATAATATCTTTTACATATATGATGATAATTATTAATTTTTATTAATAATAAATACCCAAATGATAAATTATGTCTTCAATAACAAAAGAAAATAAATATTTTTATGATTATTATTTTTATTTATAAAATATCATCAATAAAAAAAATTAGAGATTATTATCTTCAATATTTTTAAAAAATAAAAAAATTATTGAAGATGTTTTTAAATAAAAAATATTTTAAATAATCATTTTTATTTTTTAAAAGATATTAATTAAGATGATTTTATATAAAAAAAGTTTTAAATAATATTTTTTGAAAAAATTATGATATTGTTTAAGATATTTTTTATCCAAAAATACTTTAAATAGTTCCATTTAAAAAATAAATAAATTATTTAATACATTTTTTATCCAAAAATATTTTAAATATTTTTTATTAAAAAATATCAAAAAATTAATTAAAGTGTTTTTTTTTTCAAAAATTCGATGAAATCTAAAACCCTGAAATGGCTATCAGGGTGGCAAGTTTGTTAAGTACGAAATTTTTTTCACTTTCTATGGAACAAATAATAATAATAAAAAAAAAGAAGTCTTTGCTTGTCTCTATTGTAGCACGTATGTTACAGGATTTTGGTGATGACAAATGTCCTTGAAGCCCTCATGTTCTTCCAAGGCAAAGTCCTTGAATTTTGATTCTTCTGCAAATTTTCAGGGTCTTTGATTCCCTGTTTCATGAATTATCACGCTTCATGATGTTTCAGATTCAACATCAGCATACTACCTCATTCCTAAATGATTAGGCCCATTAGGCCAACGTTCTTCTTTTAATATCACAGTTAATGTATTTCCAGATTTTTTTCCAGTTATAATTTTCTTCTACTGCTTTTAAAATTATACATTCTTATATTATTTTGGTCTATTGAAGATTTAAATTGAAATAAATTTTGTATTTTCAATGCTAACGATTAAAATATATTAATAAATCACTATATTATAGTTTATCTGATAATATTTTTTAACAACATAAAAAATTGAAGAGAAATTTCATGTTTGGTGCCAAATGAAGAAACTTTGTTCAACATATTGATAAAGGCCAAGTAAAATTTGTCTTTACGTGGAAAAAGGCCACCGACTTCTGCAAAAGTTGAGATTCAATTGGAGCAGCAAGAATGGCAACATTCTTTTAAAGCGTTGAAATGAGTTGAGTTTGAGTGAGCCAGCGCTGGGCCGCTGGCTTCCACAGCCATTCATATCGCAGACACTTGGTCAAGGCTGGTCCCTCATATCATGGATATGGACGGCCTAGATTTAAACATCCATTTGTTAATTTCTTGTTTTATTTTGTTTTATTTTATTATTATTATTGAAAATGTTATTTAATTCATTGTCTTCTAAAGTAGTAGGGCCATGTATTAGTAGCCATAATCCTCAAATTATTGAACCAAGGATAATGATTTCATAGGGCTTTGAAGTTGCACGTCCAACCAAAGCAAAGTATGAACACAAAAGTGGGGTTTGCCAATTATAATTTCTTTGAAAACATTAGTGCGTTACCTTTTTTAATATCAACTAAAAAATATGAAGCAAAGTATGAAGTTGCATGCAACTTTTTTTTTTTTTTTACGTACTTGACGAATAGGCATTTTAGGGTGTATGCTGGTTTGGATAGGCTAGAAAAAAAAGAGATTTGTAAGAGTTGAGATAAATTGAGCGTGTATTTGGATTTTATTATATTTTTAATGTAATACGATAAATTTATCGTATCATCAAATCAAAATATTAATTTTAATAAAATTCATTAATCATAAAATTTTCAATAAATTTTTTTAATTATAATTACAATAATTTTTGTTATTATTTTTAATTCCATCTTTTTTCCAAACGGAGCTAAGTATTTCAAATGTGGAGCCATGCTTTGCATTAATGGATAAGATTTTTTTTTCATTTTTGCCTTTTCTTTACTTTTAATTAATATGTTATGTATCAACACCATGTAGTCTGAAATCCTCTGTTATTCTTAATTTGATGAAAAACCCTGGTTGGCTGTTGGCTTTCCCTGTCTTTCAAATAAATTAAAATTAAATGAAATCCCATTGCATTCTTTTGATATTGTCCTCTCAATCTCTGCCCCTGTAAGCTATATCGAGCTTGGAATAGTAAATGAGGGGAAAGGTAAATGAAGACAAAGAAAAATCAAAAAGCTTTGGTTGCAAAAGAGGAAGGAGGGGGGGAATTCACACTCCAAAATTTATCATGAGGTAAAATTAAGCAATCTACTTTTAACAGGTTTCAGGTCGAAGAAAACCTGAGAATTGGGTTTTTATGATGATGATCATCTTCAACAACAGGAATGCTTTTCAAGTTACCTGCTGCAAATAAAGAAATGTGAGGTGATGAGCATTTGTCAAAAAGTAAAAGTTAAAAAAAAAAAAGAAAAGAAATACTAGTATTGAAAGACAGGTCGGGGAGTAATCATCATTTAAAAAAAAAAAATTCCAAGGATAGGTTGTTGAAATTTTTATAAAAGAATAAAATATATCATATTTAATAATTTAAAATAAAAAATTAATAATTATGTATTTAAAATGATTCTTGCAAATAATTATCGATTAATTTTAAATTTAAATTTTTACATCAAAATGAACTATTCTTTATTAATCAAGTCAATTACTTATCGGTAATAAGTTTATCATCACCAATTTGATAAACCTTTTTCCTTTTCCCGATTCCATTGGCACTAAGATGCAAAAATGTCCACCTTGAGTCCAGACAGGCACATTCACCTTCTCCCTCCACCTCAACATTTTTTTTTCCTTTACAAAAGATTTGCCGACAACTACGAGCCAACTTTGTCTTTGTGACATTGCGGGTCAGATTCAGATGCTAGCTTAGCTTGGAGTGGATGAGTCAATAGCTTTGCCTTTTTGCATCAAGTTTTTAGTCTTTGGCCCTATTGCTTTGCCACCACCCTACAATATCCACAAATCTATTGCAGCAGTACCAGGTTTAGAGACCAAAGAGTTTATTACCCCACTTCAGATCTACATTGACCATTCGGCATTGGCCAGCAACCACTTTACCAGATCTGTGTTAACATAGGTCGAAATTGATTCCGATAAAATTAAAAAAAACTTTTGCTTCAAAGTTGGACACTGAGTTGCAACAAAGATAACTTGCATCCAAGCCCACACTTTATTCTGTGGATTCAGATTCAAAAATTTTCCACAAAGTTGGGCTTGGGACCATTCTCTTTTTTAATTTTTGGAGGTGTGGAATGGGAAAAGGGGATCGAGAGAGTTGGGATGGGGAAGTGAAAAAGTACCTATTCGGAACTAATGCAAAAAGGAGAGAATCTTCACAAACAACGAACACGACTCTGACTACTATGAAACATGATGAGTGTTCTTCAACCTGGTGGAAAATTCATTTGGACCTAAGGAGCAAAGCCCATGGACGCCAAGACCAAGGGCTTATACAAGTATTGATGAAAACAACGAACACGATTCTGACTACTATAATACAACTTTTTATAAGTTGAGATTACAGAATATGGCTACAATAAGTGGAACACAAAAGCTTTTTTTTTTTTTTGTTGGTGTGTGTGTGTGTGTGTGTTAGAACAGTTTCAACAATAGCTACAATAGTGCAATGTTCTAAAATTTTTCCAAGGAATAGCTACGAAAACAGTGGACAATACTGATGAGACATGCATCGGTTCACCACATTATAACAAAGTTGTAAGTAAAGCCACATCAAAGTAAGATTTTCAACCAAATAATTCAAAAAAATTTTACACTGAGATCATCATTGCAATCCGTCAAGCCAATGCCACTCCCAACTTTAGGATAGATGCCTGAAATTTAGGGAAAAGAAAGAAGTATTAAATAAGAGTGCATCTGTTATAGTGGTCGACGCCAAACTACTGATAAGATTAACTGTTGCATTAGCTGTCGAGGAAACACATAAGTTTCATGTTTTTTCCAACAACATCCAAATAACAGAACAGTTTGGTTTCGGCAAGCCATACAACAACGTCACAAACACAGTTCTAATCTTCCATAGCATCACTAACTTAAAAAGCAGTCTTCAAATTTACGTTATATCATATGAAGGTAACAATATTCAGTACATAACCTCAAAGTATGTTTCAAAACATCATTTGCACTATCCAGATGTATAAGGCAATCAGCAAGTAAAGAACATTAATTTCCCAATCTGGATTTAAGCAAGTTTTCAAAGAGGAAGGAGTGAAAAACAGAAAATTTGGCCGTATCTGATTCTAATTCATCTACAGTCTTGATTCATCTACGGTCTTGATTTATAATCCTAATTTTTCAGGGAGATCAATCAGCTTCAACAATCTCTAAAAAGCTTATAGAACTACATTTTACGATCCCTCATTTCCTTATTTCATCTCTAAATTATTTCTAAAAGAGCAACACTAAAACAAAGTCAAATTCAGCCTTACATTCACTGGCAAATGCAAACAATAAACTGAACTAGAAGGAACTTAAATCCACATTTCTATGACAAACAAAGCACAAGGGGATCAAGACTTGTAACTACAAAAAATATTAGGATGAGGAACCAAGTTCTAGACAATAAAGATTCTGTCAATCTCACAAAATTATTTCTTCTATGAAATGGAACCAGAGGACAAGGCAAGGGATCCACCTCTTGCAGAACTCAGTTACATATTGCAAGCTGTTGTAGAAGATGAACCACATTAACACAATCACCAAAGTATCTACTATGGTTTAGGAACCGGCAATTGGGATATTATAATGGTACATAGACTTAAAAACTGGTGTGGTGAACAAAGAAGCTAATATGACCTCTGACTCCATTCTAAACTCACAGATAAGAAAGCCAAAAAAATTCCAAAATTTAAACATTACATAATAAGAAAGCCAACCAAAGACTTAAATTGGACACAGCCAATCGGAGAATACTAGAAAAGAAAAACAGCTCCTTATATAACAAAACAGCAAAATTCTGTCATAGGATGGCTTCCATAAAATGACCATGTTTCATCCTTTTGTTAGGTAAAGAAGAATACCGATAAAGTCATCCAAACAAATTATTATCAACCCTTACAGCTTGCAATCTTGAAAATTCTAAACCAGAACTTAAAACAGATTAAATCTCTTTAGGTAAAAAAAGAAGTGAAAAAGGATACTGAAAAGGTAACGCTCCCACCAATCCAACATGTAGAGTCCAAAAGTGACATTGTAGAGATAGATCTTGCGTTGAACCCAGTTCATATCTGTAACCCCTTAAACAAATAAATAAATGCCTGGAAAAACCATCAAAGACACAAAATATGATCGATTAAAAAAAAAAACAACAGAATTTTTAAAAAATACAAATTCATGGCCAAAGTCATTACAATGATGAAATGCTTTAAAATATATTGCCGAAATCATCTTAACTTATAATTCAATTTCCATCAGATGCAACTTCTGTTTTCTCAATACAATGGCCATGAAGCACATATTCATACATAATCATCATAAAGATGTGAGAAAACTCAATAACTCAACATCAAAACCTTATCGATATTGCTTAAATTACAGGTGCTTTGAACCAATCAAGAAAAAAAAGCAGTCTTTCAAGGAAACAAAGACAGAAACTATGCCAAAAACCACAACCAAGTAAAACCAATAACAGTAACAATGAAAATTGAAAAATATTTCAGATGTATCCACGGAGAAGAAGCTTAGGTTCTTTGTATCAAATGTAAATAAGAACTTAAATTCAAGGATTCAACAGCTAGAATTTGAAGGAAATTGAAGGAATTTTTGCGCTAATTTCTTGAACAACATAGCAAGGTAAAACAAAATCTAGAGGAAAAAAGGAATCAAAAGCTTACCACACCGATGCAAGGGCCACCGAATGTTACGCTAATGGCCGTTCCGGTTATCGGATCGAGAGGGCAGAGCTTCTCTGAGATTTGGATAGCAAAGAGAGAAAAGATGAGTTTTTGGTCTTTAGCGTTACGGTCAATGAAGACAGCAAATAATTTTCCTTAATAACTTAAATGACAGAAATGCCCTTATTGCTGACATGGCAGTTCTTCAAGAATTTTAGCCTCTTGGGCAGGATTACCGACTATGAAAGTAAAATTAGTAATAAAATTTATTATAATTGTGATTAAAAAATTAATAAAAATTTTATATTAAATTGATCTTATTAAAATTGATATTTGAATTCATCTTGTAAGGCAACGAAGCCAATCGCAATGCACGGAAGATAGGGTAGAAACCAAACCTAAGCTTAGAAGAGGATTGACTTTAGCCTCCACCCATACGCATAAAAGACAAATGCTATAAGAACATACAGATTTGTGAAACTCTCCTTCAAAAAGGAAAATGTTTAAAGTTTTTGCATTTGTTCTTTGTTTATGTTACTAAAAATTAAAAATACAACAAGGCAGGTTCAAATGACTTGACAATATCTTATGAACAGCCAAAGCACAATCTAAAAGAACCCCCCTTTAAGTCGAAGTTAAGGAAAACCGGTTTTAAGAGTCAACTGTTGTCATGATCCACAACTCGGCTGTTCACAGAGAAACTCTCTTTTCTTTTAGAAAAGCCAGGAGATTCCAGGGTTGAACCCCTGAACTTTAGCTCTGGAGCAGCTCTATAATGGGGATCAACAGAAGCAGGTCTAGAGCTGGGATCAGCAGAGTTCGGCCTGAAAGAACCAGTTGTTCCACCTGGATATGCAGGAGATGCATACCTTCGACCTTCAAGACCACTGCTTCTCAAGTCCACAATATCAGCATCTCTTGAAGAAGAATCTATGAAAGACCTGTCCCCACTGCTAGATCCTAATGTGGCCCCATTTGTAGCTGATGTGGAGCTAAAGGGTTCATCTGGTCCCCATGAAGTAAGTGCCTCTTTCTTCTTTGCAAAGAATTGCCATGCCCCAAATAAGAAAAGTATGAAAAACAGCACAGGGCTGGTCGATAGCATTGTATTAGATTCCCCTTTCAAAACTGGAAGGTTAGAGCGATACATTCCCACATACTCTCCTCCGAGTCCAAGAACAACAAGCCTTTCACGATCACTGGCTATTAATGGCATTACCTGTCTTCTCTCTTTATTTGTATCCATCACTTGGTAGGTTAAGAAAGATGACCTGATCTCGTCCAAACTGGCAGAGAAAAGAGGCCGTGGCGCACCAGACCTAACATAATGCAGGGTAGAAACATTATACACAAAAACCTTTTCTGGATCAACAATAAGCAAATATCCCTTAATAGCCTGAAAAGCAAGAGGCTTATTCATTTCCAACTTTTTCTTGGACCTTACCCTGCACTTGAAGTTCATCATATCGCCCAACAGCAACACATGAATCAAATTACCATCTGATGTAAAACCATATGCTTTAGACCGCTCTGTTGCATCGAAGACATAATACTGAGCAAGAGAATGATTCAACCCTTCACATTCGGATTCCTTAATTTTCATGCTTCGCAAATCCATTGACCCAGCACCAGTCTCTGTCAAGAACAAAAGCCTTTGCTTCATGAACACAAGAGGCCTACTCATTGGCATGGCAGAACCATAAAGTGCTCCATTTTCTCTAAATACCCTAATTTTTCCACTTAGATCCGTAGACAAAATATACCTCATTCTTCCAACATGATGAACTTCCAATATGGTTATTGGCAACCCATCTTCCCCGCTTTCAGAAGCTACATATTTACCAACAGTTTCCATTACAGGCGAACCTGATTCTTCTCCATTCAATCCTTCATAAATTCTATGTACCAAGATCACACCATTTTGATGTCCTGTAACGACAACACTCTCATTCTTATAAACAAACATGTATGAAACCATTGCCATAATTGGCGACTCGCACTTGGTGTAAAACTCGGCCACAACATCCCCATTCCTTAAAAACACATAAACCTTTCCTCTTTCGTCCCCAACAGCAACATACTTACTAAGTCCCTCGTAATCACGAAACGGTAAAATGTTCATACATGTTGCATCAGAATCTAATTTAACAGCTGACATGAATTGAAACCTCTCAGACCAAAACGGACTGTATTTAGTAACCGAAAGAGCCCTTCCTCTCTCCCCACCATCTCCAACTTCAACTTCTTGAATATTCGCTTTAACATCATATTTTCGTTGACTAATTTCGTCTGTCTTTCCAAAACCTGACTTTGAGCTGTCAACACTACGCCTGTCATCAACTTTTGAAGACTCTGATAATTTGGATTCTAATCTAGAAACTACTTCACTAAGATTTCTTACTAACTCTTCAAGTTTATGTAATAAAACTTCCTGGGGATTAAAATCAAGTGAACTCCGAGGTTCAGGTTCATGATGAGGAATCTGATCGTGGCCATGCTCGTGTTGGATTGGGACAGAGTTAGAGTTTACAAAAGCTATTAGAAGTGGTGGTGATGTAAAAACGAAAAGAAAAAAGAAGAGAAAAAACCTGCCTTTGTGGGGATTTGCCATGTGAAGGAAAAGCTTGAAGACTTTTGATTCAATGCTTTGCCATTATTAATCAAACCCTGTCTGAATTGCAGATCTTACCAGTGTTTTTTGGACCTGGGTTTGGATAATTTGATGAATCTGAAGTGGGAAGATTGAAGAGATGGCTAGTAAAGACACTACTGTTATAACGTTTTGACTAGCGTTTGTTCTGTGTAGGACGAGTTAGGGCAAGCAATTCGGATTTCCAGGCAAAAGAAATATATATATATATAAAGAGTATGATTCAGTCAGCTTATCTACCTGTAATTTTGTCGAGACCCAATTGTAGCAGGACACGTTAGTTAAAAACAAAAACTTAGGACTTTTGAGTTTTGGACCATTTTCAGCCTCTTGAAATGTTTTTGTCCTGCATTTGATTTTCACCACTTGAATTTTACTTTAAATTTAAAATTCGAAATTAATCTTAAATTCGATCAAATTTTATTATTTTAATTTAAATTAGATTTAAAATAAAAATTAAATTTATTCAATTAAATTTAATTTTTACAATTAATTATTTATATTTGAATTTAAAATATTTTGTTAATTAAAATATATTAAAATATAAAATTTTAATTAAACTTAAAAATTATTTAAATCAAGTAAAAAAATATTAAAATTTAATTTTATCAACAAATTGAAATATTCAAATTCAAATTTGATTTGATAATAATTAAATCAAATTTTAATTTTAATCAAATTAAATTTAAATAATTTACGAATATAAATATATCATTTACATTCTTAATTTAATCCTAAAAAACAAATTATTTGATTACTCTTCTTGTTTGCTGAGAGAAGCCATCAAGCCAATGCAATATTAATTTTACGACCTCCGACATTGTATCCACAGGGTCAAATTTAGCAAAAGTTAACGCACAAATACATCCATCGCATTTGATATCAAATGTTCGGTGCCGAAATAATCTAGAGAGTCTTTACAGATACATTGGCTTTATGTCCCGTTGATTTCTTTTCCAACTTGAATGCAGCAAATATGGATTCAGTGTGGCCAACAATACTATTACGAGTGCAGTGAGTTGCATGCAGCGAGGAACGCCTTAATATTTCCAATAATTGAGCTCTTGAAGTCGTTTCTGTTTCATTTTTTCTAGGTGGAGCACTTGATTTGATTTGTGAGTTGCTAAACTTGGCTGATGCAGTTTTCGTTGGCCGATTCTCCTTTTGAATCTGGCATTTGGAAATGAATCCAATTAAAAACAAAGATATTTTTAGAAATGGCAGCACAGCTACAGCAATTGAATGTTTGCATTGAGATCAGATTGTAATTATTTAGGTCAGTTAACTAACAAAAAGCTTTCCTTTTTGTCCTTTTTTCATTGCATAGATAAACAAAATTTTGTTATTGCAGGAATCAAAACAATTTCCAGACTTCATACATTTATTCAAAAGTGAATTAAAAATGGCAAAAGCTACAAAATTTGCAGTAATTAAGCGTACCACATCTGAAGAATTTTCTGCCATTGAGACTGTGCTTTTGCTATTACTGTCTTCCCGTTCAAATACGAAAGAGCGTAAGACGCCTGATCCATTCTTGCAAGATGATGGTATAGAACAATTTGAACCCCTACCTATGAAAGATGACTACAATATTTACCAAAGATAAAGTAAAAGTTAGTTGTTTTAAAAATTGAAATCCAGTTCTACAATGTTCCACTCATCCACATATAGGCATATGATCACAAAAAAAAGGGATGACTAAGATCCTATTATGCTTATGGTGTAAAAGCGAGGATCCTATCATGCTTGAGATGAGAAGGAAACATCTTATCAGGGAGATAAAGGACAGCTTCAATAGCCCCCAAATGGAGTTGAAACTAGATGCTAAATTATATTAGAAGCCAAAGAAGCTTGCATCAAATAGAATGGGCATGAAGCACAGTTATACAGCAAAATCTGGGAGTGAAATCAACGAAAAATAATCTGTTAGATTATTGCACGCTGAACTATATCACCATTAGAAGCTACTTACATTAAAAGCCACTTTGTTCAAATCATCACAGTTTCTTATAAGAAATGCCAACCTACTCGATATCCAGAGGCTGCAAAATAACTCACCTTTGAGGACGCATTCCCATTTTTTCCCATGAACAGCATGTTAGAAAAGGCTGCCAAAATCAAGATCGGTAATGGCCATTAGAAAATGTTATTTATAGCAAGACAACCTCGGCAGGGAAAATGCAAATAGCTTTATCAAAGATAAATTTGTTGACAAGAAGCTTACATGACGTTTTGGCTTTTCTTCTGGTGTCAGGCATATCATTCACCTTCTTTATATAACCAAAGAGCTCTTTGGACTTTGCATCCTCTATTGGTGGCAAGAGCTCAACCTGCTGATTCTGTTGCATGCCACTTAATTTAGTTCCTATCTCGTGATCAGAGCAATAAAGAAACAAAAGATGCATACTTGTGGAACAGAAAAAGGTTATTCATGCTCAAATCGAAAATTGCTAACAACTCACAGCTTTCTCAGACAAGCACTGTTCAACGAGTTTTTTTTCTGCTTCCTCGTCATCAGATGATATGTACATGTCATCCTTATCTGTAAACATTTGTGGTATCATTTCCTTTATCTTGTTTATATGCATGCGTAAATTTACAGGAGGAAAATCTTCTGTAGTTTCAAGAAAATCCTCTTCTTCATCATATTCATCATCTTCCTCAAATCCTTCCTCATCAAGCAGGGTTGTTTCTCTCTGCTTCGGACCCCATTTCCGCAAAAAGTGCTCTGTTTTAGCAGCATCCTGCTGATCAAGCAACTTCTGATGGAGTTCCATTCGCCTTTCAATATCACTTTGCTTTTCTTCATATCCAGTTGCTATCATATCCCTAAGCTCTTCTAAATCTTCACAATCTTCATCTTCATTATCGTCATCTTGGAAGCGAACTAAGTCATTGTCACTGTCATCTTCTTCTTCAGCTTCTTCATCAACAAATGCTTTAACTGGATCACCACTAGGTGTTGGAGACAAATCAACAGACTCTTGTGGCTGTGGATCAATGTTCTCTTTGTCATTATCCTCCTCTTCAGATGACCTACAAGAAACAAGGTGATAAATTGTACATATTAGAGCAAACAGAATTTATAATGGGCAATGATTGATTCTTTTTCAAGATAACATGAAAATAATCAAAATAAGTTGCCTTCGCATATCACAATTTCATTCCAATTCCAAGCTAGTTCTCATGTATAAACGTAAAACTAACTTAGAAAAAAAATGCTAGGCTTGTTCCATTGGCTAAACAATAATAAGCAAAGATAATGAAAATGTGGCAAAACGCTGATAGATGGAGTTGTCACACATATTGGAAGAAAGCTTCCGTAGAGAAGCACTATTCTGAGAACTAATGGTGCTATGAATGTAGATCATAAGCCCACTGAAAGTAAATGACATCATTCTCAAAACAAATAAAAGAAAAATTGCAGGATTTACATGTCATCAGGAGGAGCAGAGTCAAGCTTTAAGTTCAAAGCAAGCAATGATGGTGCCAGAACTTCTTCTAAAGGGCTAGTAGGGGTCTCCTCCGCAAGCTCATGTTTAGTATCACTTGTTTGGGAATCGGAAAATAGATCCTAGAATATGCAAAGAGACAAGCAATTAGATTTCATAAGTGGCACTTCTTTAACCAATGAGATATGAGAGGGAGAAAAGAAACCTGAGTATCATTTACAGGAGCTCGAAATGTTTTTTTGGGTTCTTCCTCACCAACAGCCTGTAATTAACAGGTGGTACCATCAGAACACAAACAAGTCTACCTCAACATGATGCAAAAACTCATCTGACCTGAATTTATCAGACTGACAATCACATGCAATTTAAGCATCACTACAAGAAACATCATTCCCCAACGTCAAAAGGATGCAAGCTCATACACTATGCAATTGAAACTTAACATATACCAAAATTTGCTCATACACTATGCAATTGAAACTTAACATATACCAAAAATTTGATAGCAAAACGTTAAATCATAAAATCTATGTAATTTCAAACATGCAATAATCAGATTCATTGTTAACATACAAAATGAATAACTCACAATCTGTGGCAAAAGATTCTTATGACTTGAGACATTCACAACATTCTTTATTTCATCAGCACACAAGGTATCTGAAATCCCATGATTTGAAGTTGCCTTCTCACTTTCAACTTCGATAGGCCTTTCATTGCCTCTCTCCTCGTTAGCAACATCTTTTAGTTCAAGCTCCACCATATCGTTGCATGAATTACCATCATGATCATCAACAAAAAAATGTGTCCTGCCAAAAGTGGCAACTTATCATAACCATCTTGGCAAAACGTGTAAAATATCTATAAGACTTCAATAGGACCAAGCCTGAGTTACCATAAAGGCAAAAGATAAAGTTCATTACTCACTTTTTTGAAACCTCAAGCTTCCTTCGTCGAATCTTCTCCAAAATTGATGATATGGGTTTTTGAACCAATGGTGCTGGCTTAAATGCAGCATCTCTAGTGTCTAACCCAAAGTAATACATAAGTCAAGAGTTAAAATATTACTAATTCAAATCTGTTATGTAATTACAAACATAAGTTTACATAAACCAAGCTTGTTTATAATACCTCGTAGCAGTCTTTGAGATTCAGCACGAAGTTGGGCAAGATGTTCTCTTCTTTCCTGTAAAAAAAAAAGATTGTGTTATATTGTTATTATTAACCTAAAAACAAGAGAAATATGTCTCCGTACCTTGGCTGTTCTTCTTTCTGGTAACATGGGCATCTCCTCATCGCTGACACCTTTCACTCTCTTTTTCTTTTTCTTCTCTTTACTCTCCAGTTCATCAAAACTGTGTCGCTTCTTTTCCGGTTCCTTCCTTTCTGAATCCCTAATTTCCAACTCTTGGCTCGGATCTTCACCTTCTCCATCAACTTGCTCGTTCAGGGAATCAAAATCCAACGTCCGCTTAGCAACAGAACCTAACCCGTTTTCCTCAACCCGTAACTCATCAAAGCCGGAACTCAATTCATTTTCATCTTCAGAACCGTCGAACCCAGATCCCGATTTCGGATCCTCAAAAGCTTGGCCTTTGGATATGTCGAAATCTAGGGCTTCAAATTGGGACGGATTCTCCACAACCGCTTTGACCTTCTTCAATCGTTTTAACTTTCTTTCTTGAACAGGAGAAGATGTCTCGTCGGAAGGCGAAAGTAGTTCTAGATCCTCGTCGCTGCCCATCTCGGCGGCTCTCATCTCTTCCCGGACGTAGGCGGCGGAGAGAATGTAATGATTTTGTTTGATTGATATGAAAGGCGTAGAGGTATGTGGATCTAAGACTGGTTCGTGAAAACTTATAAACTGGAGGCAAAAGTGGGATGTAATGGGATGAAGGCGGCAAATGCATTTAAAAGTATTTTTGGGGACAATTGGGAAGGGGCGCGATTTGTTTTGGATTGGCTACTGAATTTGAAGCACTTCGATTTTATTGAATTTTGGATCTCAAGTCAAAAGGCTCTTAATTTTCCTTGAAGGCCCTCAAAAGGCCTGCTTCATTTTCCGCTTCCAGGAAGCATTGCAAAGCCCAAATTCCAGAGCACGTTCCAGCAAAGCAGCATAAGTTTGACCTGATAATTTCAGGGTTTATATAGGTACCAATCAGAATCCGAGTAGATAAAAAGTTTGCATTAGCTTGAAAATGAGCCGAACGTGAGAGTGATAAGGGTTTATATCGAAATGAATTCGGTACAATTTTTTAAAATATTTATTTAATATTATAAATTATAAAAATTTAATTTGATTTATCAATTTTTAAAAATTAATTTTTTAATATTATTGTAATATAAAATTTTAATATATTTAAATAAATTTTGATAAAAAAATTATTATTTTATAAAAATATAAACTATATATAAAAATTAATACAAATTTATAATTTGATTTAATTGGATTTTTTTAAATTTTCTCCTTTCCATCTAAAATTTGATTTAAACTTAATATATATTTAACATCCAAATTTAATATTAATCAAATTAAAAAAAAAAAAAAAACTGATCAGAATCTAATAATACGCTTTTAAATTGGCTTTCAGTTTTTTTTTTTTTTTTCTAACCTCTAGCCGATGGTATGCAACCTAAACTTCAACAAGCTTGTTCTCACATCTCAACACTCCTTGAGCAACTACTTGCGTGATTTCCTTCAATCTTCACTTCACAAGCCAAGTCTAAGAGAACTACAAAAAAGTCTTTCTGGTTTAATGACCGGCGTATTTTCATCATAAAAGGGGAAAACAAAGTCTAACAAATAACAACGTCTTGCAAGAATGAGGACCAGATATTCATAATTTGATAAATAAGTAATACAAGTCTGGTATAACCAACACAACAGAGCTGTCATTATCCAAGTAATGAGCCCACCAAAGACCGGAGCAAAACCATGTTTTGAAACTATTGAAGGCTTAAGTAAAGCTGTTTGTCCAAATGTATATAATTCAAACACGCAAATGGATAAGAATGGAGAACAAATCACATTTCCAAATCCCAGGTACTCTCAGCAATAATTTTGGGGATCTTAGATTCTTCAGCCAGGTTGACAGATGCTGAAATCTGGGAAAAAAAATAACCATGGTTAGAAATCATCTCAGGCAAGGATTAAAGTACCTTACATCAAGTTGTTAGATCAATAACTAAGAAGTTGTCATGTCAAAATATCGTATTAAGTCAGCAAACCTTAATTTCTCACCAACAGAGAATAATTCAACATACCATGTTTATAAAACTCTAAACAATTTTAACAAGTTTCAGTATTATTCGTACAATAGGAGTTTTTGCTCCATTTTTTTTCTTTTTCTGACACAAAATCACTAAAAGACTCTACAAGTTAATTTCTACAGAAAAGAGATCTATGAGATCCAATGGCATCCTTTATCCAAAAAAAAAAATCCGGAGCATCCTGGCTGTATTCAAATTCCTGCCAATAAGTAAACAGTGAAAAGCCAATTATCTAAGAGCTTTCAACATGGGTAATTCTTCCCCTCAATCAATCTTCCGTTTCTTTCTCTTCACAACAACCAAATGGAGGGACCGAATCTACAACTTTTCTCCCATTTATATAAGAAGGTACAACTTTCCAAGCCTCATCAGTTGAACCAAGCAATATCTAACATTGCATAATCAAACCTATCTGACAAAGCAAGTAAGAAGAGACTACAAATTGAGTCAGAAGCTTTCTTATATAGAACATTATTAAATTAGGCAGAATTTTCCCCTGTTTTGGATTGTTGCCAATGTCAAAATTCATTTCTAGGTTGCCTCCCAAGCAAAGAAAGCAACCTTAATTGGGACCTTGTCTCCCGTCACCACAAAGGATCCTCTTGTAAATCTCCATATAGGATGGTCCTCTCTACAATACATCCACTCCTTACCAAAGAACACATGCGACCATTAATCTCCTTAGGCCAAGAAAGTAATTGTTCACACTGATGCAGTATAAGGATTGCATCAGTATGAACAGCCTCCCAATAAACCACCAGTGTCACTGCCTTAAAGCAACATGACCTCACTTCAACTTTGATATCATTATTTGGTTAGTTGAAAGTAATGAGAAACACTGGCAGTTTATCTTATTCTACAAATGCCTGGATCACTCAATAAAAGCCTTGCCTTAAACAAAAAGAAATAACATGCACATCAAGACAGACATAAGCAAAATGATCAAGCAATCCGAAGCCTTGCTTGCTTCAAGCTCTCCTCAACATTTCAAGCAGCATTCCAGCTGTGAGTTGCAATGACTACATTCTACATCCTCTTCAAAAAACATAAGATTAAAGTCTCTAGTAATTGGAGAATGTAAGGAAACAACAATTATCTACTTATCTTCCTTAGAACCACAACAAAAAGCTGTCTTTTAAAAAACATCCTCTTGCAGAAAATGTCTTCTCAAATTCAAACTTCATAATCTTCATATTACTTCAGTTTTCATTCTTCCACTCAATTCCGTCCTCGTATAACATAAATAGTTCATTCCCACCAAATTCTTTACTTAAAATGACCCGTAGCTTAATTCACCAAATGCATAATAAAACGGGAAAGAAATAGTATTTTGAAATGCAAGTGTTTAACCAGTTATCCTATGAAACCTTAATTCACCTCTGCCCTCTAAAATTATGATTTCGCTAACACATCAATCACTTCAGAAAAAACTTTTTTTTTAAGGCCCAGAGTTACATTAATTAGTTACATCAGTTTGAAAACCTGATTTCAGAATAAGAACGGCAGATTTCAAGACTACTACAATGAACCCAAACAGAACCCAAAGAGTACCTTGCAATGGAAACACTCAATTTCAATTAAAAAAAATCAAACAAAAGATAAAGGACGAAATGTCTAGGCAATTACCTTAAAAGTTCCATTAAACTTTGAATTTCTCGACCACTCCAACGCCAAATCCTTGCTCCATATCTGATACGTTGCCTTAAAAACATCGTCATATATTCTCCTCGAAATTGCAAAATCCCACGCGTTCTTTCCCAAATCATAACACGGCTCGAAAGTCGTAACCCCTCCGTGCACGTAACTATACTTGAGCTTACAGTTCCTCGTACCAAGCATGTAATTAGCCGACACCTTGTTAGCAGAATCGAATACGAGTGCACCGTCCACCACCGTCCGGTTATCCCCTCTGCCGTGAATATAAGTGAGCTTCAACGGCTTCTCCGCAACCCTAACTGAGTTCATAAACTGAAAGCGAAAATCCTACCCCCAAAAAAGTAATGCAAAAATTCAAATAATTAACAGATCAATTATTGCTTAAAGATGTAGTTTAAAGGAAATTTGATTTTTCAAGTTAAGCGTGCCTTTTTGGGGACATCATAGTCGATGATCAAGAAGCCAGGTTTTTCAACGGCTAAAGTCAAGCCGTTCAGGCTGGGACCGTTGACGACCGTGGCGTCAGTCATGGAGGCGCGTAGCTTGACATTGCCGGCGTTGACGGCAAGAGTTACAGCAGCGGTACTCTTGTCATCTGTGTATCTGCCTTTCAAAGAGGCCTTCATTTCTTTCGGAAGATACAAGGAACCGAGATAAGAGAGAGAGAGAGGTTGGTGGAACTGTCGATGGCCTTCTTTTTTTTTTTCTTTTTGGCTTTTGTAATTTTGCGTGCGGGAAAATTTAGGTAGTGTTTGGATAAAAAAACTGAAAACAGAGTTTTTTTTTATTATTATATTTTTGAAAATAAAAAATATGATTGAAATCTGTTTAATAATTAAAAATGATTACAAAATTTGAAAAAAAAAAAAAACTAAAAATGAGTTAAAATATATAAAAAAAATTTATTTTTAATTATGAAAATAAGATATGTATATATTTTTTATTTTACAAATTATCATATTTAAATATTTATAAATATTATTAATTAATATTTATTTATAATTAAATATCATTAATAATATTATTTTTTATTTTTGTATATTTTAAAAACAATTTTTATTTTCATTTATCAAATATATTTTTTATAAAAAATAAAATAAAAAATAATAACTATTTTAAAAAATATAAATTAAATATAAAACATTTTTTTAAAAACCAATCATAGCCTTATTCTTTGGGCGCATCTTATTTCAGCTAGGCGGCTCGAGCCTTCAATCGAACCGGGCTTTTCCAGTGGCCTACCTCGAGGATTATGGAATTTTGAGTCTTGATAACAAGCTAAGGAGGCAGACTAATGGGCCGGAGCCCCGTTACTATAACTTTTTGGTTTCCTTGCTCGAATTTTAAAATCATTTATTTTTTGTATTAAAGTAAAAATTCTCTCATACATCGTGGAATTTCTCCAACAGAATTAAAGAAATTACTATCATGTATCTTGTTACAATATATTTAAATAATTAATAGTGTTTAAAAAATTAAGAAATTAATATAATCAATAAAAAGATATATAACTATATATTTTTTTAATATCATAATATAAAAATATAAAATAATTATAAATATTAAAATTTAAATTTATCAAACGATATTTTTTAAAAATAATTATATAAATTAATTTAAATTAAATTTACATTCGAATAAAAATTTTATCGATAATCATAATAATATTAATAATAATAATAATCTTAAAAACTTAAATAGTAATATTATTATCGATAACTTTACCAAATGATGCACATGGTTACTTCATTTCCTATATTTGTTTTACAAACCTTTTATTCTTTCATTCACACTTCTAGAAAAGTTCACACTTCTAGAAAAGTTCATAGTCATATGATTTTTCATCGTTTATGAACTTTTAGATATTCCATTATAAAACAACATCACAATACGATTAAAATAACCTCTCATCACACTGTAAAAAAAAAAAAAAAAAAAAAAAACCTAACTTATCTCTTTCATTTATTAGGGAAAGAGATAAAGATAAAATTAAAATGTTATAGTAATATATTATTGGTTAAAATTTTTACAAAGATGGACATGGCCATGGGTTACATTGTATTTTACTTTGGTATTCGTTTACATCATGTAAAACAATGGATTTATATTTGATGCATTATATATTATCAGTAAATCGAATGATATAATTTTATTAATAAAATAAATTTGATGATAATATTTTATCAATGAATAAATTAAAAATTTTAAATTTAAATATTTATTTATTAATAAAATATTATCATTTGATTTATTGATAATATATAAAATATATATACCGATAATACATTAAATAACTCTAAAATATCATGGCATGTTTTGCAATATTAATTCGTTATAATTTCATTAGAGCACCTATAACCTTCCTGGCTAATGGGTAAACCATCTTAGCTTAACTTTTTTCAATAGCCTCACTGATGTAAGACTCCAAAGGACAGAGGACACTGGAGAAAATGATGATGCTTAATTTCTGGGCAATTAGTCACAAATGGAGGATAACAGAAAATTGATGCCATCAACATAGCGCATTATGGCAAAACTTATGCAAGACATTATTAGTATGGAGAGAATGATAATGTAAGGTGGATGAATGAAGAAATTGATGGCATCAAAATATTCATGGCTTGTCCATGGAGAAGTTTCTGCCTCTTGCAACTGACCAATTACTATTATATAACAACTAGGCATGATGGAGAAATGATAAAAAATTTTGGATATATTATATTTGTCTCCTGAATTATTACATTTTTTTTTAATATAGTATTTAAACTAAAAAATTTTTAAATAAAAATACTTAAATTTTACTTTCATGTATCAAGTTGCCCGAACCCCCTTAATACTGTTAGATAATATTAACATCGTACTTAAATGTTTATGTGAATGACACGTGATTGCCATATGATAATGATGTAGTTGTCACATGTCTTTCTAAAAAAAAAAAAAAAATTTCTTATAAATTTTAGTTTAAAAACTTTTTTTTTTATTTTTTTTAAATGACACATGATAATCACATTTTAGATCACATGATAGCTATGTGTCATCCATATCAACATTTGAATACCTCATTAATGTCATTTAACTGTATTAAGATCATATTTGGTACACTATTATGATAAGATGAGATAAGATAATATTAGATTAAATAATATCATATTTTTTGTGTTTATTGTGTACAATGATTATGATATGATAATTTATTTATTTATAAAAATTATTTTTTTTCAAAGTTTATAAAATTTAAGTTATTGATATAATTTTTAAGGATATAATTAAATATGTAAGTTTAATATTATAGATTAAAAATAATCCTCTCTATTTAAAAATAATTGAATAATACTATACAAAGAGCATATTAATCTTCATTACAATTCATATCCATATTTTTATATACAAGTCAAATATGATATAGAATAATTATATCTTATCCTATTAATAATTTTATATATCAAACATGACTTAAGGGATTGAGATAACTTCGTATGTGAAAATGAAATTTAGATACTTGATTAAAATTTTTTTGTTAAGAATCATATTTAAAAAATTTCAATAATTTAGGGGTAAAATAAGATATTATCCCAAAAAATTAACTTCAAATCCTAGAGGTCCATGGGCAGCGAAGGATTTCAGGCCAGTTGGGACTTCAGGCCGTGCCCCAGCATCAAACAGAACTTCGTGAGCTCGAAGGCTCATATAAAAGGAGCCGCTGTTTCAAGACTTTCCAGTACATCACAAGTTTTGGACTTGTTCGAGCACAGGAAAAGCTTAAAATTGGGCTCCGTTGTCTAAGATATAACGGCCCCCATCAGCCCACATTGGCCCATCATTTGATCAAATCCCACGAGAGGCCCAAATAAGGCGCCGCTGAATCAAACAGTCGACACTTCCCAGTAAAATTATGTTCATCGACAAACCCTAATTCATGTAAACCCTATTTAAACTACGCAAGCAGTCAAGCCGTTTCTCCTTTCGTTTATCAATTTTCTCCGCTTCTTTGTATATGTTTCTTTTGTTTGCTTCTTCGATTCAATTGAGTTTATAAATCCAAGTAGAAGCCTTTTAATGATGGCAAGGAATGAATGTTATCTTATCCTACACTCCGATGAACCGTGTAGATTCTAATTTCCGCCTATTGATATTCTGATGCCAATTTTTTTATTTAATTTTCATTTTTTTTTTCTGAATTTGTGGTTGGAATTTGAAAGTGAAGGCCGATGATGCAAGGTTTCTTATCCTACACACTGAAATATGAATGTAGACTAATAAACTCCGCTTATTATCTGATGCCTTGGCTTTTTATTTTAGCAAAATCAAGATCCTGTTTTTACCCTTTTTTGTTTATAAAGTTTTAAACTTTGAAAGAGTTTTTTTTTTTTTTTAATTATGAATTGATTGGAATTTTCAATGATGAGAAGAAGCAGACGGGCGGTCTGAATCTGATGCCATGTTGTATGTCTGCAATTTTCCACTTGTGGAATTTCTCTGAGTTTTAATTATATCTCTGTTTTTTATTTTTTTTTCAGTTTATGATATGAAGCTGATACAATGATGTCGCTTTAATTATGTCCGGACTTATGAATTTTAGCCTATGATTAGCTATGCATCATCTGAGCAATGCTGTATTTCTATGATGAAATATAACTCCTGAAAAATATTCAAATTTGCAAAGGTTTTACTTAAGTGGGCGGTTCTTTCTTTTAGTTGGAATGTCTATTGAGGGTTTAGTAAATATTTTGTGTTTTCATGGAAGAAAAATATCACCTGATTTCTGGTCCTTAAAATGTTCTGTGACCTTGTTGTTATGTACTTCTGTATGATGATTGATATGCATCTAGAGTCTTGTTATCAATTATGATGATTTTCATATAAAATGCCTCTGTTCACAATTATCATGATGAGTTTTCATGCATTGGATGTAGATATTTGCTTAAATGGTAATCTTAACAAGTGCTCTTATAGCAGTTGCTACCAATCTACTTTGTTTCTAAATGGATTAAGAGAGAACTTTTGCACTGATTTTCAAAGAAATTATGACCGTGTGGATGTTATGCAGAAGTTTTTTGAGACGAAGATTGTAAGATTGTGAAGACTTCGTTTCCAGTTGATCAACACCACTGGATTTTCAGCTGTGTAATCTTTATTAACATTTATGTTAGGCTGAGAGCTCTGAGCTCATGTTTGGTTTTAAGGCGATCATGAGACTTGTATTTTTCTGGTAACAGGAGATTGAAGTATTGGTTAGGTTAGAGAATAGTCAAGTACTCAAATGATTAGGGGTTCTGTAATTCTTCACTGAAGTCTAATGAAAAATTGAAACGCAGTGCGGCGATAGGGAGCCTCTCCCACGGCACTGCTGGTTCTGCCAAACGAGAAGTAATGCAATTGAAGATAAATTTAGTTGCTTTAAGTTTTACCATTTTGTTTACTTCAACAGATTGAATGTAATTCAATAGAGATCTATTAATGAAGTATTGATATTGGCTTCATTCTTTGTGTCCTTTCCCATAGCTTTGATTGATTGTCTATGTATAAACTAATCAGTACAAAATTCACGTTGTAGTTTGATATGCTAGGGTGGATGGACCGTTTTACTGATCATATTAATGAAAATACAAAAAATTATTGATGTTTGAAGTCTGTACTCTAAAAAACTGAACCGACAAACTCTCTAGTTGGGGAGCTAAGACGCAGAGCAAAATGTTTGATGTTTGTAATCTTTGACGTTGTAAAAGCCTAGCTTGTGGGCCTTTCCGCCCTAGTTGGAATCCTAATAGTGTGGCTGGTAAGCCCGTGCTTAGTGCTTGTCCTGAAGGATGGTGGAAGCCCCATAAGCCCACAATTGAAAGCTTCCACGATGCTGGATAAGCATTATGGAGCTTCCTGGGACTGGGATGGTCTTGCATATGGTGCTGGTCTTGGGTCTTTAAATCTTTTTGCAGAACCCGATGGCTCTTTATCTTAAAAATATTGTACATCTGAGACAAAGCCTGACAATAGAGTGGCTGTAATCTTTGGTTGCAAGTCACGTCTCTGGTGGTTCCCACACCATGTTCACCCTCAAGGACAGGGGACAAAGATCCGTCCTTTGTTCTTGCAATATTCATTCCTATTTCAGGACTTCAATCTGACGCTTTTCCTTACTGGAAGGTTAGGAGTTTATGATAGGGTTTTGACTTTTCTGTCACTTTATTGTACTATATACCTGTAAAATATATGAAAATTTTCTTTAGATCCCCAAAACGATTAAATTAATTCAGAGTTTAATTTGTGATAGTATTTGACTTGTTGAACCAAACCTCGGGTGGATCAAATTTCTTGACTAAAAAAATGAGTGAGGAAACATATAGTAATTGTTTAAACAGTGGATGCTATTTTAAACAATCAAATCACACTCACCATTCTTTTTCATTCTTCAAAATTCTTAAACAGGTACAGCTGATCAAAGACAAATGGAAAAACATCCAAAAAAAATTCTTATAATTAATCTGTTAGCACCGTCACGATGTAAAAGTCAACTTAAGGAAACGCGGTGGTCAAAGGGTGGTAAGACTTCAATGTCGGATCCACCAAAAAATCAAATCAGCATTGGTGGTGGTTGCCAAAAGCTAAACCGGTCTTCTCGTCCCATTGTTGTTATGACATTTCACCTACCCTCTGCTCTAGTAATACAAACTACTAATTCCTCTCTCTACTCTCAGCTCTCCTTTAGCAAAACAGGGAACTTTCAAAGTTGTGGTTGAGATTTGAAAATGAAGGACCAAGATTCACCGACAGCTCTGTCAATTGCAATCCATTCACAGCAACAAGCAACAGTAAGTGTGAAGAAAGATAGCTCTGCAGTTGCTTTCTTTGGTAAAAGTGGATATAAATTCTGGGTCTTGGCTGCAATTCTCTTGCTTGCTTTCTGGTCCATGTTTACTGGCTCTGTTTCTCTCAAATGGTCTTCTGGTGATCTTACTAGATTCTCTGATGACTCTGACTTCTCTGTCCACGACGATCTCGACGTCCTCGTAAGCAATCAATCTCTCCACTTTTTTTTTCTCTTTGGATTTTGTTTGATTTTCTTGGTGATTTGAGTCGTTTTGTTAAATAGGAATTGGAGGAAAGAGAGAAGGTGGTGAGGAAGATGTGGAATATTTACTGGCATAGCGCTAGCGTTCGTTTGCCGAGGTTTTGGCTTGAAGCTTTTGAGGCTGCTTATGAATATTTATCAAGTGATGTTCCTGGAGTTCGTGATACCGCTATGTCTGAGATTGCCAAATTATCTATGCGCTCTGTAAATCTTGATTCCCCATTGCCTCAATCAAAGGTCAGTCTCATTTTCCTTTATGTTGTTCTTTTTATATGATTTTGATCTGCCCCATAGCCTTGAATGTGATCGAAAGAACTTGGTTTTATGATTCTTTTTCTCCCTATTTGGGAAAAGAAAACAAAAGGAGGATTGTGTTGGATTTTTCTTCTGCGTTTTTTGGGTATTTTTTCTTGTCGAGTTTTATTTTAGACCTTTCAGTGAGGACTTGGAAGTTCTTACATGAGTTTCGATTGAAGTTTGAAATCCAAAGAGTTGGATCCATAATTCACTGACAATGGCTTCTCATACTTGTCATGCTGCTAGATTGTCCAGAGCAGCAATCAAGGGAGAAGGACTTCTAAACAAGCTGCTAAAAAGAAAGATATTGCTGCAACTGGGACCAACCTAAATGGGAATTTCCAGTCCTAGTTGCCATTGCACTGCAATCTCTCGTACTGCTTCAAGTTCGGAGGAAATGGCAATTATCAGAGATCAATTACAATAGCTGATGTCTGATTTTTCCTCTTCTATCGTTGAATAAGTGGGGTGGCAGCTTGAATCTTCAGATGAATTTTGTCTAGTATTAATCTCGTAACTGTTAAAAAAGATTAATGCTTCGTCAAATGTAATGTCCTAGTATTATGGACAGGAATTTTGCTTATGTTTCAACCTGCTGGAAAAATTGGAGGAGCAAAAGTGGCCTTCGTATTATTAGAAATACTTTATTTTATTCAAATCTGAAATTTCTAGATGCATGAGCGTCACCTTTTCTGTGATCAAAGTTAGACTTGCTATTGTAATAAACCTCTGATAAAAATACCACCCATTTTACGGCAATTGACATTACCTCACAAAATCGCTTGAGCAGGATTAAATTACTGCTGCTGCTGCTTGTTGCTCTATAAGGAGGTAATAAAAAAAATCCTACCTGAAAACATTTACCCAAAATTATTTACACCGATCTGCCAAAAATATTCTACTGCCTGAATCTCATCCAATGTGATCTCTCAAAAGGTCAAAATTATCAATCTTCTAATGTCTGAATCTCACCCATCATGATTCGGTTACTAACGACGTTAAATCCCAAAACAGCCTGGCTCACCTTCTTCCCTTTCTTCCCCTTCTTCTTGCCTCCCCCCTTTGAAGACCCATCCAGGCCGGCTGCAACATCCTGATCAAAGTCACCAGCACCTGTATTGCCAGAATTCACATTTCTGGCGCCTAACTCTGTGGACTTCCCGTCATTTTGACTTTGAAAGGCAATCTCAAGTACATCGGCTGGTAACAACTCCTTATAGTTGAGAAATTTTTCAATGAACTCATGATTAGGATCAAATGATCCAAGGTTCTCTACCAGAAGTATCTCAGCCTCGGATCTAGATTGCTTCAAACAGAATTCCAAGAAACTAGTATCTAGAAAAGAGACACAAGTTGGTAAGATTAAAATGCCAAAATCAATGAGTATTCACAAAATTAGAAATAGGACAAGCAGTCATTAGAAGGGCGTCAACTTAGGCCGAAAAGAGAAGCTGAAATTGAAAATCGATGTGCTCGGTATTATAACAAAAGAAAACAGGATATACAAATATTAACTTCTACCTAAAATAGATATAATTTAAAACATCATCTAAAACAAGTAGCAGAATACCAATACCTTTCGTCCCAATAAGCCTAACACACTCACTTTCACACCAATCTCTGAAATCCATGGCCTCTGCATAAAAGGATAGATACATATGTGATGTCAAATTTTTATGATAAGTAGCTAAAAGCAACAAATTTTTGTACAAAGACCATTACTCATCTTAGGATGACTTACCAGAATGCTTGGTCAATGTAGCCTTTTTCCCTTTAAGGGAAGACTGAGCAGAGGCAGGAGAGGATGACAGAGTGTGCTCGATAGGTCTGCCACCCAATGACTTCTGTCGAATTAATGCCCCACTTGCAGTTCCTTTAATAGGAGTGCTTTTTGTTCCCCAACCGCCCACGTTTGCTAGATGAGGGAAATCATATCTATTTACAACAAAACACAACAAACGTTCGTATCTCCATTTAGTTATTGCTACTGAATCTCATTAAATATAAAGTAAGGCTAAACATTTACTTCTCTCTGTTTGCAAGGATGACTGATTTAGTAAAAAGTCTTGTTTTTTATAGGAATAAAAATTTCCATACCAATTCCAAAAGTTGCAGTACTTAGCTTATTAGTTTATTATCATTTTACAAAATAAAACCACCCTCTGACTGTAGTACCTATCTGCTCTTGATAAGGCAAAAGAGGATAGCTTATTAGTTGTACTATCTTTGTAGCCAGAATGCAGTTGAAAGAACAAGAGATAGACCCAACTTTCCAACTCACTCTGGCAAGTGCAGGACAACACTTCCACAAGAGTAAAATTTTTAGTGCATGAAGTGAGTGTGTTTTCTTTTCCTTTTCGCAAAGGGGAGTGGATGGGTTAGGGAAGAGAACATACTGCTTTGTTTCTTGCTTTGTCTGATCAATTGGGCCCCAGAATAGGTCATCATCTCCTTTATATTTTGACTGAGAAGATACATGTGAATTAATCTGGACGGGAGAAGCAACCTTGGATGGTGAAGATGCAGTGATGGACAATGATGAACCACCACCTTGTGTTGACTGACTTGGTTGGGATTTCTGAGGAGTTGGTATTGGATTTGTGGGCTGGACTGAGGAATTCCTCTTCTGCTCCTTTTGGATATCTCTTAATGATGCAGGTTTAGGAAGATTCTTAGAATCAGTAGACCAAGCTGGAGCAGGGGAAGGGCTTACTTGCTCCCCTCTCCAAGGAACAAAATCTCCCAAAGAAGGACCCAATGGAATTGAAGGCAATACTTCCTTCTCCAGCTTTGCAGGGCGAGAACTTTTGCCTTTCTCAACAGGACTTGCACTAACAACAGGCACATCAGCAGTACTAAGAGGATCTGACACTTTTGCTACTGTGCCCTTTGCTTTTGCAGACTTTTTCCGACTTTTTTTAGTTTCTTTAGCCTCAAAAAAGTTGTCATCATCAATAGGGTCCACATTTGTGGTGGTAACATGAGCAGAAAAAGTAGAAATAGTGTCCGGGACATCTACATCCCTTTCACTGGATTTTGCCGAAACTTCTTCCGCCAACAGATCATGTAATGGGCTCTTTTTACTCTTTGAATTTGCAGAATTTTCAGGTTTGTCAAAAGCTGACTCAGCAATATCTGCATCTCTTTGACTTTCTCTAGAAACTTTGGGTTCTAAACTAGCCACGACCCCAGCCCAAGGAGTCGACAGACTCATAGAGTTGACAGAAGAAGTAACCTCTAAGACTGCCATTTCAGTTTGTGCCTTCCTCTGTTCTTCCTGTTGGATTTCCAATAATGACTTAGCCTTGAAACCAGGAGAATGTTTCCAAGCACGTAGTGCAGGTTGTGTTGGTGTGTTTTGCGCTGGGAAAGAACCAGAAAGTCTGGAGTCACCCTTGTGTTCTGTGGTTTCATCATCAACCACACCAACATTAGCAACCGAAGAACTTCTAGCATAGTGAGAATCCATTATGGGGACAATGGAGGCAATTCTGGATTTGTTCTCTTCCCTCTTTACTGGATATCTTCCATTAAGGTTATCTCCAGAAGTGTTTGTGTCACCAACAACTGCCTCTTCAGTTTCAGATGGTTTCAATTGCACCGAAGAGGAAGCCTTCGCAACTCCCTTTGCCTGGTCAGAAGCATGTGATTTACTAGATTTTTGCTTTCTAGACTTCTTTTCCGAAGCTTTTCTTACCTCACGAGCTTCAACATTCTTAACTTCTCTTACCACAGACAGCTGATCACTGCTTCTTTCTCTTTCAACTTGCAGTTCATCACTGGCAGCAGTGGGTTGAACACCCTCATTAATAGGTGTATCAATTTTATAGGTTCTAGGAGTAACAATTCCAAGGTGCTCCAAGGATACACAATTTGCATCATTCACTGGGGTTACAACTGGTACAATTTCATCAATCTTCTGAACACAGTCCAGTGGCTGCTCTGCTGTAAGAGCACGGGAGTCAGAAGCAAGGAGGGGCTCTTGCACAAGAGAAGCCAGCTGGGAGGATATGTTCACTTCCAATGAGTGTGAGCTTTCGACAATTGTTGTCACTGGCAAAGACTGTTGGACATCATTAACCAGTTCTGGGGCATTAGTTCCCCAGCTCTTCTGCCGATCAATACTATCAAACATCTGGTGTGGCAGATGCAAAGGAGGGGATTCAGAACTAACAGCATAACTGATATCCTTGGTAACTTGTGGAGGGAGATCCATGAAATTATTGGCATGTTCATCTTGGGTGCTTGGAAGTTGTATCTGTGAACCAATCTGAATAATATCTTGGGATGATGGCTGAAGTCGACTAGGATCCACAGATGTATTCCCTGTTGGCTTTGTAGCAGCCTGTAAATGTCCATAAGAGTGTTCACCAAAATGCTGCCGGGAATGATGTTCTTGCAAAACCTGTGAAAGCAATTGTTGTTGCAGTAACAACTGTTGCTGTTCCTCCTGTTTCTGTTGCTGCTTAAGCAACATGATCTTCTCAAGCAGTAACATCTGTTGTGTTGGTACTGGTGCCTGGGATTGTAGCTGCTGCATCAAATACTGCTGCTGCAATATATTTAGTAGTTGGGAGTCTTGAGATAAACTGGATGGGATTAACTTTTCAGGTGTTAAAATACCAGATGGGTTATCCATAGTTTGACAGAGTAAACTTGTCAAGGAAGGTGGGTTTGGAGTTTGCAGCCTCTGTTGCTGGATCCCAAAGGGAGCTTGGGTAGGAAAATTTTGAGAATGATGTAACTCAATCTTATCTTGAAGGTGATTCAAGGCACCTTGTGCAGGGAAATTTGACCAACCACCAACACTATTATTTACCCCAGGAGCAGACCTGTCAGGTAATCCTTGGAGGATGGACATCAAATCAGCACCTTGTGAACGAGGCAACTGAAGAGTGTTGTCAGTCAATGATGTGAGGTGCTTTGCGTGAGGTGTGGCTGATTCAGAGATGATCTCTGACTTTGAAACCATAGATACAGCATCTCTCCCTGGCCAATATGGGTAGGGTTTTGGTAATGACCTCTGCTGTTCAAGTGTCATTCTCTTGGCCAAGAGATAGAGATCACTTCCACTTTCTATTCCAGGCGCCGGAATGCTACTGGAATTATTTGCAAGATAGCCTAGCACACCTAAAGCAAAACCATACAAGACAAATTAAGCTGCATGTTTGAAAATACTATAAGAAAAATTGAATAAACTGAGGGGGAGAGGTTTACAGATTAAAACCCTCGAATACACTATTTTCAGAGTTCAGCAAACAAAACTATACTATAATTAAATAAAATATGTCTGTATGTCAAAACCCAACCTTGGGATGGATTGCTTATGCTACCAGACATGAGTGACTCCAAAAATCTATTCTCAGCTTCTGTTGTTGGCCTTGGCTCATTTTTTATCATATCAATCTCACTTGCACCAGTATGAACCTTCCCAAAGCTGCTAAAATTAGGCCTGTTTGACAAATCTGAGATTTCACCCTGTTTTGGCATACCAAATCCAGGTGGTGGTCGTGCTTTAGCTTGTAAGTGGGGCATTACATCACCAAGTAAGGAAAATGGTGAGTCCTTGGGTGCGTTTGCAAGGCGAACTTCTAAATCTATCCCAAAATATCCTGCCTCAAACCAGCCTATGATGTCAATCCCCGAAAAAGGGCCTTGAATTTCACCTAGAGGATCTTTATAATGAAGGAGAAGGTCCTCAGGAGCAGGCAACTTCCTAGGTTCACAATCCCTCTCTAAAACTCCAGATGGCTGTCTCTTAAGAATAGGGTCCTCACTAGTTTGCCAATTTGCTTCATCTCTGGAATAGGATGAATTCATCACATTACTTTCTCGTTGGGTAATCATAGCTTTCTGTGGTTGCGACCGGCTCATATCAGGGTTTCTTGACCCAACATCACTCGGAACCTCCTTCCAATCATGTGTGACTGTATGTGACCTTTCTCCCAATGATGAGGCTCGCCACACGACACCAGGATTAACAGAGTTAGTAACTTGTATACTTGGTTCCCTACTTAAGGGCATCTCTTCAGCTCTTCTGTAGGTACCAGTATCATCTGTAGCTGCATAAATGAATAAAAGATCAATTGTTGTTCTCAAATAGATGCATATCGAAATACAGTGGGGGAGTTATATTTCAAATCTATAGAATACAGAGTGGGGCATTGAATTTCAGACCAAAAAGAAGCTGAAACTCAGTGTGAAAAAATCTCAATCACGAATCAAATTAAACTAAACTACCAATCCATTGAGCTAACAAATGTTATCCACAATAACTAATTATCTCCTTCCCATAACAAAACTCAACTAACTCTTAATCCCCACGATAAACTGATTCAAGTTGGCTCCATAATCCTCATTTTTATTCCAACCCAAGTTCTTTAAAAGATGTAGCAATAAACTAATTTCTCATATGGTTCAAAAACTTCAACTGAGAACACTTTTCACAGCCAATGAAATAATTTGCCAGATGGTTGCCAGTGCCATCACTAAATATGGGCCAAACAGTTTATGAATTTATACCTCCGGATGTGAATTTATTATCTGCATATCCCTTAGGATTTTCAAGCGACGAACCCTCTGAGTAATTTGAATAACCGCTCTTTGGAATGTCAGCACTTTCCTCTTTACGATCATCAACAGCAAGCGATAAATCTTCTCTACTACCTACATAAACCAATTCCAGCAGAAATTAGACACTACCTCAAACTAAACACAAACTTACAGCAGTAATATATCTTGAACTGGTTGAATACCAATCTTGTTTCGTCTTGAATGAGTAAGCTCTGTAGAGTTCCGGCCCATGGGCCCATCTTTAGGCATCTGAGGAGCACCACTACTTGTTATCTCCCCTTTGTCAATTCCCTTCAGAACAACCTATCAAAAAGGCAATAAAAAAAACAGCAGAGTCTAAATCAAAGTTCACTATAATAGTAAATAAAAAAAAATATTACCATTTCATCAGAATAAGGAGCACAAAGAGCTAGTGGTTCCAATGCTTCATCCTGTGTAAGAGAAGGTACTAATACAAGCTCTTCCAAGAGATTTTGATAAATTCTCATGTCAGTCGTCCTATATATGTCAAGCAATTTTGTCCTACTATATCTTAAAAGGGATGGTTCTCCATGGTCAATTTCACCCTTGTCAGATATGGGCCCCAGAGATTGACGATGAGTAGGTATGCTAGCCCCTGAATTTCCACCAGAACTTCCCCTTCCACGGCCAGCAGAAAATGTTGAAGGATGGTTTTCTCCACGTCCCTGGCCATAGGAAAATGTTAGAACCTGCTTGCTTGGAGTTAGTGTTTGGTGTTGAGGCTCTCCACTTCCTCGATTTTGAAAAGAGGCGGATCTCCATGGGCGGTAGTGATCCCCCTCCCTCTCATCCTTCCCATGACGGGAAAGATGAGACAACCCTTTGTCAAGAGGCATATCACCATCTCTGCCAGAGTCCGTCCACTTGTCATGCAAGCTTTCGGTGGTTTTATCATCAGGCCCCCAGCGTGTGTTCCATTTGCTCTCACGCCGTTGATCATAATTTGAGTCCCTGTTACCTGAATCAGTCCACCGCTCAGAGGGTGCACGCCGTGCTTCTCCATAGTGTCTTGAAGGCAAGTTATCTGTCCATCGATCCATCCTGCGGGTGTCACTGGGCTCTTTATCTCCATCCCTCCAGTGATCTTTGCGCACAGATGAATGGGTGTCTCGCTCTTCATCACGCCAGCGGTCTCGGCGACCAGTTTCCATATCAAGTAAGGATGGCCTGAAAACATCATTCTTCTTCAGGGTATCATGCATCTCCTCACCATTTCCGGATGGCTTCATGACATTGGAACGATTTCCATGAGCTGGATAAGGGGCAGGGTGACTTTCCTGTAT
This sequence comes from Durio zibethinus, assembly GCF_002303985.1. Next base: position 1,575,789 of record NW_019167949.1, on the reverse strand, counting down.
AGATAATTAAAAATTGGGGGGGGGGGGGGGGAAGAAGCGCCACTGAGACAGTAAGAATATTAAACAGAACACTAACTAAATCTTGAGATAAGAAAAGTATGTTCATAGAAAGCTGGTCAAAGCATTCACAATACATAAAACCCAAGTCTATGAATAAACAAGAACACAATGAGTAAAATAACAGAACCATATAGCCAAAACAGACCAACATCATACCGCAGTTCCTATTCCAGGCTTACTCTCCCCAAGTTTTGGCAGAAGCCACTGTGGTGAAAGCGGAATAGGATTGTCAGATCCTTCAACATCTGCATAAATCAAACAGAAGCATGAAATAGAGACATGCATATATTCAAATCAAGTATTTGAAATTAAAATGCTTAAAAAGTCACATTCAATGATGATGCACAACAGGGATATTAGTGATGAGAGACACTGAATTTTGTAAAAAACACGTTTTCTGAGAAATGACTGAACTGCATCTTGAAACTGCCACAACAACTTAACATCAAATGCAAATAATAAAAGCATTAATAGTGGAAAGACATTATTTATAAAGTTTCAATTGACTTTGAGGCAGCATTGCAAACAAATTCAACAAAAGAAATATCTTAGTAAAAGCCACTCACGAAGCAGCAACCAAGATGAAAATTAAACAATCAATTCAGTAAAAAGTTAAGCTTCCATTCATCAATGGAATAACAATTATGCAATTTTTATATGATTAATCACATAAATCTTAGCATAAAACAAGCAATTGAATGCAATGAGAGTGCAAGAAATGAAAGAGAAAAAGTTATCTCCAATAATCGCCTTTTCAAGTCGAATTAATTAAAAACAAATAGAATAACGTAAGTACATCACTATCACATCGCTCTTTTCAAATTAAAAATATTTTTTAAAAATATATTTAATTTTTCCAGTTCAGCAACTAAAGTGCGCCGCATTAATAACCAGTTTAAAGCTATCCTCATTTCTCTTCTTCACATTTCAATAGCCAAACGGCACTAAAAATGACATCAGAGAAACAAAAAACCCTAACGTCGAAGCAACAAAATCAATAAAACCCCCCAGCAATCTCGCAAACCCACTGAATCTACAACAATTCTTCAATAACACAACGAAATAAGCAAAAAGGAGCGTGAAATGGTCTGAACTAGGGTTTAACAGAGACGAATGAAAGAAGCCACTAATCCTTAATGCGATACGAGGAAAGGAAAGCGGCGACGTAAAATACCTTTGGAGATCGGGTGGGGAGGGTTGACGGTGAGGTGGTGGCGGGAATTGGAGGCAGCGCTATGAGCCATGGATGATCAGTGAAAGTTGAAAGAGAGAACAAAGCCAAAGGAAACCCTTGCCTGCTGTTTTTTTCCCTTGGAGTGCTTTGTTTGGATGCGCTAAGCGACGTGTGAAAAACGCTGAATCCGAAGAGAAGGGGGAAATATAGGTTGGGTGAAAAAAAACAAATTATTAGAAAAAAAAGTGGTAACAAGGTAAAATTATGGAAAGATAGGTTACGGCTTACGTTAGTGAGTAGATGGTAATTTGCTGTCCAAAAATAGTTACTGTCGGACGGATTCTTATAATTATCTGGTATACGCGCCTAACAAAATGCTTGAAAAGCACGATTTCTGCATAACTCTTACAGTGGATTGCACGCGAGGTTGTGACGAGGGCAGAAAAGAAGGCTTTATCTGTTTTTGATTCGATGGGTACGTAATACGCCACGACGGTCCAAGTTAGGGTGGAAATTATTGGACGACGTGAAGCAGTGTCGTTTTAAAAGTAAAGGTAAAGATTTAAATAGCGGTAAGATAGTGGTATAGCGACAATTATTTTATGATAGCGCTATTATCTATCATCGTTATTGAATAAAAAATATGATAGAATTTGAATTTTATTTATAGTGATCGTATCACAATCACGAATTATTACGTAATTGAATAATAGCAATAGTAAATTTTTATTATTTGCAATTTTTTTTCATTCAAAAATTCAATAAAAATTTTTTCATTTGATTCTATTTAAAAACTTAAAATAAAAATAATAAAAATAAAAAATAAACATCAATTTATAAATTAAAAAAAAAAACCCACAAAACTTAAAATTTTAAAAATATCGATTTTCTCAAATTCAACTTCAATCAATATCAAGTATATATAATTTAAAATAAATAATTAATTTAACACTCAAATTTTTTTATTTTTAATTTATCATAATTTTGTGTGTTTAGAATTTGATTGGATTATGATGCATTTGTAGAAAGGGGCAAGAGTTGTTATGACTTAAAATGAAAAACAAGAGATAAAAGTAAGATTTGAGGTTGACGAATATGAGTATATAGCAAAAAAAATTTTTTTTTTAGAGATAGGGATGGAGATGAAGGTTTGGAGAAAAAATTTATTTAATGTAAAGTAAGGGGATAAGAAGTTTTGTTGATCTATGCAATTCAGTCAATAGGTAAAATAAGTAAACTTAAGGTTATTATTGTTGAAAATTGCTCACAATATGAATGTTGTCAAGTTTGAATTACTATAAACTCATAAAAAACAATTCTCTTTGTCCATGAATAGTAATATTTTTATTTAATTTATGAATATTTAATTACTTATTATTTAATTTATGTATAATATAATTCGATAATAATTTAATGAGTACGATAATTAAATAATTAAATATATCATTCATTATAATTATTTATTTTTTACATGTTTATTTATTTCTTATTATTTTATAATTATCATATAAATAAATTTTTAAATATAAATATTTTATTATAAATATTTGTTCTTAAATAAATAAAACATATGATATGATATAAAAATTTTTAAAAATTATAAAATAAAAATTTTTATGATTAATAATTAAAATTATTATATTTTATAATAAATTTTAAAAATTTTAAAAATTTTATGGTCATGATAATAGTAATGATCGTGAAAATTTATATTATATCCGTAACTATATCAACCACAGCGCTATCGAAAACATGATTATTGTCGCAATTTAAATCCTTAAACCAGTGTCTACAGTTTTGGCCTTAGTTGGATGGCCCGCAGGCGATAGCCAAGAGCATTTAAGCATGGCCACAGGGGAATTAATGGATACAAAGGAAAATGGCGGGAACACTTGGCGCCATCAGTTCGTGGAGACCGAAAATCATGGCTTTATTTCTATATATAACAATATAATCGCTAGCCTTTAGAAATGTTAGTCTTCAAATCCATTTGTTGGAATCATTCGTCTGTTTTGTTTTCGTTCTCAAGGTCTCTCACGATGGTCCAAACAGAGCAGCTTAACAACAGCCCTGAAATCAAAGAGCCATCCCCCAAAGTCCCAAAACTTAGCCAAAATGGAGTACATGAAGTTGCTCAAGGTCCAATCTCACTTTTGAGAGTCAAAAAGCTCTCTGAAAAAGCTGTGTTGCCGTCAAGAGGCTCTCCTCTCGCTGCTGGGTACGATCTGTCAAGGTATATCCTCAAACCTTGTCCTTTATAGAAATCGCATTTGATTTACAGTAATTTTTGTCGTTTTTTTTTTATTTCTGGCACAGCGCAACCGATACCAAAGTGCCAGCCAGGGGAAAAGCTCTGATTCCTACTGATCTAAGCATTGCAATATCTGAAGGAACCTATGGTCGAGTTGGTATAAATCTCTTACTGTATTTATCTTAGCTTTATATTAATCCATTTTGATTGATTTCGTTGACTTAATAAAATTATGAGTTTTTTCTGTGATGTAGCGCCGAGGTCTGGTTTGGCTTGGAAGCATTCGATTGACGTGGGTGCTGGTGTAATCGATGCAGATTACAGGGGGCCTCTTGGGGTTATTTTGTTCAACCATTCGGATGTTGACTTTGAAGTGAAATCGGGTGACAGGATTGCGCAGTTGATTATTGAGAAGATACTGACACCTGATGTTTTGGAAGTTGAGGATTTGGATTCCACTACCAGAGGGGCTGGGGGATTTGGATCCACTGGGGTTTAAATTTCTGGGTTTTCCTTTTTCCTACGTAATGGGTTAGGATTTGGGGTTGCTTTAGAGGGTTTAAGTTGGGTAGTTTAGATGAGTAGAGGTCGAACAAAGCTGCTTTCTTTTGCTTATTGGCAATTTTTAGTTGTAAAGAACCTTTAATGGGTCAATGATATATTCAGCAATCAGCAGCAACTGAGCACTCTTGGATCTTTACATAATTAAACAGTTTGTGTTATTTTCTGATGTCTTGGTTCAAGAGAATTGTGAATTTCTAATGTGCATTTGTCGTATAAAATATTTGCTGTGCTATGAAAGTTGTACCCACAAACAAATCAGGGATTAGAAGGTTTTTGAAACCTACGAAAAGAATAAATATACACATGTTGGCAATTCCTGTATCAAGGAATTTGATTGACCCTAATTCATACAATATCTACAGTTTCTTTCGGTTTGAAGGGGGAACGGCAATTTGGGCAGGTGGGTCTCCTTACCAACCAAAGATCAATACAATGTTTATGGAATATATGACTACAAACTGGATCGATCCTGCATCGTTCCCCAACCTGAAACCCATCCAGGCAGACGCCACAGATTGCCGTGGTATTTACATGACAATTAAACCAAGGGAGTTGCTGTATCTCTTCGATAGACAAACCTGAATAATTCTCTTCTTTGCCAGTACGGATGCTGCTTTCATCTTCATTTAGATCATCGTCCTGGCTAACTAGATAAAAGATTACAAGATAAAGCAGAACAAGGACGGTGATACCCACAAAAGGAAAGGGAGGAGCTGGTGGGGAAGAAGGAAGCATTGCACGTAGGGAGCCATGGAGAGGATTAACGCCTGAATGGCATATATAAAGCCTTTGTGTGCCCAGCTTGGGTTGACTTCTCTAATTCAAGTAATGTTTGATTAGAACTTAAAATATCACGTGTCTTTACCTTGAAATTTACTTAGAGTGAGAAGACAATAATCACATATGACCTCCAAGGAACAATTAGGATACGGTATTTTAAATCAAAAGCAAGCCAGCAGGCAAACAGCGTTGCCAGTTCTTTCATAACAGGACTTCACATGAATTTTTTATTTCACGCTATTCTTTTTTTTTTTTTTGGCTTTCAATTAGCCTGTACACCATTGATGATCTATTTCAATAAACTGATCGTGAACAAGACTCAAAGGAGGTCCGTGCGGCATGCTCAAGCCTGAAGGTACTGATAGAAACTTGAACTTCAAGCTGTTCTATAGCACAACCTTCCATCCTTTATGCTCCCCCCCCCCCCCCCCCCCCCCAATCGCAGTTTCCCTATAGTTGCTTCTGTTATATAAACAATTGAAAAACCAAGCAATCATATGCTGTCTAAAACAAGTTAATTTATTCTCTGCTACAGAGCCTCAAGCAAATATTCCATGTCTAACGCTGTAGACTTATTAAATCCATTGTATAACCCAAAAAGATTCAATGGATCTCCGTATACACCAAAAAAACAAAATCACAAAATCTTCTTACCACTGGGAAAATTTCAAGCATGACAAGTACAGATGAAGCTATGCAGTGCGAGGCATATTTCGAATAAAGCCAATGCATCAAGGCAGTTATATCCTTGGTAGAAGAGTAGGTGGGTCAGCTGGGATATCAGAACTTGCCTGTCAAACAATTTATAACTTTTCAGTAACAGTGCAGTGTCATATTACCAAAAAAATCCTTAATCCAAATAAAAATTTTAAAAGAGCAAAGTGGGGAAACTTCTAAGTTCTAACTGCTAGCTCAAAACAGTGCACATATAGGAAAATGGTTCCCCGCAAAAGCGATGGGACTGTTAGAATTATTGCGACACCATAGGGAATATAATCATCATTGGTTAATAACTTGTTGACAGAAAGTGCCAGTACTATAATTACTGACCACTATAAAAGTTAGATGTGATATTAAGAAATTTTCTTTTCCCAACATATATTGCAGTATTTCTTGTGATATTAAACCATATTGTTAAATTGAACAAGATGATTTACGTCAACATTCTATTTATAAATGGAGGGATATAGATTCTGGTCCTTACAGAAGGTTTTGAACCCTTAGCAATCTTAGAAAGGAAAATCAATGTTTACTCATTTCAGGGTAATGATGAATTTGTCTTACCTCTAGATATCTTGTTAACAATGTTGTAGTACTGAAATTAAAGCCCTCTACAGGTTCCTTTTTCGTACGTGATGCCTGAAGCTGTTTTCGGACTTGAGTAGCTAGTGACTGCATTTATACAAATGAAATAGATATTCTAAGTTAAAGAGGGAAAAGCAAATTGCAAAGAAACATTCAGCAAAATGTGCATCTTGGAAGTTGGAACAATGTGATTATATGTACAGAACATGATGGAGTGTTCTTTGATGATACATACCTTCCCCAACTCAACTCCCCACTGATCAAAAGAATTAATGCCCCAAATAAAACCTTCCACAGCAATTCTATGTTCATAGCTCGCCAACAGCTGAGGCAGCCAAGAAGTCATTGTGTTAGACCAGGCAGATGAAGCACATTATGTGCATTAAGTGCTAGGTACTTGAAGATTAAAGCTAGAAAAATTATGAGGTAGAAATTGACTTATTGATGCAGGGTCATACCAATAATACCAGAGTCCTCAACAGTTATAACCGATCAGAAATGCTTCATTAATTAAAATTTAAAGAGAGAAACCACTCACCTGCCCAATATTGTAAGCATTCAGAGATGGAAGCAAAACACTGAGAGAAGGCCGACTCCCTGAGAATGTCTATGGAAGATAACAAAGCAAGTTAGGACATTGATTCTATTAGGAACTAAAGCTTGGTACAAAGCTGAAAGTAAATCACCTTATGAGGAATAAGATGCTGTGCAACATTCTCCTTCAACAACTGCTCTGCTGTCTGCAGTGAATCAATTTTTTTCAGCAGTGATACAGATTTTAGGCAACAATTCGTGAAAAAAAAAAAAAAAAATGTTTTGAAACCTAATGATATTTTCCTTTGTAATAAAGAAAAATAATGGATACCTAAGAAAGCATAAAGCCTACCTTCCCACATGCGAGGGCATCCGGCTATGCAAAAAAGTTGGACATGAGCTCATCATGGTTGCTCACCACTTCACCTGCCAATAATAATAATATAAATATCATGTTCAATAACGCAATACAAACAACAAAATATGTTATCTTCAAGTTAGCAATGAATACAGAAATAAATTGTATTACACCTTTAAGGTACACAGGTTGCTGGCTCTTCACAATACCAATGAAATCACATGGAATTACACGTCCCTGAAGGTGTCAAAATGAGAAGTTAAAATACTTATAGCTGCAGCACCTTGTCGTTTAGCATAGAGCTTGATTCTATAAATACCAAATGATGAACAACCATCCCATCCCAACCCCACCCTATACCACTTGAGCGCAATAATTTGAGAGTACCAAAACTGGATCTCTTATGCAGATGATAAGCCATCAAGGTTAAGTGATAACAGAATCATCCCCTTCATCAAAGCCAAGGACACAGCTATATGAAATTAAGACTCACTGAAGTCTCAAGATTTGGAACCTATATTATGGTGAATGACATTCAAATTCAACCAGTTAAAGTTCTCCAAGCACCTTTTAGTACTTCATTTTGTTATTTTCATGGTAAGTAATTAAGATAATGTGCCATATCTTGCACACTCTCTAAAAAACCTTTCTAGTCTCTTCATTTATGCACAAGCTTCCAAATTAAGGTTGCCCCTGGGAAGATCCATAGCTCTCCTAGGAACAGGCCTGGACATATAACTCTAGTGCCTCAAAAATTTAAGGTGTTATAAGATGTTATATGCAGCAAGAATCACCTAATATTCTTCTATCATTTGCAAAACACAGCATAAAATTCACCTGGTGGATTAGTTGATAAAAGCTGTGCTGGCCATTTGTTCCAGGTTCACCAAAATCAATTTCACCAGCCTCATAAGGAAGTGGCACGCCATCAATTGACACCCCCTTGCCATTACTCTCCATGCTGACATGAATTGAAGTAGATTTAGCAATATATAAGATTTGAAAACACAAATCCAACCCCTTCCCCTGTGAAAAAAGGAGTTCCAGCAAACATGCCTGCTGAATATGCGGAGCAAATTTCTCGAGGGCCTGGGAGTAAGGTAAAATGGCCTGATATACACTTAAAGTGTTATATGATAAGTGGTAAGCATTTAAAAGAGAGAAGAAGAAAAGGGAAGTTTAATATAAGGTTCATGCAGAATACTCACTCTTGCAGGATATCCAAGAAATGAAACATTCCAAACACTGAGTAAACCCAAAAGCACCTGACATCAAGTAACCACTAAGCACACCATTATACCAATTGGAAAAGAACTTGAACAATCAACCAAACTTATATTAGCAAAAACAGTCTAATGTGTGCTTGAATGAAACACAGCATCTAGTAAATCCAACTTGGGAATACAAAGAAGTATTATACTAGATTAATCCATCCTCATTTAAAATAACCATAACCTTCATTCTAGTATTCTTAGCTTCTAGCCCAACTCATCTACCCAATCACCATAATACCACTGGTAGATAATTCTATGCCAATCTAATGAGTAACAAAGAACCACAGCTGCAGTGGAAGATGTTACATTAAGACACTTACAGGTATATTCTTCTCAAAAGGAGCTGAGTGGAAATGTTGATCAATACTTGAAGCCCCCTTTAGGAACCTTCAAGTAACAAACAAAAAAAAAACACTTATTCATGTATAAATCAAAATCAGCCAAAATATAAAATAAATAGATGAATGAATAAGTGTCAAAAGCACCAAGGCAAAGAACGGATTAAGAGCTAGGTTAAAACTTGAAACCTACCTTTTATAAATCACACACTCTTACTTGTCATACTTTTGTTAGTATTTGCAGATTCTCATGGCACTCAAAATAGTTTTTATGGTCTCATGCAATAATGATTGAAGTTAAAAATATGTCCATTAGCAACTAACATTTTTTGTCATCTTTATACTACAATTTGATTTCCTAAGAAACTGTTTAGAGCTACAACTTTTTGTCAAGAAAGGGGAAATAAACCAGTTCTCAGTGCATGTAAAACTGAACTTTTATGATAGATGAACTCCATGGAGAAAAATGACGAAGAAAACCCCTTTTCTCCTAAGTTCTGCTTCAAGTGATGTATTGCCTTAGAACAGTGAAGGTGGTTTTAAAATTGCACAAATCAGTCTCACCTATCATATATGGACTCCTAATGGATATTATATAATTTATAAGTTGTTAAAATTTGAAAGGTGAGTGCAGTATAGTCGAAACAATAAGAAGTTACCGTACTTTTCTACTATTGGGAAACCATACTGCAGAGACAAAGGCAACACTCCAACAGCACTGCTAACTGCAAAGGCAGTTTACTTCATGGTTAATCATCTTCCACAATTCAACTAGCAAAGGTCTCATTCCTCGAAAGAAATCAAATGACCACTAATGATCCTTAGAAAAAAGCAAGAGGATAGGGAATAAAACTTACCACTGTAACGACCACCAACCCAATCCCAGAATGCAAATGCATTATTAGGATCAATGCCAAACTTTTCAACAAGCTGCATAGATTTATAAGCAGAGTAGGATCAATACCAGTGTATGATATGAAATATGAAGCCACATTTATTAGTGCTTCAGCAATTGAAGAGGAGAAAGGGAATAAATATGAAGCTATGAAGCACAGAAATTGAAAAAAAGAAAAGAGGAATTCATAATCAAGAGGCCATCTGTTTCAAGCAAAAAGAGAATAAACATTTTCACTTTATCAAACTTAAGCTATGAATTGTACTCTAGAATGCTAGAAACACTTGATTTGCTGCACCAAACCCAAAATAAAAGATTCAATATGTACGTGGCAGTGCACTAAATGCTTAATCACTCAAATTCAATAGATGAAACAACAAACTGATACCATTAGATTGGTACTGACTGCCACCATGTGTTTTGCAACTGCAGAAGGCCTGAAAAGGTATTTTGAATCATAAGTGGCTTAATAATGAAGAATTGTTGTACCACATTTTACATTTAAAAAAAAAAAGAGAGAGAGAAAAATCTAGAGGTATTCACAAAATATCCAGAATGTTATAACAGGCAATAAAAGATCGAAACCCTCCAATCCAGGAAACTTTTATATTCTACATTAATTCCTTGAATATTGAGAATGACTCCTAACAATATTGAGAAAATAAAGCACTTATTAAAATCATTCAAAGATAAGAATATCTCCTCCATTTTGCTCAATGCATTATCACTCTGAATTTTAATTGTTAAAATTTACTTAGAAATAGTTCCAAAAAATATTCACGCAGAACAGTACCAGAATCTCAAACTACCACAGCATGCACATTGTTGAAAATAAGTAGTTCTATCATGGCACTAACCCAAGAGCAGATGAAATCCATTCCCTCATTGTTCGAGCATTCAACATAGTTTCAGCCGTTGTGAAAGTCTTCGAAACCACGACAACCGGATAAAATTAAAAGCAAATGAAATCAGAAGAATCAACACTGCAAAAAGGAGTTTAGAGAACAGAAAAACAACATGCTTTGAGATGAATAAAAAGAAAGTAATTACCAAGAGTGGTTTCGGGGTTTAATCCCGTGATATTCCTAGCAACATCAATAGGATCCACATTTGCAAGGCTGTGGCAATGCAAACAGGAGATTATGTTGAATTTCTAGAATAAACGAATGAAACAACAACTTATTATGCATGCAGGATTTACAAATTACAATGAAAATGTCAGAGAAGAAGCTAGAATAACAGGAACTTCATGTTGAGAATCCACCACAAGCAAAACGCTTTTTTGACTTAATCCCTCTTATGCCAACGCCAGTCTTAGCAGGCCTATGACAATTGTACAGTTCTTGTTCTATTCAAGTTGCCCCAACCTGCATTTCTTCGACACCTTCCCCCTCCCCCTCCCCTTCCCCCTCCTTCACTCCCCCAAAACGAAAGAAGCAGTTCTACTGCCAATCTTATAGTACAATGAAAGAAAGAAAGTAGACACAAAAAAATACCACTTGCAGTAACAAACAACTACTTACAAACGTAGCTGGCATCCTTTTGCAAATTCAACAGCCTCAGGGTCTGTGAATGGTAAAGACTCAAGAGTAGACCAAATGCATCAGCTATGCTTTCTTCTTCATAGGTTACAAGTAAAAAGATCAACTACCAGGATAACACAAATAATAGTAAAGTGCACCAGCATTACGTGTTTGGAGAGCAGTATGAACAAATAAAGGACCTAAGAAACTGCCACCAATACCAATTGCAATAACATCCTTCAGTGGTTTTCCAGTACATCCGATCTGCCAAGATTTACCTGTTTCTCAGCAATTGAGGAACAAAATATTCAACTTGGATGTATAAGAACAGAGTAATAAGTACCCATGAGCCACTGCGAACTTTCTCCGAAAAATCCTTGATCTTTTCCAGAACATTCCAAACATCTAGCACCACATTCTTTCCATCACTATATATAACCGCATCCCTTGGTGCACAGAGAGCTACATGAAGCAGTGACCTATTTTCTGTACTATTTATCTGAAATGCTCCAGCAAGAAACAATGCAAAGTCTAACGCATGAAATCCTATTCAACAATTATAGCCAGAAACCAAGATATCATAACTAATTTTTAAATCAAAGCATCAAACCAAACAGTCTTATCTTTAAAAAACAAATGGTGCGAAGAGAAACTTATACTCACATGCTCGCCGCTGTACATTCGGTTAATTTGTTGTTTGAGAGAAGCAGCCTAAAAATATGAAAAAAGATTTTAATAAAATCGAAATTTATTATTATTTAAATCCATAATTTCAGAAACGATAACTAATCCAAATTCACCTCTGCTAATTTATAGAGCTTATCCATGGTATCAAGAGTGGCGCGTTGCCTTGAGTAATCCAAAAGCATTCCATCGAACTCACTGTAGAAACATGTACATATTAACTTAAAGCTTTTTGTAGATATCGAATCAGAGAAAGAATGAGAGTTCAACTGAGGATCTTACACCATCATCGATTGGCATCGCTCTTTGTCGTTCATCAAGTCACGAAGATGACTTTTCTTGATGTCCTCGACATGAGTCTGCAAAATTCCAAACGAATCTCGTATTGAAAACAGAGACTTTCTTGCTATTTTAACTATAAACATGGCTAGAAAGTGACCGCGAAGTTACCTTCAAGTCCTTCCATGGCTCGGTGTCGCAGATTAGAGTGGTCGAAGCCATCTCAGTTTATATTAAAAATTTAAAACGACACAAACAAACTCTGCAACAGATAAAAACTATATTAGCTTGAGATTTCAAACTAATGCGAATAATAGCTTGATATGTTACCTGAGAAAAGGAAGAAATCCAGATGACGATGAAGGGTTAAAAACTAATGGCCGCAAAAAAGATGAAGCTGGCAAAAGCTTCGGCGAGGTGAAGAGGGTCACTTGGCTAGAAAACGTAAATGGCTACGTGGCAGAGATGCGAGCGTCGAAAGGGCATCTGTCAATTGATTCCGGTCCCTGAAACTAGTGTCCGGTTCAACGGTTTTGGAAATTTGAAGTTTGTTTGATTGTGACTTTTCAGGGTTGAATTCCGTGGGCAACGATTTTCGATGGGCCCAAGAAGATGTTAGTGCTAAAACAACCGCGTGAGATATTGGACTCGTGCCAAAAGCCAAAAGCCCAAGCCCAAATCCAGTGTTTTTAGAAAAAAATAATTTTAAAAAATTTATAATAATAACCGCTGAACGACAACACGATGTTCGTGTGTAAAGTGTAATTTATAAAAATACAAATAGTTAAATTTGATTGTTTGGATTTTTTTTTTCTTTCCTTTATATTTTCTCATACACGCATAAAATAATTGACATCCCAAAAAATAAAAAACAACAATAATGTAAGATCACAGTCATTTCATTTATCCAGTTTAAAAATTAATTTTTAAAATATTTAATCCTATCGTATTTTGTTTTACCGGTTGATTTGAAAGAGGATGACAAATTATAAAAGATTGGCAGCAATCTTTTAACTAATCAGTGCATCCTACCAATAGTATTATTGATTTGATGCTTTATACCACATAAAATATCTTATGGAAATCTTATTTTCATTTAACACCTCTTTGTTTTTTTTTATTAAAATTAAAAAGTTTTATAATATTAAAATTTAAATTTCAAATTTAATAAATTTGATATTATTTTTAAATATTATTTTATGATCCATCTAAATTAATTTTCGAATTCTCTTTGTTTTCCCCTTTTGCGAAGTACTTTTCATCATTTTTTGGGATAATTTCACACTATTGGGCAAAAGTACTTGTTTTTTTGTTTGCGACTGTTTTGTAAATGTGAAAACAATTGAGAATATTTCATACCGTTCATTTGAAATTAATTGGAATATTTCAATTACATCATTAGTAACTATTATTGGATTTAAAAAAATTATTTGCTTAATTATAATTATAATAAAAAATATAATAGAAGTTGAGTATAAAGATGATAATGTGTTGTTGGCAATTATAATATCCTCCAATATTTTTGTAAATAAAAAAACAAGCACATAGATAATAAAATAATCCATAAAATTATATGTAACTTATTAAAAAAAAAACCTTCAAAATATTAAAACTAACTAACATATTAAATTTCAGTCACTTATTAAGACAAAAAAATTACAACTAAAAATAATCAATTGAAAAATAACCTACATGAAAATCAACTAAAGGATCTAAAAAAATTATAAAAATTCTTTAAAATTATTAGATCTAAAATTTAAATATTTTAAAAAAATGTTTGTTAAAAACTAAAAATATTATCTTTGAGATTTTTTAATAAATTAAAAAAAAATTTACGACAACCAATTAATACAAAACAATCATATAAAAAACTTTAGATATAAGATTTTCAAAAAATTTTTAAATCTAAAAAAATAAAAAATAAAAAAATAAAAAATAAAAATAAATTTGTATACAAATTAAAAATTCCCCAAAGCAAGGGTGTCATTATAGTTTTATATAAGAGAACCATTTTATTATTTTTTAATTAAGTTTAAAGATTATTGGCGTGCTTCATTGGGGAAAAAAAAAAGAAAAAAGAAAATATCGTCTTTTCATTTCATATTTAGGCCCCATTTAGAGGCCCAATTCTGAACCACATAGATCGCTTTTTAATTAGCTTTGACAACGGCCTAGCCCGAAAGAGGAACAATCCAGTTGTGGGCATTTTTTCCCGTCCCGAGAACACAAAAAAAAAAAAAAAGAATTTACCTTCTTTTTTCTCCGACTGATTTGGTTACGAATTTGGAACTGAAATTGGCATCGAATTTTTAGTTTCTTTTTCGCTATCCCTCAGCAAAGAACCGAAGCATTAATCAGTTATCGCAATTGGGAGTCGAACATTCGCTGATTCTTCGGAATATCAGTCTTCCATTTTCGTCATTCGAAACACTACATCAAGATCGGGTAAGCTTTACCAATCACCATTTTCTGTTTATGTGCTTCTTTCCTTTAATTTTATTATATGAACCTTTTTTCTTAAATGCACTCTTTTCACGATCTTAACGTTTTTTAGGCTAATAATGCGCATTTAGTAATAAATTTTGCCTTACAATATATGAAGAAGTAGATAAATCTATGGTTTCCTGGGAGAGAGCTGAAATAACGTGGAGACTGTATCTAATTTTTGAGGTATTATCCATTTTAATTCAAAAGTCTCGTTATTTTGTTTCACAAAAAGTGCCTTATAAGTATGATTTTAAATTTCTACATATGAATCATATCTTTATATTTTTTCAATAAGAGTCGTGAGATTTAGGGCATCACAATCTTTCTGCTAAAATTTGATGTCTTTTTAAGTCCAATATACACATAGAATCACGAACACACTTGATGTTAGGATTTTAAACAACCAGATCACATTAGATATTGAGATTTTAAAAGTGACTCCCATCATGTAGCACTTAATTTTCACAGGATTTAAGAGGTGGCTCTGATGTAGCAATTAGCTCCTGTTACTGGTGATTTTTGTGAGAGAAAACCATGACATTTTCAGATTAAAACAGATAATATTTTATAGGTTGAATGCAAGTTTCCATAAATAATCATTAATTATATTCAAACAATTAAAAATTTTGAAATTTGCAAATAAGAATCACAGTTTTTGGTACATTACAGGGGGAAATGCTATGGAAAAGTTTTCTCACTGATACAAACAGAAACATTAAATCCCTTCTGCTTGAATAGCTACGGTTTTTTTTTTTTGTGGGGGGGGGGGGGGGTTGTGTTTTACAGTTAAACTGAAACACTTATGCCTATGAAAAGATCTCTGGTGATCTCATCTAGAAGCCCATTAAGCACATACCTCTCCACATCCCTTATAACATCATCTTTCTCAAGCAATGCAAACGCCATGCGGTTCCAACCCAAGTCCCACATGCAATTCACATCTGGTTCCTTGTTGTTGACATCGGCCTCAAGCATTTTTGGTAGGTAGTCTTCTAAGGGAGAATCTTCTCTCCCGTCCCTTCCGCATTGCTTCAACTTATCAAAGTCTTTACACATTTGCTTGACCAAGTCGTCCAAGGATTTTGCTTTGTTTGAAGTGATTGGTACTTTCAGAAATGGGTGAACACTTAGCTCCTGCCTTCTTCCTTTCCTTTTCATTACTTCGTAGCCACAGTCCAGAACGAGCTTGCTCTCTTGATCATGATAGTAGTGACCATTTGCACGAAGAATGCTGATAGGAATGTTGAGTTTGAAAAGCGCCTCTGCCGTGTTCATAAATACTTGGCTTTTCATAAGTATCTGCTTGAGGTGATTTTCACTCTCCGTCAGTAGCTCTGGCATCTCTAATGTGTAAGTTCTTTGATTCTGCGGCTGTGGGGTATCAGAGATTTCCATGCTCTCTCCATGAGTTCCTAAAAAACAATGAACTTTAGCAGACAAGTTTCTTCTGCTTCATTTTTTCCAAACCACCTACTCCGCCAGAAATATAAAATGAAAACACCCGATGCTGCCATTACTATGGCCTTAATTGTTAGGAAGATTAGGAGAAAATTAAGGGGGGTATAATACATATGTAGTCAACTTTTTATGGTTCAGTCTCCATGTATTAAAAGTGGGGCACATTATGCATGTTTATTTGTGTGCATAAGCACCAATTTCAAAATGGTAGAAGTTTGCGTAAGCTCATCTTTCTATACCCTTAGTTAAATGAAAAAGCATTTCATAATTTGTAAGGGGAAAATGTCAACTTTTGAAAATATGGGAGAAAACTTTGGAAATGCAAAATTGTACTTACCATGTAGTGGATCAGATACACTGTTCTTAAACTTGCTTTCTTTGGCTCTGCCAAAATCAGTTTCTTGATCTTGCTGTTCTTTTGTAACCGTTGGCACTGTATTTTGACCCTGCATAAGATCAGAACAGTTATTTGGCCTCCACTCAGAAGTGTGAAAGTGGCTTCATTTGTCTAATATAATTGGTTAATGATTGTAGTAATGGTGATCTTACAGTATCTTTTGGAACTAAAGCTTGTGGTTCATTTAGGCTTTCGCATTCATCCTCTAGAGGACTGCACAAAACTGAATTTTGCTGTGCTGCTTTCTGCATCACTTGTGCTACACTTGATGATTGTAGGCTTGCTAAGGACTTGTTGGATCTAATTATCTGTGCTTCTACTTCTTTAAACCTGCTGGCTTTCATTTGATCAGCTTCTCTTGAAATAGCAAGTTTCTCCTGCCTTGTCAGTTTCCTCTCTTGCAAAATGGAACTCTGATGCTTCGGCGTCCTTGGCAAATTATAAACACTTGCACCTTTTTTAGTCATTACTTCGTTGATTTGAGGGACCTCAAGTTTATGCTCTTTGGTGCTTCTCTTCTTCATTGTCGTTTGAACTTGGACAGGTTTCTCATCCACGGCAAACAGGATGAGAGCTTTTGCTGATTCAGATTCTAGATCTCCTTGAGAGTAACTGGAGTTTCTGTTTAATGAATCTTTAATTTTGAAATTTAAGTTTGTTGAACTCCTATCTCCAGCTGGATTTTCATGGTGTCTACCATCTTGGAATCCATTGAATTGTACTGCATCAATATGTTCGGTGGAGCCTTTCCTACTAGTTGCTGCTTGGTTCATTTGTGGCTTCTTTTGCAAATTGGTTGCACCAGACATTGGTTTGGAGAAATTACTGGATATTGGTTCATTTCCCTTTTGTTTATTCCCCTGCAATTTCTGTTTAGTACTTTGTTGTTGCCTCTCTTCTGATACTCGCTTTTTCTCTTGGTGCTCAGATTTTTGGAGCATGTGCACCTGTTGAAATCCATGATTAATTTTCAGCTTTTGTTGATCACCTAGCAGAAGCTTGTTTGCATGTCTGTTTTCCCCATGAAGCATGCTTTCACTGTACTCTGTTTTTTCTTGCAATGTAACTGCAGCTTCTGATCTTTTATGCATATATGGTATCATCTGCTGCATTTCATCCTTGAAAACTGGTTCCTTGATTTCACTACTTTCAGCGCTCTTCTGTTCCCTGTGCTTTACACGATCCTGTTTTCTCCCCTTGTCCTGAATTTCTTTTTTACTTCCAAAGTTATGATTCAATTGGATGATGCCACTTTGTTGTTCGTCTATCTTGATTGAAGCCTTTCTCGAGCTTATCACTGGTTTTATGTCTTCCAAGTCCTTTTGAGGTGGCAATTTGTTATAAACAGCAACCCTTGTGCTACCATTTCTAGTTGTCAAAGTTTTTCCTGCTTGTGATGTAATTGTATCCTGAATCAATGGAATTTTGCTGGCTAGTGTTGCCTCCTGTTTTACTGGTGGGAGAACCAGGGTTGCAGAATCTTTTGTCCTTTGTTCAGCCTTCTTGGTACTTTCCTGTGTAGGTTTCTTTCTAATCATCTCTTCTACTTTTTGCTTTCCAGCCTGTGTCTTTACAGTGATCTTTGAATCTACATTTCCTGGAAGTATATCAATTCCCATCAGTTTCGCAATTACATTTGGAATTCTCGACTTTTCTTGTTTGGACTGCAAAGAACTTGAGCGATTTTGTTCTGAGAATGCAGTGAGAGTTTTAATTTCTGGACCATAGCTAACTGATCGTTTGTGAGAATGTGATTTTGAGTCAGCTAGAACTTTTTTCTCATGCTTGGAATTAGTAACCTCTGAAGAGTAGGTAAGAGCTGCCAGCCTCAGCTTGAGATCAGTCCTTGCAACTTCCTGAATGTCATTATAATTTCTTGAGGGTCTGTCAAAAGAAAATCTTGGCCTAACCAATTGCTTCTGATCAGCCATTTTGACAGGGTTCTCGTCATCATCCTCATCCTCCTCCAGCAATGTTATCCGACTTTTTCTCTGTGGTGTTATCAAGTACTCTGAAGTTTGCTGCAGGTTGACTAGCATCCCTAGAGACTCCTCCAAATCCATCGCTCCTTTCAGTAGTTCCCGTCCAATTTCTATCGAGTATCTGTCAAAGTTGAGGCCACTAGAGCAAGCTCTGAGGATCTGATTTAACTTTTGTGCACACCTTGATATTTCTTCGATATGGACAAGAGAGAGAGCAGGGAGTTGGCTCCTTGAAGGTTGATGCCCACTTACTACACTGTTTCTTCTTTCCATCTTCCCATAGTCCATCTGTCTACTACCAATGTTATGCAGAAAACTGAACATTGAACTATTGCCTGAAGAATCTGTTCTTAGCTTTCCTCCATTTTCAAGTGCAAAAGCCAGGGCCATTGACAGATCTCCTATTTGTTCTGACTTCCGGCCTCTCCCAAAAGGAACAATCTGATTCGATACCTGTCCAGTGGTGACTGATTTCCTGCCTCCACTAGGCCTGTTTTGGGTGCTTCCAGCTCTAGAACCAGTCTGCAGGAAGCCAAAACTAAATGAAATTGTAATATCTAATCAATCTGTTGTATGAACTGATTACTTCTACTTGAGCTTTGGAAACTTACAGTTTTGAGCGTCTTTGGTTCCCTGGATGATTTATACGTTGTCTTAGTGTAAGCATGTGCATCTGCTCAAACACGCAACAAAAGGAACAAGAGCAAATTATTCATTTGAGCATGCTGACCGCTTTTGCTAGCTAGCTAAAGCTCTATTGTCATGAGCCTAGCCTGACACAAGGTTCAATCACTTAACCCTACCAAACTCATGAAAGTCCTTCCAAGTAAGCATATTTAAAAGAAAATCTGTGTTTTACCTTCAGATATCATCTTTCTATGTCTTACCTCCCCTGCTTCTTTATTTAATTAAACATAAACTAATCCACAAATTCATTCCTTTCTGTTCTTATATGAATTAAATAGTTCTGTCATCTCTTAAGTTTTACTTACATGTGATGTTTCCAAAACATAGTTGGAGATGATTAATCTCGAGGAGGGTAGCAGAGTGGAGCAGTTATGCTTTATAATCTATACCAGACAAGTCTAGATTGCTTTAAAAGAAAAGTTCAAACAATTCAATTCTACACTCTTAGCTTCTTCCATCAATGTCTCCAGAGAGCAAAGAATTATTGCTTAGTCACGCGGCTGGTTTTGTCAGGTAAGAGAATTTAATTAATAATTGCTTTCAAACATGGACAAAAGCAGGGGAAAAATCTATCTCCAGGCGACACATTTCAATAATTGAATGCATGTGCATGATTTGTGAGTTGTGTATTTGTCTGAGTGTTTTTCATTAGCATTAATTAGCTTTGAAATGTGCATTAGTAAGTGATGTCTCCTGCTTTTCTAATGTCTTGAAGACATTGAACAAGAATCACAATCCACAAAAATTCTTATTACAGGGTTTTAACTGATATGTTGAAGGATGTTGTAAACTTGTAATTCTTTGATGCAATCTCCACCATGCGTGTTTATTGCAGAGATTTCAGGAAATGCTCACCTGCAACCATTGAATTTGCACCCTTTGAGTTCTGAGAGGCAGCCATCCGTTCCTTCCGCAACCGGAGGTCATCTAACAGCTTCTGTGCAAAATCTGATCTCTTGGCCATATTGGTACTCTCAATTCGAACAAGGTACCTTCAACTCTCTTTGAGCCAGAACAAACATAGAATTTCTTTACATTGCGTTTTTCCCTTTACATGTTCACAGATTAGAGGTGGGAACAAGAATGTTTTTGTTTCTTTTTCTAGTTGAGGTGGTTCTTTCAAAGTTGGGTGCGTTGGGAAGTCCAGTCTCGTAGCAGTAAAATGGAGTTTGAAAATTTATCTTAGATAGGTTGACGTGAACGTTAGCTCTCTTTCTCTATCTGGAGGGTCTCTGTAACATCACGAGTATCCCCGACTTTGATTCTAATCCAAGCAATGGCAGAAAGTTTCATTCAAAGGGCTTCCATGCCAAGCCTTCTCTACCAGCATCTTTCCTCTTTATTTTTCTCACTCGCTCTTCGTTCCCTTAAGTCACCTTAACCTTTGCATCAAACTGATGGTCAATAGGCAGTATTTTGCCCATAGGCACGTCATTAGGGAGGGCATATCCCAGCGCCCAGAAACTCATTTGGCGGAGTAACTAGAGATAGACAACCGGTCAGGTCAAGATGTATTTTTTTCGTCCGGAATCTGAACTAATTTTTTATATTAAATATATAAATTTAATCTGATTTGATTTAATTTTATATGTATAAAATCATAATTGTTTCGATTTAATTTGAGATTAATAAAATATTATTTTTAAATATAAATATAAAGTTAAATAAATATAAAAAATATAAAATTAAATAAACAGTAAAAAAATATTTTTTATATGTATACTGGATTAAGACAGGGTGAATTAATCTAAAATTCTATCCCAAATGTTTTAATAAAAAAAATGCGGACTATAAGATACCTTGGAATTTTAAAGGAAAAGCTACCTTCCCATACTTTCACCATCTTTAACGTTTCTTTGGTTTGAAAATTCATTGAAGCAGTCGGTTTGATTAATATTTTATGGTTGAAAATAAGAGAATAAAATTAAAGAAAGATGAGGATGGCAGGCTTTTGAAAAGGCGATCTGAGAAGGGAGAGTTTGGTGGGAGATGGGACCATTCTTTTAGAGGCTTTTAACTAACCCTACCATTACCAATGAAGCAAAAATTGGGTGGAAGGGTGTCAAGTAGCTAATCTTAATGATGAAATGAAACAGGAGATATACAAATTTGCAAGACAAAACACCATTTTAGTTAAATAAAGGTCTTTCCCAGGCTGCAAAAATGCGTATGTGATTGGGGTTTCTAAACACATTAAATTTTATGATGTGCCGTGGAAGTAACTTATATTCTTTTTTATAAAGTAGTTTGTCTTGTTTAAATTGCTTCCCGTTTAAAATCTTATTTTTTTTAAAATAAAAGCTGTCAGTTGTATAAAATTACGATGAATTGGATTGATTGTCATTATTTTTAATGTATATTGGATCTATTTTTATAGGCCTCTAGGGGATCATAATTTACTCAATGCTAAGCAAAATTTATAAGATTTTCATTATTTTTATCAGATTTTGCTATCAATTATTTTTCAATACATTTTTAATTATCATTTATAAATATAATTTTATAATTTAGAAATGAATCTTATATAAGTAAATAATGATAACAAGTATATTTGATAATTTATATATTTAGTTTATGTTAAATACATATAAAATAAAAAAAAATTATCTTATAACTTGTATTAATATGTCAAATGTAAAAAATATTTTTTATTTTTACTAAATTCATTTATGATATTTATTAAAATTTTAAATTGTCACCTCAATTTTTTTATTTTGTTATTTAATTAAAACTTGCTTTTAAAATAATTTTTCCTCTATATTTTGATTTAGTGGTTAAGGAAGTTTTACGAAAACATAGAGATTTCGATTTTGAGCTAATATTTCTTCTCCTTTCGATTATGCCCTCCCTTGAATACAAAAAAAATTATAATAGTTTATGTTTTGTTTTTTAAGATGAAAAAGAATAAGTGGATAGGATGAAAAATTTTTTATTTCATTTTTTTGGTCAGTAAAAATCTTTTTAACTTAACGATTGAGATTCATAACCAATGTTATTTTGTACCGCAATCGTTCATTCCTTTTTTTTTCTCCTTTTTCCTTTCGTATCAAACCGAGTTTTCTCTTTACCTTCAAAAAGCAAAAGCTAGCCATCGGATGGTGGGCTAGATAAAGCGATCCTTATAATTGGGCCACCAACAACCGTCAAAACCTAATATAGTTCAGCCCAATTAAATAAAAAACCCAAACCCATCGGATGTTTATTTGGTCGATTGAATTAATTAAATTAAATTATTTTATTTTTATTAACTGAATCAAAATTATTAATTTCAAAAGTTAATTCAATTGATTAGATTAATTTTTTACTTAATTAAATATTAAACATATTTATGTTAAATTATATTTTAAATTTTAAATTTTTTATAATTTAAACAAATTAAATAAGTTATCTAATAAAATATTAAAATAATAAAATATTATGTTAAAAATTTTAACAACTTATAAAATAAAATGATTCATTTTATATAGTTTTTATTTTATATTTGAATTTTGTTATAATTCGATCAAAATTTTGATTAATTTAAATTTTGAATTGAATTAATTAAAAATTAAAATTTTTAAAAATTATTTTTATTAACTGATTAAAATTTATTTAATAAATAATTTATTTGATCGATTAATTTAATTAAAATAGAATTATGAACAATTTTATCTATAAGTGCATGGTAGGCCTAATATTATCTTTCCACAGTCTATGTTTCTTTTTCCATTGGGCCTCATTCTAAACAACTAATCCCCGGCCTACTAGCCCAAATAAGGTTGTTCCCTTGACGAAAACACGTGGCATGGAAAAGTCTCCATCAAGGCCCAGCATCCAGAACCCTCTCCGCTAACTAGAGCCATTCATGCCTGGCTTGCCTTACTCCACGGACAACCAAAATCTTTAGGGAAAAATATCGCGTATATCCAACCCTTGATCTCATCAACTATAAAACAATCAAAGCCGTTGTATATTCCTCATCCGTCCCAAAAAAATTTGTTATCTCTATTTATAGCTCTTGTGGCTCGCGACGTCCTTCTCGAGGTCTCTTTCTACCGTCGGTTGCTTCTTTCAATTTGGTTGAAATCTTCTGATCGTTTGACGAGCTTCGTTTCAATCATGGCATCGTCACTTGCTCGTCGCTTACACGATTATAAGAATCGATTTCTTCTCAGAGATTTACTGAGGTAAGTCAATGATTTTCTGTTATTAATTGCTAAGTCGGTTGTTCGATTCATAGATATTCTAAGTTCGAATTTTGCTCTTATCTTCTTTTCGAAGGCTGCTTTTGTTGATTTAGCTGAGTTCAAGTCAATTCCTCTCTGAAAAGGCTAATTCGTCATGTTTGGAAATCTGTCTGAGCTATTAAGCTTGAATCCTTATATTCTTTGTCTATGTGCTGCTTCCCTAATTGCTTATTCTGGTTCGTTCCTTTGGCATTTTAGATCTGGAAATATCGTTCAGATCGGTTTTGAAGAATCCGGAATTGTGGTACTGATTTAAGGATCCAATTTTGTTAACTGTCGCATGCAGCTATCTGTTTGATACTGCTTTGTTGTTCAATGACGATTGTGACGGTGGATAGGTTGGTATTTCCGAGCAAGAACAACCTGCGAAAGGGTTTGCTGGATATTTTGTGAGCTTTTTATTTATCTAGTGATTTAACTTTGTTCTGTTATATGGATCTCTTTATTGTAGAGGATGAGATAGTCATTGTTCTGTCTATCGATATCCTTATTGTAGTCTGATGAGCTAGACATTGTTGTGAGTTGAAAGAATTGATGGTGAGGAAAAATTGTGTGCTGAGAAGACATAAGATAGGTGAACAATTTGTTGAGGGAAAAGAAATAGAGTGATTATTTTTGGTGTTATCTGACCTTTGCCATGACAGGTGCGCTTGCATGGCAGGTCAAAAACCCTAATAAAATTTTAATTTTCTTGGTTTTTTAGGGGGAGATGGCATGGGAGATATATATTTTATTTTTTCCCGGCTCTCCACCCTGTGTCTTGGCTTCATTGATTTTCCTCTTACTTTTCTCCCGCATCCCCGATTGCTTGTTTGTGATTCATTTCATTATGCCAATCATGCATTACCACTCCCAATCATAGCAAATTAGATATCAACACAATTCCAGTCATATGGTCTTCATTGACCGCAATTGCAACTAATAAGGTATATCCCTTCATTGCAATTTCAACTTAAATTGCAATTAATAAGGTATATTCCTTCATTACAATTTCAACTTAAAAAGGTTCCCTTTTTGACTTGTAGGTTAGTCAACTCTGTTATACCAACATTATCCCTTACTTCCTGTGCCTGGTTTTGATTTGATACACCATTTTTTGAAAGCTATGTTATATGTCCATATAACAATTGAGTTTAATCTAAGTTTATCTTGAGCACACATTAATCTCAGTTATTGTAAAAGGTTGTCATACACTTTACGTGCTCTTATTTTTATGTTTAATAAAGCCCCCTGAAATCAATATAGATGCTACTCAGCCTGTGGTTGCTCCCATTTGATTCAGCATGAGCCTAACTGAATGATGTTGGTTGTAACCCATGGATCTTATTCTTCTGTCTTAGAGTTTGTTCTAATTTGTTTCAAGAGAAGTGGTGATTGGTGTCTTGTAATTTGTAAGGAGGGCTTTGTTCTTGTTTGTTGTAGCATTGCTATGAATATGTACTATTGATACGAGTGTTGGCGTCCTTTACATTTGAGGCTGATGTCTAGATTTTATGGATGGTAACTGTGTATTGGTGAAGCAGCTTAGAGTTGTTTTTGGAGTCTCCTTCTTTCTAATACAGCAATGCCCTGTGGAAGGTGAGCAAGTTTTTGGATTTTTAGTGCATGTACATTAGTTAGTCTTTTCTCTTTGATGGCATGCGCATTAACTCGTTAAATTTGCCTTGCAGGACTATATGCTGGACTCTTTTGGAATTCCCTCGTTTAGAAAGCTTTAATAGATCATTGATCATCCTATGCAGGAACATTTGCTTGTAAATAAATATTGGTCCAAATGCATTCACCACGGTGACTGTCTTTTCTTTATCAGTCTACAACTCTACATGCATAGAAAACACTAAACCATTAGGCATGAATGAAAATAAATAAACAAAAAAAAAAGGTTCTGTTGATAGTTTTTATTTTTCTTTGAAACTTCACATACCTGATTGCTAAATATTAAGTCTGTTTCTGCCTATGTTTCAGTTAAAATGCTACATTTTGCCTAATCATGGCAGGGACTTGTCAAGACATAACAGACAATTTAATTTCACGATTACTGCAAAAGGAATCACTTCTGTCCTTGTGTTACTCTGATTATATAACCAAAGATCATTCTAGACATCACTGCGATCAGGCATGACAAGTGACAAGTTTGAGATGATTTGCAAACCTTCTGAGCATTATTTGATGCTTTGACTCTGTTTCCTTTAATGTAGATCTATAGTTGTTTTTGTTTTAAAGTTCTTAGCGCCTGTACCACGAGTGTTATTCTCTTAGTTTAGTAGTTCTTTGGATTGTTCCCTCCATTCCTGTCTATCCTCTTTGCTGCCTCCGGTTTTAACTTTATGATACCCTGCCTCATTTGTTCTTTCATTCTGGTTTATATTGGGTTTTTTTTTTTTTTTATTTTTAATTTATTTTATTTAATGGTATCTTGATTATACTAGATTTCAAGTTTTCAATCATCAATATATATAAGCGGTTTCCTTGAACCTATTGGTATTTTCGTTGGGTGATAAGAGTAAAAACAGAGTAATAAGAAAGGATCAAATGATTGTAGAACGTTGAAGTTTCAGAGGTAGGCAGGTACTGTTTGTGAGATGTCGGCTAATCCCATGGAAACTACTCCTTTTATATTCCTAAAATAATTTGGTTTTAGCCCGTTTATGGAGCATTAAGAAGTCAAAAAGATGTTCATTTTCTCTTGTTAAAAAAAAGGTTTAGTGGAGGCTGGGTTTGGGAGGTTCAAAGGCTAGGTGTAGGCTGGCGAGGCCCAATTTTCTGGCCTTATAACTATTCCGAATGTTTTCGACTCAAAAACTTTTGGGCGACACCTGATGCTGGATGTTGGAATTAGAGCCTGTATCTGTCAACCTGATATGGATCCATAAGCTCAAAATTGGAAGAGCGCTCAAACATTGAGGTTTGGGAGGCTGGTGGTTCGAATCCACCTGGATCCCCGCTGGTTTTAATTCTCATTATAGTTAATTATATTTCTAGTATACGTATGCATTCTTTCTGTCAATGCCGTCAAACCTTTTGAAAGCAAATGTTAATAGCTGGCTGACTGCATATGGGGTATGGATCTTAGTAGTAAGTCTTGTTGCTCTACTGCTCAATCCTGTTATTGATCGATCAGGAGGATATGTGAATTGTGATGCCTACTGGGCACCAGCGATGTACGAGCAAGTTGGCTGCATTATTACTTTGGTGTGGCTTTTACGAGGCTGATCACTCACGTTGATTTGGGTGTTACATATTCGCAGCAGATTCCATTGGTAATATGCGCTATGGATTGGTTACTTTGTTAAATAAATATGTGTTTCCAACGCATTTTATAGTACGCCTTGCGCTTCCTTTCAATGGAATCTGATACCTTTACCACATCATCAAAACATTCTTATTCTATCTAAATTCAAATTTTATAAGATTTTTATTTTCATGTGGTTGGTAATTCTAGGCTTTTCCGCATCTTTCATCGTGTCCACCTTGTCCTAAACTCTAGAGTGGATGGCGCTAGACCACTATCGGCCCCCAGCCTTCGTTATCATTTGACGCCGGGTGTTTTTTTATGTTGATCTGTTTTATTATCTATTAGAGTATGTTATCTTCAATTCCAGGGGGGTTTTAGAACTTCTATGAACTAAATTCCATTGAACTTATCATTTGAACTCGACAGAAATTAACGATCGCTAAACGACATTGAGAACTTTGGTGCTTCCAGAATGGCATGGAAATCAACGCGGAAGGACAGGAAAATAAAGAAAAAATAAGTGAAGCATGCACGGAATAATTGACTTGAAAGAATTGTCGCATGCCACATGTTTTTGGGGATTTTGCCAATGCGCTCAGCAGTTGCCAACACTCACATTCTTTTGGGATAACACGCGAGTCACAAGACTATTTTTTTGACTAAATATTTTAATTTTTAATTGATTTTTGACTGCATTAAAAATATAATCACATCTAGACTTGTCCGCATATCAAATAAAAAAATCAATGTTTATTTGAATTGAAACAAAGCTATTCTATTTTATTTAACCAAAAAGATTTTATTCTGATATTATTCTCAAAAATTGTTACTACTAACTGATACTTTATTTTCAATTTTGTTGTTGCAGTTGTCTTAAACTTAACAAGGTAAGTTCTGGATTCTATCTTCCGTCTGTCCCTGTTTATTCCATTGAAAGACAGCAAATCCTTCAAGATTTTACTATTGAATGCACGTCTAACGAAACTGGAAAGAAGCAACAAAGTATAGAACCCAGATTTTCTTGTGAAAAACTATAGTGTTCTGTCTGTCTGAACCTGAAATGAGAGTTTCTTTGCTATCAAATTAGGTCTGCAATTTCTCACAAAACGACAACAGCATCTGGTTATAGCATTACCACTGTCCCAAAAAAAACCAGAACCCAGACTGACCAAACCACAAAAAATGTACAACGTCTGCTACACTTCAAAAATATCTGGACCTAACCACTAAGGCATACCAACTCACTATTAGCCAAAAGGTAACTAACCAAAATCAAGTTATTTAAACTCTTTCCCCTTTCACATTCGATTTTTCTTTGGTCTGACTGGTCGTGTTTCGCAGTTTCATGATCAAGATCATCCCTTTTCTTTTTCTTTGCCTCTTTCGTTTCAGGTAAAGGACTGAAGGAGGTACGTCTTTTTTTTTTTTTTTATTTCAGATGTCAAACCCTGGAAAAATCTCTGCAAGACTGCAACTTAGTTTTTTTTTTTTTTTTTTCCACTTATTTGACTACCCTTTTATTTGTATTGATTCGTCTATCTCTCATTCTTACACAGAATGGATTTTTGCCGAAATTTTGACAACCTAATTGTAGTGATTTTCAAGAATGCAGAAGCTTTTCTGGTCTTTCAAGGGTTATCCGAGTTAAATTAGGCACATTTTTATTTGGGAAAAAAATAAAAGCTTTTATAGTGTAAATGGAACAGGCACTCGGCTTGGTCAAACTAGTGGTACAACGGAGTGAGGGCCAGGGGCAGGCAGCCCAAGTGTTTACTTTTACGCACTAGCCGGTGTAAAAGTCATGTTTTTTTTTCTCCCTCATTAATGCGTAGTTGGATAAAGAATCTTATACTTTTTTATTTTGTTTTTCCATTTATATTAAAAGACTGTTGGTATTTTATGAGATCAGAATTCATCGGATGCTTCTCTATTTTTTCTGCTCTTAGTGGTTGGAAAGTTTTAGCAGTTGTTGAATCATGCTTCTTCCGTTTATTTAACTTGTAAATTGTGTGACCAACTTTTGCCGTTACAGCTTTTGTATGTGAATGTAACTATTGAGGAATTGACGCCATAGTAAACGACTATGATGGCAATTTGATGGTGATTTTGATGAATATAATGCTAATCTGATTAAATGAAATGCAATCATTTGGCGCTTCTTAGGTCTGATTCTGGCTTATGTCCCAGGACTGATCTGTGTTCCTACGGTATGTTATCTTGCAGTACTATCTTTTTTTACCCCTTATCTCGATTGAATGACATAGCTGCAGCAGTAATTCACTGCTGATTCTTATGATGCAGCTGTGTTAGCAACTTGACTTGAAGATTTTTGCCTTTGGTAATTAAGTTTTGCTTATATTTGATTGTGTTTGTACATTGCACTGAAGTTCTAGATTTAATTCATATTTCATGTGCTATTTTGGTCCTTTATTGGACGTGATTTGATGTCCGCTTGTTTCTTGTGTTTCTTCATAGACTCTAATTGTCTGGTTATTGTTGTGATGAGGAGAAACAGGAAGCATATTTTCTATGCAATTTCTTTGATGGTTAGGGTGTACAGGGGCTAGTTTCCCATTCTCGCATCAATGTTTAGTCTAAAAGCATATTACTAGCTATTTCAGTGGATTAATTCTGAATAATGAATCCCAAGTGTTATGCAATGTTATGCAGGTTGCACTAGGTTGCCAGATTCTAGTATTGGTCATAATGTTTAGTAGATGGAGCAATTCTCATAACCAAGAGAATGATTCATTGCAGCATGAATCCAAGGTAATAAAATTGGAGCAGTTAGTGAATTTATTTAACTATGGCAAAACTTTTGTGTTGTCTACTGAAATCTCCCTTTGCTTCTTATCATGTGAAATCTTGTAGCAGTAAGTATTACCAATATGATTCATCTACCTACTAATAATATCTTGGAAAATTAATTTTATTGTCTTTAGATTGTGGTTACTAGTCGGTTAATATTTGCTTTATGCGCAAAATACAAGCAGGTCAAGGAGCTTAGGGCTGCACTTGGACCACTATCTGGGCGCAGTTTGAAATATTGTACTGATGCTTGCTTGAGGAGATACTTGGAGGCACGAAACTGGAATGTTGACAAATCAAAGAAAATGCTGGAGGAGACACTGAAATGGAGATCAACCTATAAGCCTGAGGAAATATGCTGGGTAACATATTTTCTTCTTTTTAATGTTCACAAAGAGGGTTAATATGTTGGTTAGCTGATATAATAGTAACAAGTAGCTCCTCAATGAGGTTGTTGAGAATAATTTCTTCCTAACCACATTAGACATTTTGTTTTCAGCATGAAGTCACTGTAGAAGGTGAGACTGGAAAAGTCTATAGAGCAAATTTTCATGACCGACATGGTAGGACTGTTCTTATACTGCGACCAGGAAGGCAGGTAATATGCTTAATTAAATCAAAACCAAAATCCTTGAGTTATTGGAAGTTCTGGAAACTAACATGGCCAAAAATGTTGCAGAACACGACATCATTGGACAATCAGCTCCGCCATTTGGTATATCTGATAGAGAATGCTATCTTGAACCTTCCAGAGGGTCAAGAACAGATGGCTTGGTTGATAGACTTCACTGGGTGGACATTGAGCACAAGTGTGCCCATCAAGTCTGCTCACGACACTATTAGTATATTACAAAACCACTACCCAGAGAGGCTGGCTATGGCATTTCTCTATAATCCCCCACGAATTTTTGAAGCATTTTGGAAGGTTTGAATTCTATCTGCTTAACCACATTCTGATTCTTAAAATGAGTGCTGAATGTCTCTAGACTTGTGCTAAGGCATAATTGTGTTTAATAATTAACAATGTGAAGAACAAGTTTTCCGAAGCTAAATGACGTAACATTGGTGCATTAAGCGTTGTAAGTTAACTGCTGCTCATGTTGATTTGATGTATTAAACTTAATCAAGTTGCTTTTCTTTCATTTCTGCAGATTGTTAAGTATTTTCTGGATGCTAAAACCTTCCAAAAGGTGAAGTTTGTGTACCCTAAGAATAAAGACAGTGTGGAGCTCATGAGATCATATTTTGATGAGGAAAATCTACCAACCGAATTTGGAGGAAAGGCCATGTTGGAGTACAACCATGAAGAATTCTCCAAACAAATGATCCAGGATGATATCAAATCTGCCAATTTGTGGGGATTTGATGATAAACTCCAATCTGTTGGCAATGGACACTCTGGACCCGAGATTGCTACAGAGCCTGTCTGCCTTGCACCACTTGCCAGTTGATCTACCTGCCCTCGGCTTATTATGTAACAAATTGTTATATGTAACTGAATCTGAGCTGGACACATTGAGCAATGACATGACCTTGTCTAACAGGGGCTGAAAGTGATGCATCGGGTAGGAAAAACATTCAGCTTGTTGCTACTCGAAGGAAATTATTTTCTGTCATTCCCCTGAAGATGTACACCTTGTCACCGGCTTACCCTTCTATATCTAGTAGAGAGAAAATAAGTCAAAAGTATCATTTTCTGATGAGAAATCAACTTGAAATTCCTATTTGCTGATAAACCGTGTCATGGTTTAAGCGGTTGACTTTCTCGGGCTTTGTTTATTAGCTGAATCAAATCCAATATAAAGTCTTCTTTGCATTTATTTAAACAATGTGCACCCGTTTGGAACCCCTTGTTATTGTTAACTGAAAAATTGGAACACTAGGGACTCGGATAAGACAATGATAATACAACTAGAGAAACAAATGGTCACCTTCTCTTTTCTTTGTTGTTCACATTTATTTTAACACAATAGTTGATCAATTTGGGATTGTACGAATATATTCATGATCACATTTAGGCTTTGGTGCACCACAAAAAGTGGCCAAAAAGAAATGTCATAGCCACCTTTAATAAAAGCCGTCTATGTTATGGAATTATGTAAACTTGCTTTTCAATCTTCCTATCCAATTTATGTTTTCTCAATTTTGTTTTTGATTGATTTAGAAAATTGATGATAATTGAAAAATTGCATAATATAAGTATGATTCAGAGCTGGAAACAAATATGGATTGTTTCACCCGAAATGATTGCTCATTAGGTGGCAGCCAATGAAGAAAGTCATCCATCAATTCTTAGAAGAAGAAGGCACTTTTATTTGGAAGAATTTTTTTAAAAATAATGATAAAAAGAACCAAAGAAAGAAAGAAAGCTATATCCACTTAGATCAATTTAATAAGAATGCATCTAAAAATGTTTTCCCCGTATACGAAATTCTCTAGAAATCATTGAACTTGAAAAAGCATCAGTCTGGCTTTTGTTAAAAGTTCTCTTTATGAAATTCGAACTTTGTGGAGGTCTTATGAGAAAAATCCAAAGCTAATTGTCTTAGCTCTTTGGTTAGTGCCGGTGCCCCACAGTAGAAAACTCCTGCATTATTGAATTCATTGATGGAAACGTGTGGTAAGTAAATACTCAACCTTAGCCGTAGATAGACAAAAGAGGTGAAGGTGAAAGTGAAACTGACCAATTCTTGCGTCAGGATGATGTAGAGCAATCTTCTTGTAGACTTGACGCCAATTTGGCTTGGCAAAGTGGGATTTAACACGAGTTCCGGAGACGACGTCCACACCGTTTTTGGCATGGTGCAGAGATTGAATCATAGTTATGAGTGCTGATCTTGCGTCTCCTTCCTCGTACACGCTGGTGCAATAGTTGTGGAGCTCGATCACCCTCTTCTCATCCATCTCTTCTACTTCGTTCATTATCCCTTTGAACCACTCGAACGAGCCTTGCTCCCTTGTTACCCAGTAGAAGTAGGCTTTGCTTGTCCTGAACCCTTTGTTGTTCTTGTTCTTGTTATTGTAATTTCCATTCTCCAAGGTAGATCCTGGAACCAAATCCTCTTCCATTGTCATGTTGTTGATGATGTCCTTGACAATGCTGATCATGGGGGTGGCACCAATTCCAAGCCCCACCAGCAGCACCACATCGTACTTCTTGTAGTCCTGTGCTGGAGCTCCGTATGGGCCATCGATTAAAATCTTTGGGAAGCTGTGCATCGTAATACAATCGTCACAAGAAAGCAAAAAGGCAAAACCTATAAAGCAATTCAATATACGCATGACACATTATTGTCGGTTCCTTCAATAACTCAGATAGGAGGATGAGGAAATGTTACCTTGTGTTGGTTCCTTCTGCCCTGAGCAGTCCGCTCTTCCCATCTGGTGGTGGCCGACAGACCTGTTTAGTATCCGATACGAACAAAAACAATTAGGCACTTGATTTCAGTTTCAAGTTTTAACTTAGAGGAGAAAGCATCATTAACTAACCTCAGAGAAAACAGTTTTGAGCTGCCTTGTCCAATCACCCAGAGTTCGAATGTGAACACTAAGGTAGTCATCTCCTGGTGCTGAAGTGATGGAGAATGGATGCCTGCAATTGCCAATGGTTGGTTTGGTTAAATAAATATCAGAATTGAAACAAAGCGTGATTATGAAGCGAAAGCTATCGAAATGAGGACCAAAATGTACACACCACTCAAATGGGGAGACTGCAGAGCAGTTGACAAACATGTATTGCCCACTTTTATATTTGAATCCTTGGGGCTTTGACATGTGCAGTGACAATACATTTCCAGGATATACAGCAACCTTCCATATTTGTGAAGAAAAAAGAAAATAATATATATCAGTATGTTTCAAATAAATGTGAAAAGTGAAAACTTTTAGTGCAATTGGATGGAATGTAAAATACTTGAAGGATATTATATATAGGCTTCTATACCTTGAGAATTTTAACTGCCTTGATACTTGATCTAAAAGCTCGAATCAACCTTTCGCAAGCATAAAGAGTAATTGGCACTGCTAGATACATCCATGTCTGCAATTAAGGTGTAGAGATTGACCACCATCAACGGCATTGTTCTAATGATATATACAATGAATTAAGAGAGGGAACAGAAATGAAAAGAAAAAATCTTACTGTTTTCTGATACCATTTCTTGGTGAGATATAGGTAAATACCATGAACAATGAGGAGAGTGTAGACAATAACAAAAAGGTGATGGGAATACCAAAATGCGTTAAATCCGGTAAGCTTATTAAGGAACTTGGGAAGGTTGAGCTTGTTACGCCTGAACCAAGGAGTGGCAAGTGTGAAGGCTACGGCCATTAGCACCACCATTATAATGCCTGTTACACCTTCTACTCCCTTCAAAAACCACCAGTAGTTTTCAGGTTGCTTCTCTCCAAAAAATGGTTTCATAGGCTCATATTCTTCTTCAGT
Source organism: Durio zibethinus (assembly GCF_002303985.1). The sequence continues at coordinate 1,542,046 of NW_019167949.1, read as the reverse complement.
GGCATGAAGAAGCCGAGGGAAATCACAGGTTAAATGGGCACCTCCGTGTAGGATCACCCCAATGGTGATTCCAACGGCAATAACCTGAATATTACATTGCATTAAAAGAACAATCTAATTTCAGATGTAGAAGCTTTGATACAAAGTGAAGCCGAAGCCTAGGGGAATTGCAAGTGCAGATAAAGATTAATAGAAGAATTTCACCATACCAAAATGTAAGAGAAGATTTTCATTAGAGAATGTTGAGCATTATGTAGAAATTGCTGGTTAATAGTATCATTTACCTTGTGGAAATTCAAGTTGTCATCGAAAGGAACAACAACACCCAATTTAGTCTTGTTTCTAAGCCAAGTGATGGTGTTCCGGCACACTGGAAGTAAAATCAAAGCCATGTTGAACTTAAGAGTTTCTGCACCTCCTTTAGCAATGCAAACACAGTATCCCATCACATCGAACACAGCCTTGTGCCGGTACTGCACGAACTTATAAGCGAACAAACCCCCCACAATGCCAAGCCACAACATCATAACCCAGATCCTTTGCCAGTTATCCATTATAAAGTGCTTAGTCTTTTGATACCATCTTTTTAAGGGGTTGTTCTCCTGAGTAGGTTTGAGTTTCTGGCTCAACATTTGACTAAGAATGCGGCTATCTCCTACCCTGACAGATTGATTTGGAGCTTGCAATAGGAGAGTTTCCAGGTTATAAATCTGTTCAGTGCCAAAAACCAGTAATATTAGGAAATAAAGATAGCATAGGACAAAAGCAAGATAAATTCGTCTTTGCTGTGATCTATTTACCATGATGTATCCAACATTATCACGATCCAATTCTTCCATGATCAAAGCGGCATATTCTTCGGCCTGTTTCTGAATGTTAGAAAGTTTGTTTGCAGAAGCACTGAGACTGATAATCTACAATATAAATTTCATATTGTTAGAAAATATGTTAAAACTTATGCAATGTATAGAAAATTTTTGTCATTTCTAGTTGAACGAGGTCCGCATGATCAAGTATGTGGATTCCTACCTCCCTGACTTCTTCTTCGGTGATCCTTCCATCAGCGTCTTTGTCCACCCTGCATAATTGCAAATTACACTTAGTAAACAAGCACTAACATAAAAAAAAAAAGAGATTTTTCAGTTGATCGAATTTACAGGAAGAAAACTGTGGGATAGGAAATCATGTAAAAATTAAAAGTGTTTTGAATAAAAGAAGGGAGGAAACTTTACATGTCAAAGAAAGTTTGGAGTCTAGAATCAAAGCTTTCGTCAGAAATCTGATCCCAGAGCTGTTTGAGCTGCACTTTATTGATTGAGTCTCCGGTTACATTATGCCTCCGAGCAAGTGCTTGAAACAGCTCACCGGCAAATTCTTTAGACTGGTTCATCCCTGTATTTGAAAGAAGAAGAAAATTTGTAATGGTTCGGATTTTATGCACCTTCCAGAGTAGGATAAAAAAAAAAAAAAACTACGCTAAGTTGTGTTGTTTGGATCATGAAATACGTACCAATGCATTCTGCGAATTGGGAACGGTGAAGAAGGCCATTAGTAGATGCAGTTAAATCATTGAATCGCTTCTCAACAGAGGACCATCCATTTCCAGAGGCCCCTGTTTTGGAGGTGATAAACTTGAGTCCTTTCAAGGCATGAGCTGCAGCAGATTTAGTCCTATCAAATCTCCTGCCTGCATTAGAAGGTCTTCTTGAAAGGGCACGTTTCAGTTCCTGAGAAACCTGCTTAATTTGAGCCGACGTGTTACTGAACAAAGACGAACGAAAAGAAGCAGACTTGTTCTCCAGAGTTCTCTTAGCCAGCAATGCCAATTCAGGGTCTTGATGACCTCCATCGGCACCTTGAACGCTGTGAACCGCAACAGAATCGTCTCGGATATCCAGGGTGATTTCAACGTAGGCATCATTGTCAGCAGTGCTGCCTGTGGAGTTAGTCTTGGCCATGGTGATTTCAGGTGGAAGATTGAATCTTGCACTCTTTTTCGAAGCTCTTCTGTTGGAGACCGGGCCACTACCTAACCCTAATGGTCCACTAAACACTGCCCTGTCACTTGCTATACTTTCTGTATCAGAATTGTTCTCCGAATAAGCTCCTCTAGTTCCATCCTCCTTCCCCATTTTTTTCTTTTCTTCTAAGAGATGAGAACAGAAAATTAGAACAAAGGCTCTATTAATGGAAAAAAAATAGGATTGTCAACTTTAAATTTATAGACAACAAGGGCCCAAAATTGGTTCCTCTGCTCTGAGTTGACTAATCAAAATTCCTAAAGAAAAAGTTCGTGTAAGAAAAGAGCTAATAGTCAGATACGCAAATGAGAAACTTACCGGAAGCAAACTTCACGGCGCCTGGTCAAACCCCTTTCAATTGGTTGAATAAATGGAAAGTTTTGTTACCTCTTTTTAACCAACTCCAACTTCATGACGAGCAAAATCTAAATTTTCACATTTCTTGTACTATAGCCTATATATATAGATTATCATTGGCTCTCTTGGCAAAAAGACATGATGAGAAGCTTTGAAGGTTTCTGATTTTTTATTTTTAGGACAATAAAACGAAAAGAATGACAGAAAAAGATTATAAAGCTACAAATAAGTGAACTTTCTCAAGGATGATCAATACCAAAAACCAAAATTACATTGTTAGGTAATTCATTTAATAAACACAAGTATAACTATTTTAACCTTGTTTAATTAATACTCATTAAAGATATCATTAGCACAAAAATAAAGTATCAAATATGGATAAAATTGATATAAATTGATGATTAATTGTTTAGAATAGACTAAGTGGGTATTTTCATAAACAAAGTGAGCCATAATAAGAAGAAATACTCAATGAATTATTGAATTGCGTGTGAATTTTAATTAAGCAAATCAACCAAGACTTCAATGTTCCATCCGTGTACTGGCAAAGTCTGAAAGGGGGAAGAAATACATTTCAATGTTGAGATGAGGATGACTTGGCTTCGCTCCAAAAAATCATGCCGATCTGACAATTTGGTACATTTGAAATTCTCCATTATTTGGTTGGTTTGAGTCAACAACAACAGGCTTCAAACTCTGTCATTACTTTTCTCATTACGCTGAAATTTCTAAACGCTTTTGTGCCGTGGTGTAGACGTTACGACCCTGGAGCCAAGAGACGAGACCAACCAGGACTTTTAAACCATCCTAGGGCGGCAAGAACACCAAGAAAATCAAAACTGCACTTACTTTGGGTCGATGGTGAAGAAAAAACATTTATATCATTTGTTGCTGGTGGATTTATGTTGTGGACCCGCGTGGTAGAACTAGTTTAACATTGCCCGACCAGGAATTCAGGTTAGATTTTTAGTTGAATCAAAGTACCAAATTTCTGCAGTTCTCGTACTTGGAAATTTTGGAAGCTTGACAATTGAAAAATGCTGCATATACAATTGTTGAATCTGATAGAGAATGCTATCATAAACCTTCAAGAGGGTTGAGAAAAATATGGCATGGCTGATAGACTTAGCTGATTTGCATTAATCAGCAAGTTTTTTATTTATATTCCCATTCATGAACTAACCCGCAAAATGAAAAAAAGAAATCTGCCAGAATGGGGACCTTCGGACACTGTTGAAGGCCAGGAGCCGTAGAAATTTGACTTAACCGTTCATTACAGTTCTTTCCATCAATGCACATCAAACCGAGTTGTAAAAGTTTTATTTGCAGAAGCATTGTTAAGAAGTCCAAGTAAATCCTACTTTTTGTTAATGAAAACAGAACACATCCCAATTTTCTCAAAAACATGTTTATTTACAGGGAAATACAAATCATACGGACTTCAACATGTAAAGGTATAGCCTCACGGTCGTTCACTTTTCCAGTTGCAACAATAAACTACCTAACAAGCTAATAACAAAAGCAAAGGCAAAATACAGCCAAAAAGGAAAGAATATTAACTTCAGGGGAACTACTCAATCAAAATCTGCAGTCAACGATGCATCCTTGTAAACCAGACGGTGTTGGATGCCTTAGTATCTCAAGGGAGCATACAGTACGACAGCAATAGCAATTTAGATGAACTGAATCAGACAAGCCGCCTTTTGAAGTTTCTAATAGTTGCTTGGTAAGTACGAACCAGCAAGCCAACTCCTATACCAATGCCAAGACAAACGCCAAGACCAATCCCCACACCAGCCTTTACACCTGCATTGATATCTCCGAAATGGCTTGTCCCAGAAAATCTAAAATTGTAGAGTGCTGGTTAATGGTGTCAAATGGTTGGATATCGTGAGCCTAAAGGAGACGCGCTACCTTTGCATTACCATTGGGCCTCGTTAATGGGTACTTGTAAAAGCAGGCCTTTAACATAAATCGATTGCACAAGGTTTTTTTGCTCAATGATCTTTAGGCCTATTGTCATGACTTTTCTGCTGAATGGTCCACCACCAAATTACATTAAATCTCTTTCCAATGCAGGTTAACAATTGTTATTGCAATAGGCATATTTGAGATCAAAGTAACGTGTCTAATCAAGGCAAAGCTCAATGTTCTTATCCCATTTAACTAATCAAATTGACAGACTTTTTAACTCTAGTTAGTGGAATTAAAAATTTTTATTATCAGTAAATAAAAAACAAAGTCATAATAATCCTACAGCAACTCTTAACCAAAGAGTCCAAGACCAATTGTCAGTAGAGCAGCACCAATTTAAGAAAAGCCCAATTTATAAAACTGAAAGCCCAAATCCCAGTATTTCTGCTGTGTATGAAAAAGAAAAAGAAAAAGAAAAACCAATAAAAGGAGCTACAGATCACCAACAGGCAACAATTGTTTTGTAACAGGGGCTCTTTTGAAAGCTCAAAGATCCACTGTCGCGCTTCTTTCCCCGACAAATCTCGTCTACTTTTGTTTTTGGGTCTCCAGAAAATCTGACACCAGACCCAGACCCAGACCCAGATCCTGTATTCTTCTTTTGGATTCCAGGTGGGCATTTCTTTTTCTACGTAAAACAAAAGCTCTAAAACTCTAGCAGTCTTACTTATTTTCTATTTAATCTTGAATTTCTTCAAGCCGAATTGATCTGTATCCTGAAATTTTGAAGTGGGTTTTGAGTTTCAAGTTGAGAAAATACAAGTTTGAATTGTTCTCGGGGAGAAAGCGCTTTTCTTCTGAGGATTGATTTTGGGGTTTTACTTCGATTTAGTGGGATTGTAATTAACTGCTAGTTGAATTAGAAAGAAGACTGGCAGTTGATTTTGAGCAGTAAAAAGATTGTTTCTTTGTTATTATTTTCGTAGCATTTTTTTTCTTTTGATGAGTCATTGATCCTCTGGCGTTGAGTAGGGAGAAATGCTCTTGAATTTGACTAAAAATTCTAGAGCTTTTATTGTAACTTTTTTCGGTCATGATTTTAAACCTGGAACAGTTAAATTATCTATGTAACCAGTATCAGTTAAATTATCTATGTAACCGGTATCAGTTAATATGATTTATTTTGTAGCCAAAATGGTTAGGAATTACATTTTAGTTCTTGTTTTAATGGCAGTGCCAATTTTCTCAAGGTAGCTGTTATTTAGGGGGGCTGCATTTCTACTTTCTAGTTCTCAAAATTGATGTTTTGTATGCTATGTCAACTTTGAAATCAGTCTATGAGTCCTATACTTTATAGAAACTTAGCTTATTGGATTCCCATAATTCAAGGAGATTGTGATTGTTCATGGTTTATGCTGTTCATTAGAATAGCAAGGTTCTTATTCATGCAATGAAAGATTTTTCTTGTGGGGCTATTCTCGTGTTCATTTTTTCTTTTTAGATGACTTTCTTTGTTTCCTTTTATTTTACTTTACATCATTGCATAGTCTATATTGTATATTTGTCAGCACAAATAGACTAATTCATTTGTAGGTATAATTTTGTGAAATTGAAGAGTTCTAAGAAAATGATGGCGCTTTTTGCATAGATTATGGCATATCCTGAGCCTCAAAATGCAGAGAGGGAGATAGTTCAGGTCAACACTACACCAAGAAAACCCCGGATTTTGCTTGCTGCCAGTGGAAGTGTAGCTGCCATAAAGTTTGGGAATCTATGCCATTGTTTCTCTGAATGGGCAGAAGTGAAAGCAGTTGCCACGAAAGCCTCTTTGCATTTCATTGACAGAGCATCACTTCCTAAGGATGTAAATCTTTACACTGATGAGGAGGAATGGTCCAGCTGGGGAAAAATTGGTGACAATGTGCTTCATATTGAGCTTCGTCGATGGGCTGATATTATGGTCATTTCCCCATTGTCAGCAAACACGCTTGGCAAAGTAATATGATTTGGCTGTTTTTTTGTTTTACTTTAGTTCCTCTATGTTACACCTTGCATTAACTGTCGAAGGGACGCTTCATATTAGGCATGCAAGTTAATCAAAAGAGCATTTAAAATGAATGGAGAGAATGCCTAAAAGTCACCTAATTTGAATTTTTAGGATGTGCTTTATGTTGGTGTGGAAAGATACTACTTATATGATGCTTTATGTCAATTATTTTTTTGGTTGACCACTAGTTTATACTTTCAGTAATGACTAATGAGGAATAAACTTATGCCGGCATTTATATATCTGAGAATTACTTTTTCTGCTGTCATACGCTTTTGATGTTGCCATTTCTTGAAGCTGTTTGTTGCATAAATGATCATATGGCTTAATGTGATTGTAACTCTGCTCTTAAGCATTTTTTTGAATCTTTTAATATCGGCTATTGCAGATTGCTGGGGGATTATGTGACAATTTGCTAACTTGCATTGTACGAGCATGGGACTACAGCAAGCCACTCTTTGTTGCACCGGCTATGAACACGTTCATGTGGAGCAACCCTTTCACAGAAAAACATCTCATGTCAATTGACGAGCTTGGAATTTCTCTTATCCCCCCTGTCAAAAAGAGACTAGCTTGTGGGGACTATGGGAATGGCGCAATGGCTGAACCTTCTCTAATCCACTCGACTGTAAGACTATTCTTAGAGTCACGGCCTCAACTAAGTGATGGAAGCGGCGGTTGATTTGACATGAACAATAATACTAAATTTGTTGTGTTGTAATCCATTGGTTCTGTCTTAGATGTATTTGTGCTGGCTGTCTACCATGCTTAACTTACATTTACACCTGCATTTTAGAGTTTGCTTAACTTGCATACCATGAGGAATGGTCTTGAACACTGCTGAACATATGACCTTGTAAGCTGATGATATTGACGAATTGCAGAATCGTATTAGCTTGATAAAAGCTGCCTTTAATGATTAATTATTTTTCTTTGAAATGGTTATGATTTATTATATACATGTTATAGATGGACCTGGAAACTAGAAAACTGAAGCAGGGGCAATGTAGCTCGTTGTCGCGAAGCCAGCGAAGCGACATAAGGGAGTCAGACTGAGACACTGGCTCTGACTGTCTGAGTCATATAGTACACCACAACCCTTTAACCACGTAAAAATCAAACCCAAAAGCCCCTTATTTTTGTAGATGAGAAAGGCAAAACATAACTTAGGCAAACATAACTTGGATTCAAACCCTAGCTTGTAACCAGGGTTTATCTAAGCCATTCCTGTGAGCACAACGACAATAACATCTTTGCTCACCAATTTCTCTGTTTGTCCACTTCATTTATCCTTAATACTTAATACTTACACGATTTCATTTTTTTTTAATAAAAAAACAGCACAAATTTAGTTTTCAATCCTCTAACCGCGTATAAATCAAATCCACGATTCTTTTCAAACAAAGCCATTCGGGTTAAATCTAGATAAATGCTGAAATGGCTATCCAGGATATGACATAACTTCACTAAGGTTCTATATTTCTTCCTGGGAAAAAAATCAAATTCATCCAAATGCTCTCTTCTTATATAAAAGAAAGACACAAACCCAAGCGTTTAACCATGGTTAGTGTTTAGCCACCTTTAAAAAAAAAAGAAAACGTAGGGCTTTTGTTTTTCCTGGAAGAAAATAGAAGTAGGGCTCTTTGTTTTCTTTAGTTTTGGACCTTTTGTGTTCAACAAAATAAAAAGGAAAATTTTGGGGTGAATGAAATAGGATAGCTTTCGACCTCATTTCCTCCTGCTTGTCTTTTCTTCTGCTGCAAAAGAATACGATATATAGGGATGGATAGGGTTGATAGACAAAGAAAAGGAAAGGTGATTTTAATTGCTTTTTGAGCTTTGTTTATTCTTTGCAAATAGAAGCTGTTACTATTGCTATTGGTATTGAGTCATAGAATATATAGAATAGAATAAGAAAGAGAGAGAGAAGGGGCAAAGCTATAGAAAGGGAGAGATTGTATTAATGGGGTTTCCGAAATCTGGATAGTGGTCAAAGATACTGGTCCAGTTGCTTTAGGGTCTTGACTCTTGAGAATCTTGTATACAAAAAAATACCAAGGGGCATATTTGAATGAATTTTTGGATTCGTATACAGTAGGGTAAAAGAGCTGCAAACATTAAAAAAAGAAGTCATTGGAGATTAGATTTTGATGATTTGTTTGGGTTTATGATAGCTGGCTATTGGTTGTTGAATAAAAGTTTATTGATAGGAAAAGATTGATGGGTAAGACGAAGCCTCAAAAGACCAAGGAACTTTCAGTAGCAATAGCTGAGGCTTCATCAGCGGGAGAACAGGCACAGCATCAACAATCACAGCCTCAGGCTCAGACTCCTAGAAAGAGAGGTAGACCACGAAAAATTGTTGAGAAAACTGAAACTGAAGAGATAAAAGAAGAGGAAGCAGCAGAAGTTATGGAGGGCCAATCAAAGAAAGTAAAACTTATTGAGGAACAACAACAACCACAGCAAGTAAAAGAAGAAGAAGAGCAAAAGCTACAAGCAAAGACAGAGGCATCATCAGCTTCGATGGGAGGTCTAAAGAAGGGAGAGGGACAATCAGTGGCGGAGAGGGAGCCTCCAAGAAGGAGAACAAGAAGAAAAAGCAAACCCAGAAAGAGCAGCTAATATTGCTTTAACTCGTTACTGGGTCTCATCTTTTACCTTCATAAAATCTGGTAAATCCTCTCCCGGAACAAAAGTTTAAAATGATTTTGCATTTCACTTTGATTAACATGAAGATGATGAAGCATATTGGTTTCATCAAATTTGTTGCTTTATACGTTTATTTATTTCCTTTGGCGTTTTGTTCAATCGTTTTAATTCTAATACCATTAATTACTTGAATTAAACAAGATTAGGGTTGTTACTAGCATACATATTTTCTTGTTAGACTGTTTCTTTTTTATTACAAGTTTACTGTATTTGACTCTTTTTCGTGATTTATAATACTAAACAGTCAGATGCACCCGACAAAGGGAAAGAAAACCTAGCTAGCTGCTCTATTATATCGGTAGATAAAGACACTTCGAGCCAAAAAATGGTTTTGCTTATTTTGCTGTAGGAATTTTTTAATGTTTGGTGGCATTGAGTGAGGTGAGTGAAAGCCAGATTGAAATCTGACGGTGAGGGGAAGAGGAAAAACTGAGTGGAGGTTACGTATTTAGCCGGTGACACTGCCAGCTCTGCCTTATAAGGAACAGACGCGGAGTTATAATTGCTCTGGACAAGAAAAAAACTGGGACTGCTGCGAACTCATTTCCACTAGCACGTGATTGCCACGCCCTAGCCATCAATAACACAACCTCTGGCCGCCCCAGTAAGTCCAATGCCACCGGAGGGCAATCTCTGATTCTGATGGGGTTCTTCTTTACCACGAAACTCGAGTGACAGTGACTTCCAAGTGAAATAATGACGTGGAGTTGGTTTTAGTTTGAGGCACTGGTAATGGACAAAGTCCAAAAAAAAAAAAAAAAAAGAGAAGTAACAGTAGAAGGAAGACAGATTTCTTTTGGCAGAAAAACGTCTGGACTACCAATAAACTTTTGTTCATTCACTTGTCTACTTATTGTAAGAAAATGAAGTAGCAGAAGAAGTGGAGAGTTTTTGCTACCATCCACAACCCAGGACCGCGCGTTGCATGGACGCGCTGTTGCCATGGATACCTTCCTTATCTGTACCCTGTATAGCTTTGTCAAGTTGTTTGGGTAACTACCCCACCTGAAAATCTCAAGCTAAGCTACTGTTTGATTGGTTTGACACCGTCACAGAGTCTCTTACCAAATTCTTGTAGAGCAAATTTTTGTATAACTATTTCTTAAAAGTAAAAATCACTTGGCTGCACTAAAATGGAAGAAGTGCTGTTTTCATTCTCTAGAATGTCACTGAAACTTTGCAATATTTATTTTTCTTTGTTTATTTTGTTGTCAACGAGAGCAAGTGCAAGAGCAAAAGCCTGATACGAGAATTGAGATGTTGCTAAGCACTGTTTTGTAAGAGATATGTAGTAAGTAGAATAGTGCAGTGCATGTTGCACAGAGGCCTGTGTTTCCAACACAAATCTTGCTGTCATCCAGTCACACGTTTGAATGATTTGATTTAACAACTTAAGGGCCACCAGCCAATCTGATTCTTGTAAATCTTTGATAAAATCTTAATTACAGAGGCATATAAAAAAGAAAAAAAACCAATAGGCCTTATTCCTACCCTTTATTTTTTTTATGTCAGAACTTCAGGACATAAGAGAATGTTGGAGTTAATTTAGAAAGAAAAAAACCCGAATTCAACCTCTTACACTTTAATCTGCAATCATCTTTTACATAATTCGTCATTGAAAAGTGACACTTCGCCATGTGATAACAGTGGGAGACAAAAACATGCAAGGAATTCCAACAAATGGGGCATTTCCAAGTAGGGAATGACCCATCTCTCAAAATAAGTTTATACGTTTTGAACTTAAGGCTTAGGGTAATTATTTCGAAAATGATATTTTTTGGATCAAAATTGGTTTCAGAAAATATGAATACAACAAAGCTACAGGCAGAAAACTACCATTCATCAGACCTTTTAACCCCTATGCATACCAACTGAAGCAAAACTGATAAAATACAAAGAAAATGATAATCCGATGTTTACTAATAAAAATGGATTTACCGTGTAGTAGCAATACTAATATAAATCTCCAAATAGCTTAGCGATCTGACTTGTGATGTCGCTCCTTCCTGTACCGAGATTGTTCAGGATCAAACCCACCTTCCTCGGCTCCGTAGACAGCCCAGGATGGAGTGAAAGCCATATAATCCTTACTGTCGAAAGGTCTTCCTGAGGCCACCTGCACCATTGACAAGAAACAAAAGGTTTATAACAAATGATAAAATTGATGCTGTTACCCGAATGATGAAATTGATGCTGTTACTGTAACAAAATGATGAAATTGATGCTGTTACTAACCAGGTCATGAAATTTTTCATAATCTATCCATGTATACCATTGGCCATTGACCTTAAACTTCTCTGTTTTTGCCAGGAGGACACAGCAAGAGTGTGCATGTTCACATGCAACCTCGTACTGTCCTTCACTTTTCTGAGCCAATGCCTCCGAGAAAGACTTCACATCAGAATGCCAAGGCACATTCTCCATTGTCAACTTTGATGTGGCAGAACTGTTAAAAAGATCAAGATGACTAAGCAAGATAACGCAGTGTTGCAGATAAAAAACAATACTAATAATAATAAGACCAAAAGACTTACGATCCACAGTACGTTACACCTTTGATTTCAACAAAATCAGGCTTCCCAATACTAAAGAGTTTAGAATAAGCATCTACATCTTCTGTATTCCAACCTTTCACGAGAGTCAAGCGATATACAGTTCGTTGGTGTTTCTCTTTGAGAGCTTTCAAGGAATCCTGAATAGCGGATGTTACCAATAAGAAAACAGGAACTTCAGGCAGCCCAAAGAAAAGCCCTAAAAATTGCCTAGTAATAGGTAAATTTCTACACAGTACAAGCTGCTATGAACATGAAGAAGAAGTTCATTCTTATAAAAGTAAATAACCGTGACATGTTAGGATTTTTAAAATGGCATTTCACAATAATGCAAAAAGAAATCTGTTTTAGATTGGGATTCAAGGTATCTGCCAATATGTTGTCCTTAGCATGGCAAATGCAGCCATATAGCTTCCAGATCAACACTAATTCAAGTTTTTAGAGGAAGTTTCACACTCCTCATGTAGCCTGCTAGATTCTGGATTCAAGGATATTGATGCCTGCCATCTTTCTACTTCATATCATCCCACTTTTCCATCCATCATTTTTTTTGTCTAAGAAATTTTTAATTATACTTCTTTCCTTAACGTTTTAGCTCAATTTTCTTAGATTTCAAGAATGAAATACTTACAATGAATCTTTCCCAAAAGTCCCCAAAGAGTGGCCTATCAATTGCCTTCAAGCTATCCTTTGTTGCAGCATCTACACTCACATACAACTGCATAAGTAAATGAAAATGACTAGGTTAATCAAGAGCAGAAGACCTTTTTGACATCTATGCTTTCTTAACATAAATTCACAGCCAACAAACCTGGGTTACGGGCTTCAGCATTTTAATTTTTTCAGGGAACTGTGCATTGGTAACTAGAAATGTAGAGATTTGCCTTCGGTGCAGCTCATCCACAAGCATATTAATCTCTGGATACATAATTGGTTCACCAACAAGTGATAAGGCACAGTGCCGAGGGGATAGACCTTCCAACAATCGCTCTTGTGTAACACCTGCAACAGTAGAATGATTAAAATTATCCTGTGAATGCAATAAAAAGATCTTTGTTGCAACAGTATGTCTAAGAATCTAAGTTGTAACAAATAACTTTGGGGATATTCTAATCCTGCCAAATATTAATTGTTACCGGATAATCACAACATACATGAGGTGCATTGAATAAATGTTAGTGGAAGAAACTTGGTAGAAGATAATGTTAACTAAAATAAATCCCATAGTCCCAAAAGGATGGTATAGAACAAATATATCACATTTACCAGGAACTCCTTTCATTTGCTTAATCATATTGGTATGAAGGTCTATGGCAGTATTGACAATCTCTAAAGGATCATCCATCTTCCACTGCCAACTCTTTCCTACAGGATTTGTATGATGCCTCCAGCAGAAAACACACTTGTTGGCACAAGCCAAACTAGGGGTAGCCTCCATGCATCTGTTCAATTCAAAGTTTAACTAAAATCAATTGCAGTTTCATAGCTGCAATCACCAACTACAGAAGGGACAACAAACCTAGTAAAACGTAAGTTAAGTAGATTACAAAATGAGGTTTCACCACTATGAACTGCATAAAATGATCAAACTTGCTATAAAGAGGCGCACATGAGAGCAACTAATAGCCAATTACAGACTAACAAGACGAATGTTTCCTAGTCTCAAACCTTCTTTTTAAATGAGGGTGCAAAAGGAAAATACTAACATATTAATCCTCCGGTAAGTATAAAACATGATATTGGGATCCTTATAGTCTAAATCAAGGAGCACGCCATAAAAAAGGTAAGACATTTATGTGAAGAAAATTGTAACTAAACAGAAACCAAGATAATTATGCAAAAAAAGGGGTAAACCATATCAAATTAGGTTCAAAATAGAATTAATTAAATAATCATCGAAGGCTTAATAGGTGCAAAAGAAAGTTGCAATCACCTATGGCTCTCTATTCCATAAAATGAGTGCTTGTAGCAACCTCCTCGTCCTCTAAGTTGCGACTTGGTCCATCTACAGATTTTAACACCACTATGCGAACCAATAATTTTATATCCCTGTAAATACCCACCAGTTAAAGTATGTCTATTTGACCATAAGAAACAATTATATAATAACATTAAGCAATCACCAGTTCACCACAATGAAATGCCTTCATCAACAAAAAAATTCATATCCACTCAAAGTTACCTGCTTCTCCAAGTTGGCTCTCATAACCGGAGTCACCATCTCTCTTTTCCCATCCAATTTCCCATTAGTTTCAGCCACATTAACTGCCTTCTTTCTCGATGGCCCTTTACCTGCAATATCTTCAAGATCAACAATTTCTTCCCCACCACCAGCACCATCATCATCACTACTTTCAAGGCTTTCAACATCACTCTCATAAACAATTACATTCTCATTCTCCACCACCAATCCCCCTTTCAAAACAGTAACTACCTTTTCACTCCACTCTTCAAAGACACTGTCTAATGCACCTCCATCCACGTCACCTTCCCCAACTGCCACCATTTCTGTCGCTCCCAACCCTTTCAACCTCTTTCCCAAATCCCTTGCCAAAGCATTAAACGTTTCTCCGTAAACCCGGCTACCGACTCCAAAGACGGCGAATTTACAATCGGAGAGCAACAAATTCCCAGCGCGAAAATCGGTACTGATTTCGGCGAGCCAATTGACGAAGAATTTTGAGTTTTGAGGAGGTTTTCCATCTTCCCACGTGGAAGCAATGATAAGGATTAAGGATTCCTTAGGGAGGTCCTCGGGCTCGTAGTTTTGTGGATCGACGAGCTCGAAATGGATGTTGTTGGAGGTGAGGAGGTTGAGGAGGCGTTGGGCTAGGGCTTTGGATGTTCCCGTTTGGGTGATGAAGAAGAGCTTGCCTTTTCTATGGTTAGGGTTTAGAGCGAGTTGTTTACGGCGGCGGGATTTGTAGAGGAAGTAAAACGTGGTGGCGGAGAGGAGGGCCAGGAGGGTGAGGCGCGAGGAGAGTGACGATAGGGACATGTTGGGGATTTATTGTTTTCTTTTTTAGTTTTTTGGTTATGGCTTTTAGTGGGTTTTAGCTTTCGGGGAAGTAAGCGAGTCGAGGGTGCTCGTCGTAGCGGTGAAGTGGAGGAAGAAGGCGGCGACGTAGTAAGTTTGTGCAATGAAGAGAGGAGATCGTTGGCTAAAATCTGAATTTAATATTTGGCCTTAATAGACCAAAATATGCATTTAAGATTCTGGGCAAAAAAGATTGTTTTTTCCTCCAATTAGGCTCGTTTTAATCAAATTTCTGGGCCTAACCCTGTTAATAATTAGGGATTGAGAAAAAAAAAAACTGATAAAATTAAATCCTAATTCGAGATCTCTATGTTTGATTTAGATTGATTTTTTTATTTTATTCAGATTAAATTTAAATATTAAATATATAATAAATTTAGATTGAATTTTTGATTGAGAGATAAAATTAAAAAAATTAAATCAAATCAAATTATATATTTTTATTAATTTATATATATTTTAAATTTTTATAAAATAAAATAATAATTTTATATCAAATTATATATAAAAAACAAAAATTAAATTTTAAAAACAGATAAATTAAATCTATAAAATTCGATTCAATTTAAATTAAATTATATTAAAAAATCAATTCAAATTTAAATTAAATTTAAAAATATATAATGTTAAAATATTTAAAAAAACCAACCCGAACGATTATGACCCTACCAATAATCACCATCCCCTATTAGATCTGGTTTGAGTTTAGAGTTCGTTTTCATCAATGCAGCGCAAGTCAAGCCCTTTAAATTGGATTATTGGTTCGCTAGTGCAGGGCAACAGAAAGTTGGCCTGAATCTGTATGGTCTTGGAAAGGCGGCCCATATTAATCATGGCACACATGTTCCAATCGAGAAAATAAATATACCATTAAATCAAGCTTTAACATGTTTGATTCTTTAAGCGATACACCAAAAGATAGATCTTCTTGCAATCAGCTTGCAAAATTGCTTCGGGATATTGTTTGCAAAATTGCATTTCATCTAACGCATGACTTTGACAAATAAAAAAGCAAAAAAAAAAAACTCTTACATTTCTTCTGCATTCAACTTGCCATCTTCATGCAATTCTCTTGTAAAAAGAGTTACCAGTTCCATGCCCAGATTGCTTTGAAATGAAATGTAAATAATAATTTCATGCTGACTTTACACAAAACATTCATGATCAATCTATAATTCTATATCTAATGATGTCTATTTGAGTTCTTATCCATTAAACCAAAAGACAATCCTTTCTCTATATGATTGCATGTCTCCAGCAAACAATCTGCCTAAAACTAAGTAGGGTCCTTCATTGGTTCTCAACAAGTCACTAAACTAAGAGCTCGTACTTTTCTTAGTCTATATTTCATTATCATGCCATACGAAAAAAAAAGAAGCTGAAGTTTCACCTATCTTTTAATGAAGCTTCTCCTGAAGCTTGATGTGTTGCAGCAGGTGACGCTGTATTTGAAGTGCTGCTAGAACCTGAAAGGGCTGGTGTGGGACCAGGGGCTGCCAAGTTAGGGGAGGCGGGGGAATGTTGTGGAAGATGTCCTGCAAGCATTGGTGATGCAGGGGTCTGGATGCCACTGCCTTTTGGAGAAGGTAGCATTGAATTCAAACTCGGAGCATTTTCCTGGGATGCAGTCATATTGATCTTTATCCTGCATTGCCAAGAATTGGTGAAGTCGTTATGTTAACTTTATGATGTTTATGCTACTTAACTAGTCCACTGCTTGCAACTGCATGGGACATAATGTCAGGCGGTGTACAGATTGATCTGTGCCGAACTAAACTCTTTAATCTTTCCAATTTGAAAAAAAAAAAAATAATAATCTTTTCAAGCTGAAATCCAGAATCATAGTATGGGTCTAGTGAAAGGGACAGAAATCAACTGAATAGCCTGATTCATATGTCATGATATCAAGTTTAACAAGACACAAAACCAAATGAACATGGAGAAATGGTGCAATATACCTGTTGTGGATATTGACGTACTCATCTGTCTCATCTAGTATCTCCTCCTGTCATCAGGAAGCATGGGCAAAATAAATTAACTTGTAATTCCTATAAACCTTTTTAGAATACTGGTTTCCTAGCTATCAGGCCACTACCAGAGGAAAGTAGATCAGCATCATTATCATGGGGGAGGTAAGAAACCCATATGAAGGTCCCAAAGATGGCTGGTCCTGCACTCCACCCAGAATGAATGAATGCGATGCACTGTTTTCCAAGGTTCAGAGATTTACCTGAAGAAGTTCTTCAATAACATCCTCCATGGTGATAACACCAACAACCTCTTCATCTGATGGGAATTCAGGAATAGGAGCATTTTCAATGTCCAATATGCAGTACGAACAACCTCTGTGTCGCTTCTTAAAGGCAGGAGTAGCCGGTGGACTCTTCTTTGTCTGCTGACCTCCATCACTGTTAGTCACAGGTGTCTGAACATCTTGTGAGTTCAATTTAAGCCCTGATTCTTGGGTACTTAAACCAGACTCACGATCATCTGGAAATACATGAAGATTAGTATTTACTTCAAAAGAACCAGATCAGGCAACCTAATAAAGGTATGCTTGACCAACCTTACAGAATCAATCATGACACTCTTGACTAGTTACTGATGCAATAGTTAACTTAGGCAAAATCAATGAGAACAGATAGGATCTTCTTTTGTATGGCCATTTCAAAGAAAATCTTATGTGGAAAGTACTGTGCACGAAATCAATGGAACAAAAGATCAAAGAAAAAGGTGAAGCCATTTGTAACATATAATGCATTGATATTGATGACTTCCGGTTCAACCATACCACTCAGAAATAAACACATAAATAAACAAAATTTGTTAAACAGACTTGTGAGTCCATCAATAACAGCAAAAATGTTTTAGAATTCAGAAACCAGTGTGCCGAAATGCTATGGAAATATTTAATTCTTTAAGGATCATGAAATCATAATTGATACAGGGTACAGTGTATAAATAACATGTCCCATCAACATTGTAATACTATGAACCTACAACTAAGTTCAAAAGAAAAAAACTTCAGCTTTGTGGATCTAACCAAGATAGGGAGGTTATTGTGGCTATAACAATATACTAAAAGAATTTCTTTAGAGAATTGTTCTGTCATAGCATGTATATACTCACCTTTTCTAGATGTCTCAGGTTCATCCCTTCGATTCTTACAGCTGTCTTTAAACTCAGGTCGTTCACCCTCTTTACATTTCTTCACTGATTCTTTGCTCTCATTCAGATCCTTATACACCACAGCGATGTGGCTGTGACCTTTCTGGAATTCATTAAGGATATCATAAAGTGGTATGTCCTCTGATACCCTGTAGGGTGAATAAGAAGCATAGAAGAATAGATTTTAGCTCCTTCCTTGCAGTAGGGAAAGAAAATAAAAAATTACATTGACTGAATTTTAAAGCTGATTCTGGATATCCCAAAGGGGACATATCCATTGTTAAATCTCATGTCCTCATCTCTGTTCCACCTATTTAGATACCAAAAAATATACTATAACAAAAAAAAGGAGATACTGTACCGTGGGATTGTTCTTATGATCATTTTTCTCAGAGGAACTGGACCATCCGAATCAATTGTTAAAAGATTTTTAACCTACACATTTCAAGCCAGACCAAGAAGAAGAATCCACACATTAAAGATAGGAAAACAGAAAAGAAATTCGAGTAAAGCCATGTGGAAGAGAAAATAACAAAAATACTTTCATTTATATTATAAAGTCTAGAGCATAAAATGGGAGAATGGCTTTGTTGGGGAACTAATAGACAAAAAGGTGCAGACAATTAGAGAAAAGTGCATCCATGCAGGAGCTAGTAGGAATTTGATACAACAGTTCAAGTGACAGAAATCAATATCATACATTATGAACATTACAAACACAATATATTTTCAAAAGTTATACCCAAGATTGGATAAATAAACAATGGGCGAGCTGATAACTGTTTAACCAAAGGTTTCAGGTTGAACTGCTAGCACTATTTTATAGATATAGTAGCAGGCAAGCAAATAACAAAGACGCCTCCAGCATGGTTAACAAGATACTCATAGCTTTCAGCAAAGCTCCAAAGGAGCATCACGGCATTCTCTAACCCCAAAGAATTACAAGTAACATAAATAAGCAATTGTAGCTCAAATTCAAATTACTAATGCATACATCTATTTGGCTTTCCTTAAAGCATGACTACCAACTTCGCTGTCATGACCTTTTAGTTAAAGAAAATCGCATTTGATTATCAATGGCTATTAGTCATGCAACTGCAACTCACTGCCATTGTTCTTACCTTATTCATCATCTTGTCTCTCAAGAAAGTATACAGACTACCCTTGTTAACAACAAAATAGTAATTAAAATAAAGGAAAAAGATTTCCATCGAAACTTTTCATAAATAAAGACAGGACAATGGGAGGTTAGATCACATGACCAAGGAATAAAAATGAACAAATGGCTAATAAATATAAAGTATCCTAGCAAGAAATGCAGCAAAAGGAAATTACCAGAACAAGTCCAATTATATTTGTAGGGTTTCCATAATAAACTGGAACTCTGCTATGACCCTTTGTCATTACTTTATTCAACGTTTCCCTGAATTGGAAAGAGAAAGAGAAAGCTTAGAACATAAAAAGAGGGGTAAATCCTAGGGTTGCAATACACTGGAATCCACAAACCCACAAATCAAGAATTGTATCCAGATCAAGGGAAAATGCATTTGATATTGGCGTCATGGCAACTTTGGCAGTCTTTTCAGTCATTTCAAGTGCCCCAGCAATGATAGTTGTCTCATCATGAGTTAGATCTCCACCTTTCCCAGCCTAAAAAAAGCATATATATATATATATATACTGACAGATAAAGAAAAGCTACGGAACGCATAAAACATTTAAACATAAGCCACAAGGTGGATGTTTCTTGTACAAACTAATAGAAAACAGACTTTGAACATAATTGCCACAATGTCCTAAACTTCAAAATTCAAATCCTACTAAGTTAAATTCAATACCTCATTGCCATGAAAATCCACAAAAGTCTTTAGCTCCGCTCTCCGTAGGAGGACAGCATGTCCCTTACCCAACATCCAGTCCAAAACCTAGGAAGTACATCGCATTTATTAAGAAAATATGAAACATAAAACACAGTTTCAGGAAAATAATACAAGAAAATCTAGTTTCCAAATTCAACTATGTCTAATAACAACTAGTAGAAAGCACAAGATGCAGCAAATACCAATATTCACAACAACATAACAGAAGATTCAAATATGACTACACCTTGCTAATTGGATAAGAAATTGGAAAGAAAAGCAAAAGAAGAACACGGACAAAAGGTGCCATTGCTGCTCCAACTTTCAAGCCATAACGAGTACAAACAGCTTGAGGCAATATCTGCAGTCAGACATACAAGCATATATTAACAACAATACTGCAACTTCCTTGAAATGATGGTGAGTTCAATCTGTTAACAACCAACCTCTCCAAACATGAGGATAAGAGTCACTGATATCAGAATTGCAGCCCATGGAAGCACAAGCTTGTCCAAAAAAATGGGAAGAGCCTACACGGAAGGAAAGAAGTTAAGGGAACAAGCAACAAAATCTAAAAGAGAAAATGATAACAATGTTCAGTGCAGTAACCTCCATTGCCAAGGAGTTTCCAATCAATAGAGTACATAGCAGAAGATGCTGATTTTTTACCACAGGAAATATTTTTGCTGCAAAAAAGAAAAGAAAACAAAACTTTTGATTGTTAAAAACGTATCTAAATGAAATTCTCACCTATATGTTCATAAGATCAACTCACATGCTAACTCAAACCTCACGAGTTGACTCAGGACCCAATTCTCCATGGAACCGATGTCACTTCTTTTTGGTACTTAAATGATTGTAATTTTTGCATTTTGCTTCCAGAATCCAGAATAGTCAAAAGCAAACAGCAAAAATAACAACCAAAACCGAGCCTTTAAGAAACTCTGAACTCCCCCATTTTTTCTTAACTCACTAAACATAAACCATATATGATCAAGCCCCCTTACACCGATAGCTTACTAGAACAACCAAAGCATCCCTATTTAAAGCGCCGACAAACTATAAAATACAACAGTGATAAACCCCGCAATCGCTAGTTATTTCGGAAACCAATTGGGTTAACAAAATTAAAAGGACAAACTTCAAAAAACAATAAAATCCCAATAAAAAACTCATCTAAAAGAGAAAGTAAAGAGAGATGGTTACCGGCATGGATACGATCTTGAGGACGACCAGACTTGATGAGGACTTCAAGGTCGACGAGCCCCAGAGACATGAGACCCAGTGTTAACCCAGCCATCAGCCCAGCAAAACACACCAAACCCACTATTATCAGCAGATACACTAAGAATTCAGCCCCACAACAGGGCACGTCTGAAGCCATTTTCTTTTTCTCTCTTTTTCTTTTGCTGTGCTTGGTGTTGTTGTCTTTAATTCTTCTTTGAAGCGGCAAATAGGATTCTTGGTGACCTGCCGAGGAAATTGTCTGTTGCTTTGCCTTCTCAAGTTTTTGGGTTCCAGGAACTTTGATCGGATAGAGCAAAAGTCGAAACTTGAGTTCAAGAAATGGACCGATTGCTCACGTGTAAGGTCAGGTTACTGCTTTGGGTTTACTTGAAAAAGGTTGTGGAAATGGCATTCATACGCTGACCAGCATTTTCGTACAGCCTACAGCCCAGCGTATGTCCACTTGATTACGCATCTCTGCATATTTCGATTTGCTTACGTTTTAACCAAGCTGTCTTTCCTGACTAACCTTTTATTTTATAAAAAAATGGCTAAACTTCTCTTATTTTATGACTATTTTAAATTAAATTCTAATATCATAGTTAAGAGGTTGAGGTGTTAAATCAGGCTTAACAGTTTTAACGGGGTTTGAAGTTTGATGCTAAAGCATCTCCCGGAGATTCCTTGGCCAGAGCAACTGTTTGAAGAGGCATGGAGGAATATATCTCACATTGTGGGGGTGCATCTAACATTGTCCAATTTTGTGTACAGTTAAAGTGGACCCAACAAGCTTTGGACTCTTGCCGGCGTATGAGTTAAACGCAACCGAACTCTTGATCGTGAGCGAAAAGATATTATGGTGTCATTGCGGATAAGGTTTGCGAGTCACCCTGGGCCTTAGCCTTCTGGTTCCCAAGAATCCCAACAATATGCAGTAAAATTTCGTGGCTGTGTCCGAGTGTGGGAAGATGAAGAAAATTACGATCTACGCTCAGCTGATTAAAGCCTGCTGACTGGTCCAACGAGTTCTCTTCCAATTTAATTTTTCACTGACCAAACACTGACATATGATCTGCTACTGGCCCAGCGGTGGATCTGCAGTAGGCCATGAGCCCACTGCCCATAACTATGACTACAATGCGGGAAGAATTTTCCGAGCCTGGATCAAACTAAACACTACATAAAATGGATTAGAGTGACATAATTTTTTACAATAAATTCTGAATATTGCAGTTCAAGTATTGTTTCACCGCTTCTACAGTCTACGTCTCATTGGAATCATGCTTGGTCAGAAACGGACTTAAACTGGGGGTTCACTGAAATCCTAAAATCCTTTTTAAATATATTATGATATTAGACAAAAATCTTAATACTTTTACATTTTGCCCCCACTAAATTAAAAAAAATAAAGGGGGGAGGGATTTTAAAATATTATAAAGTATAAATATACTTTAGTAAAAAAAATGGACTCATTTCAAAATAAAGTATTTTATGTAAATATTAATAATTTTTATTTATAAATAATTTTTTCATATAAATATTAATAAATTTTGATTTGTAAATAATTATTTCATATAAGCTTTACTCTTGCTAAATTAAATCATTACCTAATATTATTTTTTTTGCCCCCTCTCTGTCTATTCTCCTTTTTTTCCATTTGTAGACTTCATTTTTTTTATTTATGTGAAATATCATTATATTATTATAAAAATGTCAAAGTCAAGTATAAAATAATAAAATATTTGTATAAAGGAAAAATAAGCATAAATTAAAGTTAAACTAATTTTGTATAGTAAAATATAAATAACGGGTAAAATGAAATTATGACAAAATATAAATAATAGATAAAATGAAATTATGACAAAACACTTATGATATAAAAATTTATTTTTAACATATTAATGAACTTTCTTTTTTTGTTTTTTTTTTTATATTGATAATGTGATAAGGTGTTTTTTTAATATTAGTTAAAATTTTTAATAATATATATTTGATGTAAGATAATGTTGTAGAGATATAACCTTGCAAACTTATAGAAATGTAATCCAATAAAATCTAAAATTTAGAAAAAAAAACTAAATTTTAAAATTATTAAAAAAGTTAAAATATGTATAAAAGTAGCATGTTGTTGGTCCTATTTTGTATTTTCATATCTTGTCTTATATCTTATAAACTATAGAAAAATTAAATTAGTATTTGATTAAAGTTAATCAAAGACAAATATCATTAATAAGAGAAAGTGAATTTTAAAAGAAATATCCTAAATTAAATAAAGTTATATATCTTTTAATATTGATAATGAAAAAAAAATCCTACATTTGCTACCTATGAAAACTATTTAACTCAATTATGCAGTACTATTTTTATTTAGAAAATGACAATGTTATATATTTGTATTTATTTGATATTTAAAATTTTGATGTGTTTAATATTATAAGTTTTTGTTATTTTTGTGTTAATTTTTAATTAAACTTTATACATTTGATATTGTAAGAAATATCTCAAATTCTTTTATTAAAAATCTATTTTTCATCTAGAAAACATTTCCTCTATATTAAATAAAAAATTTTAAGTAAATATATTAAATAATAAATTTGCCCCCACTATGGAAAAATCCTGGATCCATCCCTGTGCTTGATTAAAGAGTTTAATCTAAATTTTCTCTCCTTAAACTTTTCCTTGGTTTCCAGTTTTGGAGCAAACAAAGGTTGGTGTGCGATCAAACCCGAACCGCCTTTTGCCTGGTATTTTTCTGAATCAAGCAACGACAGCCTTTTGTCATAGGCAGGCTTTGGGCCTGCCATGAATACCTAATGTGGAGCAACGGACAAGACCTTGTGTGTGGAATGGTAATCTTGGAGTAATAGGCGAGCAGCATGAGTCCTAGAGTCGGATGGACTTGCGGTCATTCCGGAGCTTGAGAGCTTGGTGGGGATGCTCTCGGATGAGCACATGCGGATATCTTCGAGTGAGTTGGTGGAGCAACGAGTTCTATATTACTATCATCGGGATCAAGAAAAAGAACGTTGTCCCTTGACTTTGCTTAAGTTGGTTTTAGATGGATTTGGAAAGAAAAATATCTCCATTTCAACATTTCAACAATTTTTGGTTTCCACCGCCTTTCTGGCTAGTAGGCAGGTGAAGGCTTTTTAGCCTGTGTGAGTTACTCCTAGTCATATGAAGTGTATACGTGGATGGGCATCGGTGAATCACGAGTATGGCGTGGCATTTTCTCGGGATATGATAAATTTAGGGATGGTCAGAGCTGGCGAGCCTCGTGTCATGCTAATGCATTAAGCTATGGGGTTAGATAGTAGCATTTGCTATATCCTTCAGTTTATCTCTCAGAATGGGGTAATGAGTAATCAAAGATCATGAGGTCGTGCTTGAGTAAGAGAAATTTAACAAGTCTAAGGGATGAACAAACTAACAGCAGACAGATTGTTAGACCTTTGTGGCAACTCAATAGCATGATTGGGAGTATAAAATAGCTTAGGCAACACACTCGAATACTTGATGAGATGTGAGCATAACATTAATTGTCTATTATATGCACGATATCATGGTCAGGTCTTGGTGTGCCTTGATTTTACCATGACTACCTCGATGCGAGCAGCAGACGAGATCTGGTCAATGGGATGGTGATCCATGAGCAAGTGTATCATGCTTGCAGCAGGCCATTGTGTGGGCACCCTGAAGCTTGTTAGTTCGGTCGGGTGCTTTTAGGTAAAACCTTGTGCAGGCACTATCAAGTGGGTTGATAAAGCAATGAGTGGAACTCGAGCATTATTGGGATCAAGAGGAAAATTACTGGACCTTTAGTTGGTTGGAGAGAAAAGTATCACCATTTCAGACATTGTTATGATTCTTGGTAGTATAGTTGTTAAAGCTCCTTTGCTTTTTATAGGGAGCGTTTGGTATCAACTTTTCACTACCCCTTTGGTTAGTATACAGTGGGAGTTTACTGGTTTAAAATGAGCTACTTCTAAACACATGTGATGTCTAAGTTGGCAAGCATGGTCAAGTCATGAGTGTGATACAATATTTTTTCAGAATATGGTAAACCTAAGGATAATGGAGTCGACGAGTTTCGTATCGTGCCTTTACGTTAAATCGTAAGATTAGATGGTAGTATTTGCTAGGTCCTTTGGTTTTCTCTCATCGAGTCGGATCATGAGCAACCAAGGTTCATACATGGGTGTTTGTGTAGGAGAGGCATCAATGAGCCCGAAGGATAAGCGAGCTAGTAAATAAGCACCTTGCTAGACCTTTGAGACTACTTGGTAGCATGTATGAGGTGTGTTGCAATTGGGGCAACACACTCGAGTAACTTGATGAAATATGGGTATAATGTTGGGTGTCCATCACGGTGTGAGTGGCCTAAAGTGAGACAAAGGGACGAGGCCCTAAGATGTAAGCTTCATGGTTAATAAAAGAAGCTTAGTGTGGCTCCAGGCTAGCTTTTGACCAACAGTATTGCGCCTTACGATTCTAGACACGAGGGCTTCGAATGATGCGTGCAGGTACAGTGTTGGGTTCTCAAAATGCTAGATTGAGATAGTATAATGAGAATCAAGCTTGCATGCCCCATATGAATCCCTAATGGGTTTATGCTTAGGACCTTAGTGCCTACAAACACTGGATTGGTGCTCGAGGCCACTTAGAGACTTGCAGGTTGATGATGTAATAGTAGTTGGGTTTCGTCAATGAGTTTAAAAATGTTACGAGTAACCCTATGAGCCAAGACATATAAAGTTATCATATAGGAAATCTTCGAATCATAATAAGTTATTCAAAAAAAAAAAAAAAAAAAACTCGTGAAAGATTGATTTTAATTATAAATAATTTTAGAGTTACACGATTGTGTAATTTAATATGAAAAACGTGTAATTCGTAAGACACGGATAATATAATGTAAAATTAAGGGGCAAGACCCCAAAGTATGATATGCGTGGATGATGCTTTGAGCCTAGTGTGGCTCTTGACTAGTTGCAAGTCAGCATTCGAGTTATACCTCAGTGTTTCAAGCACAAGAGCCACGGAGTTTCTGTGCAAATATGGTGTTGATTAATGCTGGGAGTTGGATGTCACCCCTTGTTGTGTTTTGAAATATTGCAAGCAATTTTGTGAGTCAAGTCAAGTTAGGCTTCATTTGGATAGCCAGTATTATTGAAAACAGTAATAAAATTTACTATAATTGTGATTAAAAAAAATTATTATAATTATAATTTAAAAAATAATAAAAAATTTATATTGATTTAACCTCATTGATATTAATATTTGGATCCAAAGTATGGTGAAATTCAAATGGGGACTTGAACTTTAATGCAAGACGCTAATGCGAATATAGGTTGTTAACTCGTAAAACGTAACAACGAGACTTCGATATAAGGAAAGAGCAATACGTGACACTTTTCGTGTCAAGCCACGGGTGGGATGCTATCACGATTGCTATATGTGACCTGAGGACAAGCGAATACCTGCAACGATACTAGGCTTCTTAATTGCTATTCTACTTGGGAGCCACCTCACATCTAATATCTAGTCCTCTCAAGGTGGGACGGTGGGAGCCATTCATTGTTGCCTTTCTTACCAAAAGGACAGACAAGAAAAGCAAAAGTCAGGTAAAAGAAATGGTTAGCACTCGTGGACTACTTGGTTACCTTCATTTTCATCAAGGCAGGGAAGCCGGATATGAATAAGATTGAGCAGTTTTCCTAAACGTTAGTTTTGTGTGGCTCTCTTTTCTTATCCCCTGCGCACACTTATTGGTCCTCCCATGAACGCTTTGTATTATATATTGCATGCATTATCTCCTTCGCTCCTATTAGTAGTCTTTAAATTTCGATGTTATGGACCATTCGAAACAAGAAAATGCCTCGCCAGAAGACCATGATCTGGAGTTAAAGCTTCCGCACTTAGTATTTACGAAAACAGTTCGCGAACTCTATTCAAAGGTTGTGAATGAGTGGGATTCCCTCAAAAAGTCTGCATGCCAAACGGCAGCTGGAAGAGCCCTGTGGAAGCATGTGATTCATGACCCTCTTGCAGATGTACTTGCAGGAGAAACATACCTAAGAAACCTTCACGAGAAGATTAAGAAAGATCGCCACAACAATGCTCGAGAAATTTCGGGAGTGATTCTGGCTGTTCGAACCCTTTGGTTTGATTCAAAAATTGAAGCTGCTCTTGATTCCTTTGGTGGTGCAGCTCAAGTTGTTCTCCTTGGCGCAGGTTAGTATTCACTCTACCCCGTGTTTAATGCACTATACTTACAGCATTCATATTAGAAGCAATGAAGCTCTGTACAACCTCGCTTTCTGCAAGGCACTGATCCCTTTATATCCTGCCGTCACATTGATAGTTACTGAACTAGATTGCTCAAACATCATGATTCACGCGTAACAATTTATCAAATGCTAGCCAATAAGCAGATTCATTTATACTGTAAAAAATTGCAATTACATGCCTCAGTGTAAGCTTGCATCCAGAAAGGCTTTCCTCCCAAGTAAAGCACAAGCTCTCCATTCCTGAACAGAGAAATTAAAAGAGTGGAACACATTATTTTCAAAAACATTGGAAATATTTTAAAATAAAAAATGCATGATCTTCATTTGCAGGAATGGACGCAAGGGCATATCGTTTAAACTGCTTGAAGGAAAGTGATGTCTTTGAAGTAGACTTTCCTGAAGTCCTGCATGTAAAAGCTGCCCTTCTTCAGGCAGCTCTGGAGTCCACAGAACATCTTAGGTTGATGGCAAAATCCTTAACGAGAGTAGCAGCTGACATTAGAGAGAATGACTGGCTTGAAAAGCTTCAGATATCTGGGTTTGTGCCAGAAAAAAATACAGTATGGGTTCTAGAAGGTATCATCTACTACCTCTCAAATTCTCAAGCCATGCAAGTACTGAAGATCGTAGCTGACAAGTGTACCCTCACCCATACAGTTCTCTTAGCAGACTTCATGAATAAAGCATCAACAACACTCTCCAGTTCTATCTTCCACTTCTATAGTGATTGGCCTGATAATCTTCTGCCATCTCTTGGATTTGCTAATGTTAAGCTTTCACAAATCGGTGACCCAGATGCTCATTTCGGGCTCATGCATGATCCATTGAATTTGTTCAATAAGCTTCGCAACTTACCAAGGTCAATAGAAATCAACCCGGACGATGGAACACCATGCCGTCGCTTATATTTGGTGCAGGCTTCTGGTTCACCGAATCAAACAATTTCCTTAAGCAGCATCCCAATGTAGTATATAGAGATCATATGCGCAAACATACTAGTAGCTATAATGTAGATGCAGGAATCATTATTTTTAGTGTTGCTCATGGAATATAAAATTCAATTAAACACAAGCAGCAACATGACTTTCAAGCAGTATAATGATTCTTTAAATTTTATAAGCATATAATATCACATAGTAGTTGACCAACCATTTCTCTTTGCAGGAATAGTTGAGGATAAGCATCCTTTGTAGTTTGTCTAAGAGAAAAACTCATATTTTGATTGATCATAAACAATTTTTGTTTATTGTTGAGTCTGTAACGATAAACTGTATGCATGTTTTCCTTCCCTTCTTTTTGTTTCAAACTTTGACCTGGTATAGCCCCTGAAAAGCAAATACTAAAAGGAATCATAGTACACTCACTTCCTACCAGTTAAAATGGTAGACATATATGTTCAGCCTAAATCTACAGATGGAGAATTTTCTCCAGTGACAAGTACTCCTTGCCAACTATCTGGTATCTACTGGAAATCTTTTTTGATGCATAAAGCAAATGAAATAAGAACTAAGATCTCAGAACTCACAAGCTTCCATTATAACTGGTAATTCAGCAGGTTAAAACCTGGATGTTATTCATTGTGTTAGATGTGTGATCTTAATTATGTAGTCTAAGTGGTTTAGTCGAAGGGTACAGATGGTAAAAGTTAGCATTCATCCAGAACTTTGATGCAAAAGTATATAAACATTTTCTCGATCTAAGGCCGAGGTAAATGACATGAATTTGGAGAATGTGCTCATATGATGTAATCTAGCAAAGAATGGTCAATAAATGCTGGAACGATGAAACAAAACACATCATAAACGGGAAATAGAACAAAATTTACAACAAAAATGAAGTCAAATAACATACTTCAGAATTTTTACAACCTTCCATGCTCCAGGTCCAGAGGACTAAAGCCTCCACAAAATCTCCAACCATCACATAACACCATAAAATCAATTAGAAAAGGAAGCCAGCATGGTCATACTTTGAGGCAATCCTTAACCCCCTGCTCAAATTTGTCAAGGGAGGTTATGGTATCCAGGAGTGCATCTGCAACCCTTTGCCTGTGGAAAAATAAATAAATAACTTAAATGCCAACAAAAAAAAAAGTAATCAGCAACCCTTATCTGGTAATAATAAAAGTTATGACTGAAAGAAGAAAAGCATCAATGCATGTTACTAGAAACGAACTCCATCTGCATTAATTACGTTGGGTTTGAACTTTGAACTGTAAAAGCATACCTACTGGAAGCAACTTGAATATCAGTTTCATTTGCCAAACTATTAAGTGAGGTAAACAAGCTGCCAAGAAAAAAAATAACAATAAGCATTAACAAAATATGCAGGTAAACAAATTATAATGACACTATAATGAATCAACAATTGACAGTAAAACACATGAGTGCATTATTCCGAAACTACCAGCCATTGGATCTCGGGGAAACACAAGGAAAATGAGGAAAATCGCTTTAAAATTATCTGGATATCAATGTTTCTTCCAACAAACATCTAAAAAAACTCTTCCAAGAGAAAAAAGATGCAACAATGTATGTGGAGAAAGAAACATCATGAAAATTTCCTTCTATATTTATAGCAAATTAGAAACCAGAATTGATAAATCAAAATCACCAAATGATGTTTTACATTTTTAGATTTCAAGCAATCAAGGTAAGTATACCATGATTACAAAAAGATTAATAGGAGCATAAGGCTTATCTGTTCAAAAGAGCAGATACCTTATAAGATCATCTAGCATAGCTTCAGCTTCCAGCTTAACAGGATTCTTATCCTCAAGCAAGGAAGAAGCATTCTTCACAATCAACCGGAATGTGCAAACCTGTGAATTATAGAAATTCGAACTACAAAATTATAACCTAAAATTAGGTCAAATATTGGGCATTCATTTCATCATGTTTGATTTTGTTTTGAGTTCAAATTTAGTGAATAAAACGAAGACAGTAACTATTAAACAAATTTTCACTTAGAATCAATGGAAAGTGCGAAAGAAATTTAGATTCTAATCTTAATTTAGTTCTAATAAGGACTAGAACAAACCTCGACTCCGGTATTGGCTTGAAATGCAACAAAGGAATTCCTCTCTTGTACAACGCAATCCCTAGCGGCAGATTTCAAGAGCTTTTGAACTTCCTCTAAATCCTTATTTGAATTAGTTGATTCCTCATCCACTATTCAAAAGTATCAAAACAACCGAAATTAATCAAAGAAACAAAAGAAACAGATTCGCATAATTGCAGAAGAAAATGGAAGAGAATACAAATAGAACGTACTGAGCAAAAGATAAGCAGAGCGAAGGCTTCGCCGAGAAGCATCAATTGGGGCCAAGAGGAATTTCGAGGACTTCCTTTTTTGCTCTTTAAGCCAATCCTTTGGTCCTGCTGCGCATATCAACAAACAGCGGTTAATAAAAGAAATGAAAAAGAGGGAGTCAGAGAGAGAAAGAGAGTTACGCACAAATTCCAATGGAGAATGCAGAAGCATGAGAGGGTTGGAATAGGGAAGGAAAGAGAGAGATTAGGGACAGAAACGCGGCGTCTCTGCGAGAGATTTGGATTTGATTCTGAAGGTGGCGTTGTCCTTTCCGTCGATTCTCTTGATTGGGGTTAACGGAGAGGTTTTGATTTGAAATGGGCTGCTGGGGAGGGAAGGGTGATAAGCCCGCGACGGTGGAGACGGGGGAGCTAGAGATAAGGCGGAGTGTGGGTGGCGGCATGGCTGAATGTAGTAAGCACGAGCAGCTACCAAGCCCAGGGAAATGTAAACGATCATTTTTAACGGCCAATTGTAATTTAACTATTGCCTATAAAGACTTAAAGGCCCTCCGTTCTTGCTTTCCCCTTCACCTGTCTAGATGCCCTCTGGTTCAGCTGCATTTCACGATTTAATAGTACTACAATATAAATATAATATAAAAATATTATAATTTAAAATTTTAATAACTATTATATATAAATTTAATAAAATAAAAATATATTTTATATTTTTATATCGAAATAAGATATAATTTTTATATAAAATATAATATAAATACATAAATTTTAATATTTTATAAATATTAATATATAAATTATTATATCTAAATTAAGCTTAATTAAGGTTCACTCTTTCTCTATTTTATATTTATTAATGGCCTTCCCGTCATGAAGAGCATTTGTTATCGTAAAGAATTTTTTATAAAAGTTACTGCCTACATATTTGGGGATATATGTAGTATTTTGTATTTTGTTAAATTGTAAAGTTGAATGAGATTTTTATTCAATTTATTTATATAATTATTAAAATTTAATAAATTTAAAGTTTAAATTTTAATATTTAAATTTTTTAATTTTTATGTTCTAATCTCATAAATAATTACATAATTATCTAAGATTAGTTGAAACTTTAAATTTAAATTTTATTGCTTACTTTTAGTTGGTTTGTGTTTTGACTAGTTAAAAAAATATTATGTCATGGACACAATGTTAATAAATAAAATATTGTTTTATTAAGATTTAAGAAAAGAATTGAATGAAATATACATTTTAATTTTTAATCTAGTTCTAATATCTCAATATTTATCTATTTAATTTATCTTATTAAAATATTATACGTTTAAATCATCTAAAATTAGTAATTTTTTAAAGTTTTATTTAAAAAGTTAATATTTGATATAAAATAAAATGGTGATGTTTTCGTTTAGAATCATACAACTTTGAAGTTTACAAAATCAAAATTTTAAAAAAAAACTTATAATTTAGTTTTGTAAAAAAAAAAAATTTTTTGGATTTTAGTTTGCTTTCAAAATACAAAGAGTAATAACTAACAATAAATAATAAATTGATATTTTTATGATAACAATTAATACTTAAAATAAATAATAAATAGATATTTTTATAAATGTAATTATAAAATAAAAAAATTTCATCCATAATTTATAATAATAAATAAAAGCCACTATGTATTTAGACTTTTTCACGTGAAAATATGTCCTAATATTATCTAAAAATACTGGACAGGATTTGCTGAAGAAGGTTGCGAGTTGCAACCCAGCCGAGGGAAAGGATTTCTTCATGTTGTTATCATTCCAGCATCAGCAAGGCAAAGCAAAGCCACAAAAAAAAAAAAAATCTCAAATTAATTTACCGAAAAAATAAATCATTTCTCATTTCTCATTAAATTATATTTGTAATATAAGATGATAGATAACATATGATAATAATTATTTTATGTTATGTGTAATTTATATTTAAAAAATAATTAAAATTTTAAAATTTTAAAAGACATCGAAATTTACAAATTTAAAAAGTTAAAAATGAGAATGAATAATAAAAAAAAGAAGATAATTTCAGGGCTGATTTAAGAAAAAAAATTGTTAAAAAACACATTTTAGAACCTACCGTCCATCGGTTTCCCGTCATAAGAAAGACGACAAAAGACATAAGAAACGCACTGCATAACTTTTTATGATCCGGTACGCAAGTAATAATGCCATGTGTCAATCCATCGATTTTTAATGAATTTCCTCGACCGTTTAATTTTTGCCTGTGTGACAAAACTGAAAATCGAGATCAGAAGAATTCCCTCTATTTTGCTCTCCTCAGATCGCACTAACCAACATGGATAATCCAGTTCTGATTCCAATTCCATATGGGAATAAGAAGCCTTCTTTTTCCCTTTACCGAAACAAAGGAATTAGTTCAATTTAGTTGTTAGATGTCTCCTCCTCGTCTCGTCGTTTCGGTTGCAACCTAATTGCCAATTTGTAACCCCACATTCCCAATTTTTTCATCACCGGAATCAGATTCTCTGCTTTTTATGGTTTCCACTTAACTTCTTAGCTCTCTCCTTCAGATGCCTATTTAATTCCACCATGGGAATTCCCAAGAAATTCGTTGCCTTTGGCCTCTCCATCTTCTCCCTGACTTTCCCGCTGCTTTTTCCTCCCGGATTCTTCCCTTCTCCTCCGGATTTCCCGCCAAAATTAAAGCTATCCTCGCTGCAGGTTACTAGCTACTCTTTTAATATTTATATGTTTTTTTTTTTCCTTTTTTTTGGTAGTTGCATTTAACATTTGCATTTTTTGAGTGTTTGTTTTGGTATACAAAGGAGGCATTTGGAGTTTATTTTCTTTGTTTGGTTGTTGTGGTTGAGGTTAGGGAAACTATTTGTTTGGTAGAAATTTGGGGATTAGAATGAAATTAATTTAGTTGGAATTGGATTAGTTTTGATTGAGAAATTGGATTTTTAGGTCTTACTTGGAGCATACGTTGGAAGATTCTTAGGCTCGGAACTTAACGTGGTGCACTGTTTGATCTTTGATTTAACACCTGAGGTAAGTTGTCAAGGTTTTTGTCTAATTGTCTCTAGGAAAATCTTACTGTATACTTTTCTTGATTATTATTAACTTTCTTTTTTTTTGTCATGAGAAGGAAAAAATAGATGTTTTTATTATGATTACTTGACTGTATAAATTGAGTAGTCAGAAAGGCACTCGAGTTCGTACTAATTTGTTGGGAATAATGCATGGTGCTGTGTATGATAAGTTATCCGGCTGGTTTTTATAATCTAATATTTGTACTCTCACATGAATCTGACCAAAACGTTTAGATGGCATGACTTTTGAGTTGTGAATATGTGATTGATTTTAATTACTTAGGCTTTTGGCTTTTTATTTTCGCAGTTAATCATCTCAAATGATTATCAAAAAGTTATACTCATTCTAGTTATAGCACAGCAAGTAATAGTCATTTTTCTTGGACATGACAACTGTTGTTGTCATGGGAGACATGTTAATGGATTAAGGAATTGGATCGGACTTTATTATTACCATTAACACTAACCCCTTTTTCTCCTTGCTCATTTATTCAGGGGCTAATCAGTCGCTCTCTCACTACTCAATGGACCATAGTGCCAGGACAATGTTAGGTGACAAAGCATCAAAATCTCATCTCACGGTGAACACCAATGGTGGTGAGAAACCACATGTATGGTCGTCTTCTGAAGGAGGATGTCAAATTGATATAGGAAAACAAATTTTCTGCAACAGATCACTGAATATGAAGAATATTATTGCTGTTGGCTTTGATATGGATTATACCTTGGCACAATACAAACCTGAGACTTTTGAGTCCCTTGCATATGAAGGCACAATCAGAAAATTGGTGTATAATTTGGGCTATCCACAAGAGGTTTGTCAACTTTCTACATTTTGTACATCATCTGAGGAAGAATGTTGCCAAAGTTAAAGTGATGTGTAGAGACTTGCTGATAAGGAAAAAATTATATGCAGTTACTAGAGTGGACGTTTGATTGGAAGTATATGGTTAGAGGCTTGGTTCTAGACAAAAAGAGAGGCAACATCTTAAAGGTTGACCCCTTTTTTTCTGCTACAATTTCTCCCTAACCAACTTGACTTAAATATTTCTGTCTCTGTCTCTGACTGACTGTCTCTCTCTCTCTCTCTTATGTACTTTGCTTGAATATGATTTGTATTGATGGTTGTCTTTTACAGATGGATCGACATAAGTATGTGAAAGTAGCGTACCATGGGTTCAAAGAGTTGTCCAAGGAAGATAAAGTTGGCACCTATGGGAATACACTCATACAGGATTCTTTTGATGAGCCAGATTATGCCCTTATTGATACACTGTTTTCACTAGCTGAAGCATACTTGTTTGCTCAACTGGTTGACTTTAGGGACAATAATCCTGGAAAAGTTCCGCAGGGTACTGAGTAAGAAATTTAGTTACTGCTTCAAGAACCTTTTTTCTTTTTAAATTTCTGTGTTACTATTTTCTTTCTACTCATCTGTTGGAGAAATCCTAATAATGTTTGTAGAGTTGCGATCAATTAGGTTTCCATTTATTTGCTATCAGTGCAATAAGAAGTCACTGCATGCTAGTAGAAGCATTTAAGAAGATCTAAGTTTGAAAGTAGCTCACCATGGTTGGAATTTTGATGTGATTGAACTATATGGTTGCTGAACATTAATATAATAAACATGCTGCATAGTTTGATGCTGAAATATAGCGTACAGTGGGGATTATTAGGTATCTATATCCTGATTCCTTTTGTCAGGTTTTGTATATTAAGCAATGCCTATGTAAATGATGCTTCAGTTATTCTCGCATGTACAAAGATGTTCGGGCTGCTGTTGATTTGTGCCACCGGGATGGAACCTTAAAGCAAATGGTTGCAAAGAATCCTAAAAGGTAAGTTGAAAAGTGGCATTAATCGAAAAGTGGCTTTTAGATTACAAAATGTTTGTGAGTCTCTATTTAAATTCACAGGCAGCTTGCAAAATGGGGCATATTGATGGTTGTTTGAACATATTCTTATAATGCAATTTGGACCGTGTTTCATTTAGTTGTTTTCCATTTCATTATCAGGTATATCAATGAGGACACCTCTATAGTACCTATGCTCAAAATGCTGAGGGCTTCTGGCCGTTCAACATTCTTGGTGACAAATAGGTATATATCTATTGCTGATTTCAAATCTTAATTGTTTAGGCATGAAAAATAATATGGGATTCAATGTCCTTTTTTCTTCAAAGAGAATTCGCCCTATGTTGGAAGAAAACATTGGTATCAATGCTACAGATGGTTTTTCATTCATACTTAGTGATTCTTGAGGTTTTTGCTTTTTAATTGAAAGTGTTTCATATTTATATGCATCTTTATATTACCATACCTGACTTCCATTTCCAAAAGGCTTTTCTGAATAATCAGTTAATACTTTATTACATCTCTTGCAGTTTATGGGACTACACAAACATTGTAATGAATTTTCTCTGTGCATCCCGTACATCGGATGGTGGTATCACTTGCAATTTTGATTGGCTTCAATATTTTGATGTCGTGATCACTGGCAGGTCATGTTCTTTTATGTCATATTATAGATTGTAAATCTTGGTGCTTTTTGACCCTTCATCATTTGCACTAGTGAATTAGTTTCAACCAAGCTCAACATGATCCTAGTATTACCTTTTGGTTTCATTAATATCTATAGCACATGATATGTGCTACATCCTTTGATTTCTGATGTTGAAGATGAAAATATCCATACAGCGCAAAACCTGGCTTCTTCCATGAAGGCAAACATGCCAACATTTTTGAGGTTGAAACTGAGTCTGGAATGCTCCTCAATACTGACAATGGCACTCCTATGCCTCAGGTTGGGTGAAGTATGGTATTCTTGTTCTGTATTCACTCAATGGTATGGTCTTGTCTGATGGTTATTTGGTGATTTAAACTTATCTTTGGATAAAAGGTGGGGAATACTTCACCAAAAGTGCTGCTGAAGGGATTAAACAAAAGTTGCCGAGTCTTCCAGGTATTTTGAGTATTATCTAGTAAAAAATAGTGGAATTTTCTATTTTAGTGTATGTGAAATAGAGTTACAAGCTGTGCCTGATTTATCTTAGACTATTTCAAAGGTAGAAGTAGATTTATGAGATAACAGCTAAAAATTTCTTTGAACTTCTCAGGGTGGCAGTGTTGGTCATCTACATAAGTTGCTTTCTATAGAGTCAAGTTCACAGGTGATTCTTTGTTTGATGAGGTGAATCATTAATGAGTTGTTGACTTCAGAACTTGTATTATTTGGATCATTGTAATCTTTGGCCTCTTGAATTCCATAGTAAATACTCTACATATTTTGGTCCCTGAGTTATTTTAATTGATGGCTTTTGTTTCATTGTTTGTCCTTCATAATCTAATTAGTTTCATGCTTCTATTAGGTTCTCTATGTTGGAGACCATATCTATGGAGATATTTTGCGCAGCAAGAAGGTTCTTGGTATGAATTTATATCTTTGTTCCCAATCCCTCCTGTTTGCTCTAGCATTTAAATTGATCATTATTGTTTAATTTAATCATATGAGATTGGACCTTTGAACATATCTGAATTGGAGAATTTTAATATATCTTGGTCTATGAAATGTAGTGGTTTTGTAGTTTGCAGTAATATTAGATGGAATTTTGACTGTAAATATATATATATATATATATATTGCCAAGACTACAGGTATTCATGAATTATGTTAAACAACTGAAACACAAAAGTATGCAGTAAAAATATATCCAGAATCAAATACAATATTTATGCCAGAAAGAATTACATGATATTAGGAGTTTTTTATTTGCTGTATTTGCATGCAATGTTTTCTCATGATTTCAATGTGTTGTTGGGACTAAATCTTCCTTGTGTCATCAAAATTTATGATCTGTCATCATTATTTTTGTTGATAGTTGCATGGTGATCATTGCTGTTAATGTAGTTTTGTATGTGTATGTTAACATTGTTCCTTTGGTGCGTAAGTGCTTTTAATTCCGTAATTTATCTATGATTAGGGTGGAGAACAATGCTTGTTGTTCCAGAGCTTGAGAGGGAGGTTGAATTGCTTTGGGAATTAAGAGATATGCGAAAGGTGGGTTATCCGTGTTGGATATGATGTTAAATTGAGATAGTGGTCATGGTATTTCAATTTTATATCATATTGTTTGGATAATATATTGTTAAATTTTAATTCATTAAGAAGAGTATGTTGTAATAACAATTAATGCCTTAACTTGGATTATACTCTATTAATGAACTGTTTGCATGTTGCTTTTCTCTTGACGGCAATTTGTTACCATAATCTCTATCTCTGTGTTCTCCGTATGGTGCTTCTAATTGTCGAATAAGTTTTTAGGGAATTGTGCAAAAGAAAAATGTCAAAGCATTGAAGATAATTGTTATATCTTGAGTCTATGAGAGCTCTAACCATGTATCCTGATTGATCACTAGTATTTTATTTCCCTCACAACTAACACTAGTAATTTCATGCAGCAACTAAGGTTGTTGAGGAATGAGCGTGATCTTGTTGAAGACCAAATTCATCATTTGAAATGGGCTCTCAAGTAAGTACCTCTTTTATTATTCAAAACTACGTTATCATATCACTACCGTTCCCTAAAATCATATATTTTAACCCCAGATTTGATTTCTTTGACTAATGTCATTGACTTTTTAAAAATTTTCTTCTATTTTTTTCTTATTAATTTCTACTTGATCACATCAAAATCATTAGTAGTCCATTGCCTTCATTTGAAGAGGACAAATGGACGATTTTCTGCTTTGCTTTAGCAACTTTGGTTATTGTTATTTGTTTTTCGCTTTGGTTCCTTTTGTTCCCTTTTGAACAATGAGTTGCATTCCTGTTGTTCAGGTTTGAAAGTCTTCGTAATGATGAAAAGCAGAAAATGACTTCCGCTGTGGGTGAACTGGAGGTTAGGCCGTCAGACCTTGATGTATTTTATGTAGTGCAAGATGGATGATTTGAAGCTTTCTCATAATTTTATTTTCAATGGTTTCTTTTAACAGTCACACAGGGATCAAGTGCGACTTGCTCATCAACAGGCTCAATGGGAGTGTCATCAAAAGGTAGAGGAACTTTTTTTTAATCACATCTTTGGATTATTTCAGTTGCTGAGGGGCCTATCAAGTTTTAAGCAACCTTTAAGTCAGGTGTACAAACAATTGACTATTTTATTTGTTCACAAAACAGTTTCACAAGATCTGGGGACAACTCATGAAGACTGGCTATCAAAACTCTCACTTTGCTCATCAGGTAGGACTGAACCATCGTCCTTTTTGATAGAGTTTTAGAAGGATTTGGTAAAAACTTTTGAGAATGTTTTATCCCATTGCAGTGAAATATAGTAGTAATTTCCTTTACATCTTCACACAATGCAGGTTGAGAGATTTGCCTGTCTTTACACTAGCCAAGTCTCCAACTTAAGCTTGTATTCCCCAGACAAATACTATAGGCCTAGTGAAGATTTCATGCCTCATGAATTTCATATTCTTCCGTTGTGAAATCAGTTCCGGGACTGACAACTGAAGGAGGTGTTTTGTTCCAAGAAGCAAAATAACTTTTCTTTAGGCTTTTAAAATAAAGCCTCAACCCCCTTCATTTTCATTTTTTCCCTCAATGATGACATCATTGTAATTAGATTTGCTCACTTGTATTCTCAATTGATGGAAAAGACGCTTTAAGTCATTGATCCTCCATATGTAGATGTATTTCTTTGGATGCACACTTTCCCATGGCATGATGTGATTTTCTAAACTTTGATGTTTTTCGATGTTTTTTACTAATGTTATCTATGGTCATTTGCCAACATCACCGGTATTTTCTGTTTCCTTTTTAAAAAGCTGTGGTTGTTATGGATTTAACTTCAATGAGCTAATTTCCCGGTGGTATTTTTCTTTATTGTTCTTTTCCGTGGCTTAGATGGGTCTTACAATGGCTTAAGCTTGATGTTTAAGAGGTGGGATTCTAAAAAAACTGCTGGATCAACAAAGAATGGAAGAGACTCAAAACCCAAGAAGCTTGGGGTGAAGAAGTTCAGTGGTGAGGTCAATTAGTAATGGTAGTAGTAGATTTCATTTTATTTGATTTGATTAGTTACTTTGTTGTGCAGAGGGTCATTCCTGGAAACATTATATGGTTCGTCATCGAGGAACATGGTTCCATCCTGAAACTATATTTGGATTGCGAAAGATCATACTTTCTAGTATTCTACTGCCATGAACAAGATATTATGCTATAAAACGGTGGAATCCTTCTGGAAAACTATTACTGGCATAATTCTTTTATCTTAGTATGATTATAAGTCTCTTTCTGCTTTGGATAGGAAATAGTCTTTCTAGTCGAGTGGCCAAGCATGAAGCAGTTAAACTGAAGAAGTTGATGATAAACCCTGCTGGGGACTCATCATTGTCTTAGCAAAGCACACGCCCGATGTCTTTTACTGGACTGGAGTTATTGAGATACAAGCGGTCGGTAGAACAGCCGCAAAATCATGTTGAGAATTTTCTGGGACGTCAAATATTTGTATCACTAGGTTTGAATTCTGAATAAAAAAAATTGTTTTCAGGTTCAGTTAATGCGTTCTTGGATTGCCACTAAAAAAAAGTAAACTTAATAATGCAGCAAGGAGTCCTAATATTTTACAATTTTACACTCTACATGTTAAGATATGTGAGAGAAAGTGCCAATTACAATGAAAATTGTTGCTTGTTATGACAACTGACTGCAAACAAGCTTTTGAAATATGGAAGAATCATGCTGGATGCAGTTGGTCTCCCGTCTCTTCTTCATGGCTGACTTAGGCCATTTTCGTTAGGCGTAGAGATGCGGCAGATTGGATAGCCTGCTAGATTTCCTTATAAAATAGCTTTTGAGCCCAATGGGTGCACAACTAAAAACAACAGGTATAGAATGGTTGAGCAGGTACTTACACAGAAGCCACGGCTAAAAATGGTTAACATCAAACACTCTTTCTGCTAGTTCTCATCTTATCTCTCCAATGTCTTTCATTTCCACCGGTTCAGGGAAGATTTCATTTGACAACCTTTTATGTGAAGATGAGTGTTCCATTCCCGCACTGCAATGAGAACCTACTCTACCTGGTTGCCTAAAACCACTAAAACCCTCTCTGTTTGGGTGGCCTGAATTGGTGGCGCTCTCTGATGAGCTCTGTCGCCAACTACCAAAGAAGGCAGAACTCCAAGATCTGCTAGACGAAGATGTTCTTAGTCTCGCAGGGCTAAAACTCTCCTCCCTTACCACTTTCAAAGGGTTTTCCAATGCTTTAAGAATATGTTTCATTGAGGGTCGTTTGGAAGGCTTTGGGTTAAGGCATGACTTTGCCACGATTGCCATGGCCCATACCTCTTCCAATAGATCCTCATCTACTATCAAGGATGGGTCCATGATCTCAGTCACCAATTCCTTTTCGTATATACTGATGCAAGGAAGGGTTTGCTCAAGCCATTCCTTTGTAGAAGCATCTTCTGCTTTACCAATTCCAAGCTTGCCTGTTATAAGCTCAAGTAATACCTTTCCAAAACAGTACACGTCATAAGCACAATTAGTCGGAGAAGAGCCTGTCCATTTCCAAGGAAATTTATAAGACTTATGATTTTCTTTCCAGTAAGAACTGATGCAGAAAAAAAGCCTGTAAAATGCTGTATGTTTTATATTCCAGAACCTCCCCTACCCAACTACAGTTTTTATAGATAATTATAGTCCCATGAGCGAATTGGATCAATTTCGACAAAGGATATATTGATGTTGGTGGGAAAAAATCTATAGTTTCAGTGATGGAAACTAGTAATGGATATCATCTGTTAGCACATAGGTACAACAGTGTACATGTGAATAATAACTGCTTAACATTTCAAATTCAACCAAGGCATTCAACCCCAGCCCTTCCAGGCTAAGAATGGTAATCAATGAAGTGAATCCCCACAGAGTAGTGAATTATTACTATTCAATTTGACATGTTGACAAATGGTAATTGGTAATATGAAGAATATTAACAACCATGAAATCGAGTTTTACTTACCTGAATCTGAAGGGCCTGGCTCGGAGGTCCTGCACATAACCAAGAGAAAAATTTATTATAGCACTTAACAAATATACAATAACAGAAAAAAGAACTTATCTCCTGCTCATATGCATATTATTTTACATGTCATGAGGCCACATAAAAGATCAAATATCAATGAATAATACAAATAATCTATAAATGCAACTATTGCTACAACGAAAAAAGTTAGAATCTAAAGTTGTATCAGCTGCGCAAAGCTGTTGTTATCCATTAACCTATTTCCATCACTCCAATGCCCCTGGGAAGAATTTGTGTTTTATTGTATGGTTTATAATTCTTTTCTATTGCTTCACTGAGTTGGGTATCGTGTGTGGCTGGTCAGGTATTGCCTCCAATATATTGGCCTCAATTGGCCCCAGCCTGAGCCCATAGGTGGACTCTCTGACAAGAAAAGTCTTCTTTAGTATCAAAACTACCATTTTAAGTCAAAGAAGACCAGCAAACCAGTATATTCCAATTCTAGTTGATTTAATTCACTAGGCCATAGCCCTTTCAGATCAAATTAACTATGTCAAAAGTAGCATGCATAGCAATATGATATGGATACTAATTGCTTTCATTGTAAGACCAAAGGCCGGCTGATCAAACATTTGGGTGCCAGGACTGCAAACTGAAAGATACAAAACCAGATATATTATGTTCAAGGCTAAAAGACAAAAATATAAGAAGGTAATGAAAGTGAATTGTTTTAAATCAATTGAACCATTGAGGACTGAAGAGAATAGCCAAACCACAGACAAACAACAGATAATAAATCAAGTCTGTTATCAAAAACCAAGTAAATCTATTAAGTTATTCCTGGATTAATTCAAAAAATTCCAAAACAAAAGATACACAAACTAATATAATGCTTCATGGTAAATAGGCATTGTAAAAAAGATTAGCTTGTATAATACTTACTGATGATTCCAGAGCAACCTTGTGAGCACATTTTGGTGTGTATCCCCTTCCTGGCGAGAAATTTCACTCAAGCTTCCAAGTCTCACTTCAAATTTATCATCAAGAAGGATACTGCTTGCTTGAACATCCCTTCAACCACCAAAGTAATAAAGCATTAAAGATTGATGCTATTGAAAATGAAATCATAAAGCTAGTGAGAAGTTACAAAAATAAGATGAGCAGCATAATTAAAATGGAGAAAGGGACAGCAATGAGTAACTACTAGCATATAGATTCATTCTTTAGTACCAGACTTGGACATTTCTAGATACTATCATTGAATACTAACTATCATTTTACTGAAACGAGAATAAAAATAGCCAAAAGCATGTCCCAAACACCTGTGAACAAGGGGAGGGTTACATTCATGGTGCAAGTAGCATAGGCCTTCGACAGCTCCAGTAGCTACTTTCAACCTTGTAATCCAATCCAGGGACTGTAAGCTATCATCCTCCATGTTGGTAGCCCTGTAAAAGGAATTGGCCAAATCTCCATTTGGCATATATTTGTAGACCAAAAGCTTCTCAGTTTCATGCTCCAAGCAGTGCCCCAAGAGTGGGACAAATCTCGAGTGAGTGAGCTTTCTGAATAAATCCAATTCCATCACGTATGATTCTTTCTTGAAAGAACTCAAATTGACCTTTTTGATGACCACATGGATCCCGCCTTCCAAGATACCATGAAATAAGTCTCCTGAGTGGCCATGCTTAATAAGATTTGTCTCACTAAAATTACCAGTTGCATGGAGCAACTGCTCATATGTAAATGGATCTCCAGAACCAGCTAAGATTGTAGGATTTTTTGGAAGTTGAGGACTATCCCCTTCTGGAACAGGCCCTACATCTGCACTCCCTGTTTGATTTCTAATG
Organism: Durio zibethinus; assembly: GCF_002303985.1. The sequence continues at coordinate 1,498,632 of NW_019167949.1, read as the reverse complement.
CCCTTATCACACCGTCGCAAGAGCAGCACTAGCACCAGTACCAAAATTACAATGAAGCCAAGTCCACCACCTACTCCTGCCAAGACAAATATCCATTGTTTCCTGCTCGCTGAACTAGAATCTGCAGGAGGTGGCTGTATCGTGTCTTGTAATCCAAAATTATCAAAACTTAGCCCTCTGTCTGTATAAAACAGTCTACAATCCTCCAAACTCCTCTGCTTCAGCACAGCCTGAAGGCAATTTTTGTCAATAGTAGCATTTTTTTCACTGTCATTAATTACCTTGCCTTGAAAATAGTTACCAGAGAGATCAATAAATTTGAACATCCCAAGTGAAAAATTCAAAGTTCCATATAAAAAATTGTTCGACAGATTGAACTCCGCAGCTGTAGCAGCACTACTATTAGAATGAGGACCAGGTAAAGGACCTGTAAAATTGTTGCTAGATACGTCAAGGAATCGCAAATTAGGCATTGACCAAAATGTACCATTAAGAGCACCATCAAGTTTATTCCTACTAAAATCCACAACTTGCAACTCAACAAGATTAGAAAACAAATCAACAGGCAGATGTCCTTCTAGCTTATTGTTCCCAATCACCATCTTTTGTAAACTTTTTAACATCTTAAATTCCTCAGGTAACGACCTGAACAAAGAATTCTTACTAAGATCAAGCTCAACCAACCTTGAAAGATCACCAAACTGAACAGGAATTGAACCAGAAAGGTTATTATCCGAGACATTTAACACTTGAAGACCTTGTAAAGAACCTAAACCAGGTGGAATTGACCCAGATAAGTAATTTGAAGCAAGTTCAAGCCTTTCAATGTTTCCAAGAAAGCCAAAACTTGGAGGAATTGAACCAGTTAGCGAATTAACCGAAAGATCAAGAATTTTTAAATTCTTTAAGTGTCCCAAAGTAGCAGGAATTGAACCAGCAAGATTGTTATTACAAAGATACAAAGAAGTGAGTCGACTCAAGTTACCGAGTGAACCACGGATTGAACCAGAGACATTACATGACCGGAGATCAAGAACCTCGAGGTTGACCAACTGGTTTCCGAACCAATCCGGCATTGACCCGGGAAGCAGGAACCCGGAAGCATTGAAGGAAACTAACCGAGTCAAATTAACCAAAGAATCAACATTGAACCGGGGCTTGAGTCGTCCAAGTCTGGTTCTTCTTAAACCGGAAACACTGATGCTCCTGACAGCGCCGTTCTGGCATTGGACGCCAAGCCACGATGTGCAAGGGTCGGCCTTGATGGGCCAGTTTTTGGCTCGTAGACCCAATGATGAGCGGAGATCGAGCAATGCCCGCCGTTCGATAGGAGAACTTATCGAAACTTTCTGAGCTACCACGCACTGGATCAAGAACAAGATTACAGCTAACAATAATATTTGTAGCACACTTCTTTGAGCATCCATTGGTCACGTGAAGCTGATGTTCATGAAGCTCTATGGAGGCTAAGTCTTTGCCTCATACAGAGAAAATATATATTAAAAAATATATAAAATTTTCTTGTTCTTCGTAAATTCTACCTCCAATCACGAGCTTTGATTCTACATTCGATGTTGTTCCTTTGTTACCACCGACCCCATATTAATAATTTCACCAAGAATAAATTTTAAATTGAACTGCACACGTTTAAAGTTCAGAAAAAAACCAAACAAAACAAAAATGTAAGATGTACGACGTTAATCTCTAACTTTAAGCTATCATGCTAAAAAGGGTTGTTACTGTTTCCAGAGAACAATGAATGAACGATGGCACGGGCTTTTAAGAGAGGGGGGTCAGCCCGGTCAGGTTATATTAATGAGAAACCGCCAGGTTTTCTGCCAATAGTGCGTCGCTTTCACTATCCACCGGAGCTATTCGTTGTTATTACCACTACTCAGATGAGCCATCGGTTGAAGCAGAGCTTCAATGGTGGTGGACTTTTATGCCTGGTTTATTGACCTGGCAACCGGGAAAAAAAGATTGTGCCTTGGTCGTGAAAGCCCGCTGAGGTAAACGACAAATTTGTGAATATACGAAAATCAGGGATCCTTTCATTTCATTTCATGTCATTTGCCTATTTCATAATCAATCAAATAGAAGTGTGCTACTAGGAATGAGATTGGGTATAAAAGGACAAATCGAAAGTTTCCTTTTCCAAGGATTTGATTTTCTTTTTTTTCTTTTGGCCCACTCTCCACCAATCCCAAGTTGTCTCTTTTTTATAAAGTTTGTTTCTTAGAGCAACATTTACTTCATGTTCATTTTGTCGTTGAAAATAAAACAAAATATATTATTTTTTTAATTAAAATTTAAATTTATTAAATATCAATTACATTAAAGCTCCAATTCATTGTTAAATTTGATATTCGGTGTCAAGTCATATTTTTCTCATTTTTCCTTGTTTTATGTTAATAATAATTGAATTTTGCAAGCAACCATCAATAAAAATTGATACAAATATTTAAAATTTAAAAGTAACCCATTTAAATTTAAATTCTTATAACTTGTTATTAATAAATTATTTATAAATTCGAATCTTTATGATTTAATCGATTTACTTGGATCTTATAAGTAAGATAACGTTCTCTATTATTAAACTTTTGATAAAAAAAAAATTTTGCATGTAACCATAGAAACTTCAAATGGATTTGCTTTGATTTTTTTTTTAACCAAAAAAAAAAAAGCAAAATTAGAATTTTATGCATGGAAAATGCAAGCATAAAGCAACTTATGGTCAAACGTCTAATCAAGATGGAACTTTTCATCCAACAATAACAGACGAAAGTGCTTGTTGCATTGGCCTATAGTGACTGAAATGAGATGGAAAATTAATTAAACTAAAAAAAAAAAAAGATAGTGATTGACGTGGCAATTTACGACGCGGATTCCAACCTGGAACCCGACAGCCAACGCGTTTTATATCATTTTCTTGCCACTGGAAAAACCTTTTTAAACTCTATTATTCCTGTCTTTATCTTTAAAGAAGACACTGATCAGCTTACGTGTGACATCATTTGAAACAGTCTAAAATTCAATCTTATGATTGGATTTGGGAGTGAAAGATACCATTAAAATATGAAAAATTTTATTTAAATTTTTTATGTGAAGTTTTATAAAATTTTTATTAAAAATCATTAAATCAAATTTAAAAAATTAAAAAATCTTGTTATATAGATTAAATGTATAAAATTTTAAAAAAATTTGATATATTTTTTAGACAAATATTTTTAATAAAAATATTATTCAAAATTTTTTATCAAATTTAAATTATAAATAATTTTTTTAATAATATTTTATAAATTATTAATTTTTACATTAAATTTTATTAATTTATCGATTTAAATTTTTTATTAAATCATTTAAAAACAATTTTTATTAATTTTACTTAAAAACTTTATTTAATTTTTGTTCTTAAATTATCGAACGGCAAATAATTTGTTACAAGTATTAATTAATAATTATTTTAAATCATTCATAAATAATGTTCATATTTATTAATTTAAGGATGAAATTTAAGTTCGCAACACAAGATTTTATAACAAACAATCATTTATCCGATTAATCACATCATTATTCAAAAGTATAAAAAAGAGATTGGTAATACTCTTTTCTTTATCCCTACTTAAAACTTTCTTTTGTGATTTATTTAAAATAACAAAAAAAAAATCTTAAATTTTATTGTTTTACTTAAATAATTTTTTTATACTTTTATTACATTCAAATAAATTTTTAATTTTTAATTTACACTTAATTAAATTTTTAATCATTTATTTGTATCTAAATAAAATCTTTATTATTTAATTTGTATATAAATAAACTCTTAACATAAATAAATTTTTTTATATAAGAGTTTATATAAATATAAATAAAATGACAAAATTTCTTAAGATATAATAAAAAAATATAAACTTATTTAAAAAAAATTCAAATACATCCCAAAATATTACTTTCAGTTTTTTTTTTTTTTTTTTTTTTTTTTTTTTAACTATAGATCTGAAACGCTTCTTAATTTAACCTTCAACAAACATCATCTATATTGGACAAAAAATTACATCTACAAAATTAAAAAGTTTTAATATTTCTTACAATTAGAAATGGTTTAACTTTAGTTTCTGGAAGGGAACATGATTTGATCTGATTTCAATAATAAATAATTAGAAAATGGCAAAAAATAAGAAAAAAAAGCAATGAAAATTACATGTCTAAAATGTCATTGAAGTAAAAAAAAAAAAGAAAATAATAAAGTTTCGCGTCCAACTTGGCCAAGGACCATGTCCAACCAAACTTTGGTAATGAGACAAGCTTGGCTGAATCATCACAGCATCGACGTGGCACTAGTTTATTAGCTGAAAAGTTTACAGTAGCAGCCACGAAAAGCTGAGAGTATATTGACTTGGTCTCACGAAAAGCTAAGAGATAATGACGAGTTCTCATCAGAAGTGATGTAAGTTGTTCTAACACACCTATAGTTTGCTCCAACCCTAAGTTAATCTTAGTGTCTGTCAGAAAAGAAACAAATTCCTGTTACTTGAAACAAGCCAAAACCTGTAGAATAGCTTACAATTCCTTTCGATACAGTATCTTGGGGCTGCTGAGATTAGGCAAATTGGTCATTTCATTCTTAGAGTTGTTGGGTGATCTATGTATCAGGTGAGCAGTGGTTCAAGCAGACTATAGAAAGCACAGGGATGATCCTTGTTAGCCCAAGACAAAATTGTCTGGAAATGAAATTGCACTGTAGTTACTCAGAATTGGGCTGCTGCTTAATAATGTTTGCAGATTTCGGTTCTATTTGGACTGGGATGGGCCTTGTCAAAACTACCTAGTCCAGTTGCCTGAATGGCTAATGACGTCGAGTTCTGAGGCTGCTGATTCACAGATGAAGCAGGGGAATTTTTATGTTCTAATTTGATGACATTGACTAAAAAACAGTATAAAGGAACAAGAATCTTCATCTAACCATATCGCATGTAAAGTCCAATTGAGTCTTTGATCCCTGGTTATCAACTCCATGAATCTCAATATTCTGCTCATCTTATACAGTCTGGCAGAATTTGCCACTCTTATCACTCAGCCAAACTATATCTCCTGATGTGATATCAAGAAAAACTGGACGATCCAACTTTCATTTGCTCAGCCAAAGTGGGATTCATAAAGATGGATGCCTATGCCTATCTATATTCTTTACTATCTATATTCTTTAGAGTTAGGTCCCCACAACCCTGATCAACAATCCTTTCATACGCGAGTTACTAGTTTCTCTACCTTCTGCAGTTCCAAGAGTTACATTTTCTCCAAATATATTGCAATAGTTTTTGGGGAAAGTTCCATTCTTCGTTCAGTCATCATTGGAATTGTACTTGTCTACGTATCCCCATCACTAGTCTCCTTCCTAACTTCCTTTCAGCCTGCGATAAACAAACCTTGAATTTTTCCATACAGTTTTTCTTCCTTTTCCTCAAATATTCTCCAAGAGCTTCTTTGGTTGTTGGATGCTTCAGTTAGGTCCCCACAATGGACAATTAGCCCTGGAAAAAGGTTATGCAGATAGCAGATTCATGGTTCCCTGACCATAAGCACGAAAGATTCAGCCGAAACAATGGACTCCCCAGATCTGGCTAGCTCGAGAATCCAACGGACACATCTTGCAATTTCAAACCATAACGAGCCCGAGATGGCAAAGCTAGCGCTTGAAGTTGAAAGGAGGGACAGCAGAGAATAATTGTTTTCAAGTCCTTCAAAGCTATTGATAGGGGAAAAACAGTAGAGAATCTAGAGATCACTTTATTGTGGAAATGACATCGATGATAAGGATTCCAAAATTTCGGTAGCCTGATATATCAAAAAATTCTAGATGCACTTGTCAACAAATGATCACCACACTGTTCATCGTCCAGGACAGTATCAGCCTTTTTTTTTTTTTGGGTTCAGGGGAGGGCAAATTCCTTAAAGGGGGAAAGGGGAAGAGATTTTGGCTCGAAACCAGGACTTCTATATTCCCATAAAATCTCCTTAACCATTAAACCAGTGGAAGACAGTATTAGCCCATTTTGATGCCAAAGATAACCCCCTCCTCTGCCCGGTCCAAAGAATGAAATACAAAGGAGAGAGAAGATGAAGAAGAAAAAAGAAGTATCTCTTATTAGCTGATGGCCAATGCTCAGATTTCTGTTTGTTGGATGTTGCAATTCCAAGAATTCTGCAAGATTAATCAATATCCACCTGATTATATATAGAATTGAACGCTGAATTCTGGCATAGGGAGTCGCAAACGCCAGTATCCGGTCTAACTAAAGGAACACACCATAAATTTGATCCCGAACTGCACAGCATAGGTTTAAGCTAGCATATACTTGAACTGTATGGACATCGAACCGGAGATTGTCGCACATTACATTTCAAACAAAAGCCATAGCATACACTTGCCTGTTACGTATTCAAACAACTTACAATGCATGAAATTAGTGAATGTTAACAAGGTTAACATCAACTTGAGAGGTCAGGGTAAAGTTCTCAGGTGCTGACATTTGTTCTCAAAGAAAGAACCTGGTTAATTAATTTGGGTTTATATTTGATATAATGTCGATTAACATATGATGCATATAATTGAGAAGAAGACATAAAATTTGTATATTTATTTTTAAGAGCTTGTAAAACTTTTGTATATTTATTTTTAAAGGTTTATAAATATTTATGCTTTCTCATTAAAGATTTTGCATCATAATATTCACTGATTGTGATAAATTATTTATACATTTACAGTACATCAAATATAAACTCTTTTAAATTAATATATATTAGCATGTCCTTGACAAACTTATTAAGGAATTAATGTTGCAGTAATCATGGTTCCCCGGTTTCAGCAAGCATATCAATACGAAATTCCTTCCTGAGTTAAACAGGACCACCTTTACATATTACAGGTTAGGTGCTTTTCATTCTGATAGGTCAAGAAGTACTGTGATCTTTTTACTGATATAAAGTCGTGGATTCCGTAGCCCCAAGCCCCCCAACTTGCAGACGAATGCTAGTCTGCCCAGGAAAAAGGGAAATGCTGGCCTTAAAGATTTTGAAATAGAAAGGAAATGCATCCAGTGAAAAAAAAAAAAAATTCTTGCAGTGGACGTGGATGATAAGGATTCTAATCATAAACGAGATAGGTGCCAGAAATGGACCTTCTTTGTAGATATTCCGCAAAAAGTTGGAAACGCCATGGTCGACTACATAAGCCCTTGTTTTGCTCCTGTTGATATACAAACTAAAGTAAAAAACGCTTTCTACTATAAATACAACCAATCCTTTTCAATGTTCAGAAAGGAGCCACGATGTACAATAACTATCTGAAGTTTGCCTAGCTTTTCACAGGAACACAGGAGGCTTATGTTAAGTATTCAGGTTAAGAGTATATTAGTTTTTCTGTATTTAAGTTTATAATATAAATACATAGGAGACTAACATATCGGTAAACTTTCCCCTTTTTCTCAATTCTTTACTTTCAACACGGTATCAAAGTGGCGCAGTGGAAGCATGATGGGTTCATAACCCATATGTTCATCAATTTTTACTGGTTAAGGACAAATTGAACCCTTGATCAATTTTCATCTAGCCTTTACCTCCAGTAATAGATTCTCTATGGGTAAATTTTGTACTAACACTTTTCTGTGCAAACACATCTCAAGCCCATCTATCAATTAATTCTAACGTTTTTCTTTGGTAGTAACAAGGGGAAGTATGAGCTGCAAGGCTAATCCCATGACCAAATATAGGACTTTATTGCTAATTCATATCTCTATCTCGCATTTAAAATGAGATGTCATTTCATGCAAAATAGAGTACGAATGAAGTTTAAACATTTCATGATAAATTGATTTTTGAAGAATCTTTGCTGTAGTGCTGTGTTTAAAATAGTTGTTGGGTTACAATGACAGTACGATTTAGCAGCCTGTCACGCTTGATAGAAAGCCATAAAGATGTACCGGGTCTGGGTGCAAGCATTGCTCTCTGGCCAATGCCATTGCAGTCTAATGGTCTTGTAAATCCTGACTCCAGATTTTTCTTCCAAGGTAAAATATAGTACTATACAGTATTATGAGGTTGCTTATCCTGCATCCTAGATCAAATCGACATATGATCAAGTGGCTACTTTCGGTTGCCCTCACTTTGCTCCAGGATCATGTTATTCAAAAGTGAAACATGTGCCTGGCCCACTACCAGCAATTACTGAACTTGAGATCAAATATCTATAATTAGCCTTTGCTCCCCAAGGCTAGATGAACATGAGTGATTAATTATGGGACCACATGATGGTTTCCAGGGGGGTTAGGCACAAGATCTGTCCAACACATCTAATGGGTTTGGTTCCAGCATTGACACTGTAAACTACGGACAATCATGACTTGCTTGGTACAATCACTACAAGGATATTACTCTTATGTCTTATCTCATCACACACACTATCAGTTGGTAGCTTCGGCAAATGACCCAGAAGCCAAAAGCTAGCTGGAGATAGTGGACTGTCGAGTATCAAATGCGAAATTAGTTCTTTCAGAATCACCAGGCATGACAGCTAAACTGTAGCTACTAATTCGGCATATGCATTAGAAGACAGAAGAAAATGTCAATAATTATGCAAAGATTCTTGTGATTTTGAGTTGCAGCAGTAGAGACTGCTTTAAATTAACAAACATTTTTTGCTCAGGAAATTCGAGTGCAGCCTGTGAAAACAGAACTGCTAATTTGAATGAAACCTCGCGTTGGGATGTTTATCATTTCCAGCAACCAAAAACCCATAAACTCCAAGGATCAGTTTGAAATTTCTTTCCTTTTGCATCAATAATTGGTCTAAAATCTAAATAATCGAACAAACAAACAAGTGAATAAAGTGGCAAAAGAATTTTACTACTCCATTTTTAGGGCCTGACAGATTTTTACAGCACGCTGCAAGGCTTTACATGGTTAAAAGAGATACACCTGTTGATTTATTCTCGGTAGAAAAAACATGAACAAGTACAAAAAACTGTACGAAAAGATCAGCCAGCCAGCAAAAAAAGGTCTTGGAATGTTGTTGACAAGAGAGTAACAACAAAAAATAAGGGCAGCGTCTGTCACGTTTTAAGATTGAATCACAAAACAGAAAACGCCTAATAAGAAAAAAAATAATAAAAGGGGGGACTATTACTCTCTCTCTCTGTATACAGCTCGGCAGCACTCTCAACGTGAAGATTTTACTGAGCAGCAATGGTGCACCCGTGAATGCTAAAAGACCACAGCCGCTGGATTCACCTGGACCCACCCTGATGAAGGCTGTAGCTTACTTCTGTATGCAGCGCTATTGGCGTACCGGACTGTGCTTGCTATGTTAACTTTACATCGCCTAGTGAAGTACTTTTGATTACTTGGAAGAGATTTTTCTTGATATAGGTATCCATTACTTGAATGTTTTAACAAGTTTCATTCAAACCTGATTTTGGAAATCTGAGAACCTTATGGCAGATAATAAAGTGAATTATAATTACTGCTTTGAACTCAAGTTTAATATATTGTACATAAATTTTAGTTAATAGTATATAATATTGAATGAGGAATCAGTTAGTACCCAATCTGGGAAAAAGGGGTTTAGAATTTGGAGTTTGGACACAATATTCAACCAAAAAACTAATTGTAGCCGAAACCCTTAAATACTTTTATTTTGATCCTTTCTATGAAATTTTGTCCACAAAAATAATAACTTGGAGCACATGTATCATAAGGGACACTTCTGGTGCATCATGTGGCAATCATGAGTAAAATTTTCCAGCCTGTGGCAACCGCAGGCTGAATTCATCCACTGTATAAACAAAACCCCAGATAGCCAACTGGTATCTATGGTTGGTTAGTAACTGTTATTAATGAGTGAGGGAAAAAAGGAGAGTAAAATGGGAAGAAATGCTATTGGATAAATAAAAACCGACCAGGAATTAAGCTTCTAGAGGTTTAAGTCTACAGCAAACCCATGCAATTACCTGGAAAGTAAAGTAAAACCACTTAGATTTTTACAATGTCCCGCTGTTTGCAAGGAAAGCAACAGCTAAGTACCAGACTCAATCCAACCGGCTTACCATTTCCAACCATCCTTCTCCCTTTCTTTTCTCTCTCCTCCTGCAACTATAAAAAGAGCAGCATTGGCAGTCTCTTTTGCACATACAATCTTCTATATCCCTTTCTCCTTTTTGTGTTTTCTCTAACTCTTTAATTGTCACTGTAGCTTCTGCAATGGCCTCAGGTTCGAGCTGGACACCAAAGCAAAACAAGCTGTTTGAGAATGCTTTGGCTATCTATGACAAGGATACTCCAGACCGCTGGCATAATCTAGCCAGGGCAGTTGGAGGGAAAACCGTGGAGGAAGTGAAGATGCATTACGAGAATCTTGTCGAAGACATTAAGCAGATTGAGTCTGGCCATGTGCCCATACCTCCTTACAGGAAAGCAGGAGGTATGAAGACCAAAGGTATATACAGTACTAGTTAAGTGCAAGGCTAGCTTAACATCATTATACTGCTTAATTGCTAGTTATATGGTACGTGGTTGAGCCATAAGTCAAAAGAACAAGTTAATTTCAAGCATTTTTTTGGTATGTATTGTGGTATTTCCCCATGGCAAAGACTGATCTTTTCTGTTCTCCTGCAGGATGGGGAATCTCAGGCGTCAGTGAAGTATGAACCAGAACTAGTAGAAACAAAGATCTTGAACATTAATAAAGGAAATGCAGCCCTGAGCAGGCAAGCAGCAAATCTATTGCTCTTTTTTCATTTTCATTCCAGATCAAAGTTGTACCTTGTTGTACTTCTTTCTTATATGTGCTTCGTTAAATATTGTACCGACTGCATGACTCATAACTGATCATAGCATTGGTACATGACTCAAAGTTCCTTGTATGCTCCTGTTTTCAGTAAATATCCTCCAATTAATGTTTTTGTCTTCTATATATCTGACCATATATATATATTCTTGAAATTAAATAGCCTTAAAGCAGATATGGAAGTTTAAAGTTACAAAGAAAAAAAAAAAAGAAATTATCTCATCCACCCTCAGTGGGAGCTGAAAATTTTCGCTGACAAAGTGAGAAGATTGCCATTAATTTTATATATTATCAAGTTCAAGCCACTGCCAAGTACTTGATTTGAAGAAAGACTTCATTTACTACTATTCATACATTTATACAAGGAGAGAAGATGAGAAAAGATAAGGGTAGAGAATCTTGATTAGCTCTGAGAATAATGGTTTAGAAATTAATTAACAGCAAAGATATTATCCCATGGAGTAATCCTGCCTTAAGGAAACTAGAGATTATGATTCATGAAGTTTGACTTCACAAAAAGCACGACAAGAAATTAAAAAGAAAGGCAATGTACAGTGCTTATATGATGAAAAAAAGAATTTGTTTGCTTATTCTTGCTTGGTGTCTTAATTTATACATCATTGTCACCAAATAAAGACAAACCAATTTTGGAAGTGAAGAAGACAAAAGTAATGCATGACATTAATATATTAAATTAAATAAAAAAAAGGAAAGAAAAATATTCGTTTATTAAATTTATGAATGATGAATGAGTTGATAATTTAATAGTAATAGAATGGAGAGTTTCAAACTCAAATTCTAATCGTAATTTTATGTTGTGACTTATGATAACAAGAATCCCCTGCTTCTTTGGATAATAAGAATACAAATTATGCCAAAAAAAAATCATGATTAAGAAAAATAATTTTATTTTCATAAAAAATTTCCGATTTTCTCTTAATTCTTAACGATTATGGGTTTGAGCTTTTAGAACAATTTTTTTTTTTGGTGTTATGAGAAGCCTTGGTGGGCTTCCTGGCAATTAGGGCTTGGGACCAGAGTCCTATTTGGGTCCGCGTACAAAACACGCTCACTATCACTGTCTCTTTGCTTCGTTATCTGACTCGGTTTCTTCCTGCATACTAGCTCGGTAGCTCGACTCTTGCGAAGACAAAACTGAAAAGACACAAGGAAGACAAAACTTCTCAGTTCAAGGTACGCACAAAACCGTCGCTTGCTCAAAAATATCATTGTTTCGAACTCTGTTGAAAATTTAACTGATTAATAGTTGTTGTAATGCAGATAATATTGGGGGTAATCGTCCATGGCTCGGCTTAAAATATTAGCTGAAATGGGATAGTAGTTCACGCTCATGGTGATTTTCATATCTTTGGGAAATTTCAATTTAAATGTTAATATATTGGAAAATTTTATCAGTTTGGTTGCTTTTGCAGAGTGCAGATGTCGACGAGAAGGGTATCAGAAAGGAGATGCCAGAGGAGTTGGTCATGGCTCTTGCTGAAGCAAAGGTTCTGTTTTTACTTAATCTTGGAGTGCTTGTTTGGAATGATTGTTTTGATTAACAGAAAAATTTTAGAGTCTAAAATCAATGTTATATTTATTTGCTTTGATCAGTGTTTCTTTTCCTTTTTTTTTTTTTTTTTTCATATTGTAAATTGGAGAGGGAATTTTTCTTGTTTCTTTTATTGATTTGAGTGTGAATGGCATCTCATGCTGATTCCATTTACAAACTATCAATAATCAAGAGAACGATGAAATACCAACTATGGCCTGAGGATATATTTTTGGAGGAAGTAAATCTGATTCAATATCAGTGGCATTAGTGTTACTTGGGGCTCCAATTTCATGTTTTTTATTGCAACTTAAGTCTAATGGGCTGCTTTGTTTGAATCATATTTCTCTTCGTAAAATGCTAGTTGTGATCCTTGGTAGATGTATTACAAAAAGAGTAAAAAAAGTAGGCCTAAATAAGGGTACTGGAACCGTTTAAGCCTTCTTACACATGCTTTCCGTTGGTGATTACGTAAAGGAAGCTGAACCAACATTATCAATTACTTTTGACCAAGTATAAATCCATTCCTTGGATATGCTTTAGAGTTCCTGAAATGTTTATCTATTGCCACCATAATCCCTTTCTTTACTCAGAAATATCTATTTTATTTCTGTTATACATGTTATTTGGCTCTTTGGAAGAAAGTTAATGCCTAAACCATATGTAGGCCAATTAATTCCCCCATTCAACCTTTAACCAGGTGTTTATAATTTTAGTGCTTCCTTAAATAGATGCTGCAATGGATGAGTTCTGTTTCATAATTAGTGTGAATTCTTTTGACTGTAATTTTTCAATACTTTTAAGGGGCCACTGTCTCACAATTAACCAGATTTATCATTTCCTTTGAGCTAAAAGTGCTTTCAATGTGGAATAAACCAGATAGTCTGCAGAATATGCAGGACTGCTGTGTGGGCATATCTTGCACTAATTTTTTGTGTGCCTAAATGCTATTGCACAATGGATCCTCAAACATAGATGTGAATTGGTGATAATTCATGCTTGTAAGCTTAGACATATTTAATATTTTTCATGTTGTAGGAAAAATAACTTTTCTACTTTTATTCCTTACTGTTATTGTTAATGATCTGAAGGTGGTGGTCTATGAAGGTGTTTTAAGGGAAATACCAGCCAATGGGAAACAACCATGTGAATTTATAAAAGTTTTGTCTTGATATTCTCAATCCAATCTCTACTGTTCTACTCTTTCAAGTTTACTGTTTCACCATTTGTGCAGGCTATTCAGGTTGGCAAGCTGCAACTGTGGGATCTGTTCTAGTTACAAACTTTAAAACCGGATTAAGAAAAGGAGAATGGGATAGAATGGAGGTATTAATGGCTTTCATTTTTTATTTAAATATTTTTTTTCAAACAAGAAGTCTTAGCACCTGCTTGAATTACCAAAATTTTATGATGTTAATGAATGGATCAGAGCAACATAAACTAAATGATGTGGTGATATGTAATTTCATTATGTATTTATGTTCTTTCCCAGCTGTGTCAAGTACCAAGTGAAGGGGTTTCATCAGGAGAAAAATATCTTTTAAGAACCCTAGTATATGTGACAATGGACATATTGTAACACTGTTTTCAAGTATGAATGTATAGAACTATAGACTGAAAATGTTTTGGTGTGAACCCCACTCTCATTCCAATTTCTTTTCAGTCCTTGTGTGTGTGTGTGTGTGTGTGTGGGCTATAGTTCTGCTTTCTTGGTCAAATTATTAAGACTTGCGTCAACCTATGGTAGCCACTGAAAGAGCAATAAATGCATATGAAAGAGTAATAAACGACATCTTTTACTCTACTTACTATCTGCATGTTCTGTCGCCATATTCATCATGTACCCAAAGGGGTAAAAAAAGTCAGTCAGGAGATCTGCACTATGTATGCCTTGGAAGCTGGAATTATGCAAATTCAATGTAGGCACTTAACTGTGACAGCACCTAAGGATGACAAAAGCATGTTCATAATGTGGCTTAACACTTACTTTTTGTTATTATTTTTGATGCCATGCGGATATAATTCCATGAACTACCAGGTCATTGGGAAGCTAGTAAGAGTTTTTTTTCTTCTTGGTTCTTCCCCCTTCATTTGCTTATTGCATGAGCAATGTCAATTTTCTTTATCTGTTTTTTTTCTTGTTGTTTGGAGGACTGATTATCGAGCATCCTTTGATAAAGCCATATGTTAAACAAATGGTTAGTTTGATTATTTCTGTGAATCATGTGTTGACGAACTAACAAATCAGCAAATAGTTTACATTGCTGTAGGATGTGCCACTTTGTAAAATTTGGAGTAAGAATTTGTGAATATGATTCCTGCTCCAAGTTTTCTACATTTTTTTTTGTAAAATTAACATGCTTAACTTCAACACATGATCATAGGCAATTCATGAGTGCTTCCATAGGAAATAGCTTGATAAAATGCCTTGACAGCACACAAAACCTTTTTCAAAATCAAAACTCTCAAAGCAGTTAGTAAGTAGTAACCTTGGATTGGATTCCAATTGTGCACGCGTCCAATCTGAACAGCATCTTGTAGTGTGGTAGCTACTGGATTTTCACTAAACCTATGTTTGGATTGAAGTTAGTAAAAGAAAAAGAAAGGAAAGGAAAAGAGAAGTTATTTTTTGACATCAGGGTAGATAAGATGCCGTCTGGTATCTTTGCAGGTAGGGACAACAGACAGTGTGATGGGATTTGCCCAAAGCTCTCACGGAGAAACTCATAAAGAAAGCTCTCTGGGAGCCGCATCATTTGATTCCATTGTTGGAACTTATTCGCGTTTATTATTCACTTCAGTTGATAGTCTGTGTTAGACATTTTACTTTGCCTCGAATGTTACTGTTCTGAACTTTTGATAAGTCAATTATAGCCACCTCAATTGCGCACTACTTTTGATGCTAAAAGTTACTCCACGGCAGACATTCTGTAAAGAAGGGTACCCATTGTTAAATGTTAATGCCACTTGAGGTCCATCCAAAGCTGTCTTGCGAGCTATTCCAATAACCAGCCTGAAGCCAATCAAATCCTAGGCAAGTGAAATATGTTTGCATCGTTAGCCAATGGACATTGAGCTAGGCTGGTGTGCTTGAATCTTTGACAGCTCCAGCCTCCAGATTGTCAATTCCCAAAACCTTAAGCTCCGGTCAAAGCCCTCATAGCCCGTGACCACCTTCTAATGGCTCCTTAATCAAATCACTGTCAAAACTATTTCCAGGGCGTTTCTGACTTCCGAGACGAACGATTCAGGAAGCAAATAGTCTCGTACCAAATTCTGGCATCTTTGATAATATTCGAAACTTCCATCAATTGATCAAACATTGAAACGTGTCGTGTCCATAGCCCACAAACGTAAGGCGAAAACTAAAAGGTTGACTTTTCATAGTTCACCGTCCTTTTGAAGCTGGCCACGTGATTTATTTAGATTATACCAGAAACAATGTCAACGGTCGGAGACAACGCCCATGTAAACCTCGACAGCTGTATATCTCTGACGCTTCTCAGCTGGTCGTAGACGATCCCATTAACGTACCCATTCCCTCGCCGGTTGGCAAATGGCTTTTCCATACAATTACCGACCCAGTTTTCATAGCGGGCAATTTCATTCAAGTGGATGTTAACAGAAAATGTCCAAAAAAAAAAATCCAATCTTGTTTTTTTTAGTGAAAGAAAAAAAAAACAAACTTTAATACTAAAAGTAACCTGTTAACAATGATGAAAATTGAAAAGTCTTCCTTTTCCTTCCCCATTATCCATTTTTCCATGTTAAACCAAAAAAAAAAAAAAAACCCACGTCAAAGAGTCCACTAAACCTTCAAGAGGCACACCTTAGATTAGATTCCCATCTTTAACCCCTTTTTTTTCTGTGAAAAGTAAAAGTTGAAGAACACCAGTTGTGAATCTATTTATAGATTTTGTCAGTCCCCAAAACAGCTACCATTACATAACCGTCAAACCCTGCCTTATCCTCCGGATCATTGCTGTTAACAGAGCAGATCGGCAACATGAACCAAGGGGGCTTAGCCACCAAAAATGGTGGCTCGGGAAGCGGCGCTGTCGGTGTTCAGATCCAGCAATCCCGAAGGCTTCCGGATTTCCTTCAAAGCGTCAATCTCAAGTACGTAAAATTAGGCTACCACTATCTGATTTCCAATCTTTTAACCCTCTGTTTTGTCCCTTTAATCGCGGTGATTTCAATCGAAGTTTCTCAAATGAATCTCGATGATTTACGTCAATTATGGCTTCACCTTCAATACAATCTCGTCAGCATAATCATTTGCTCTGCTATTTTAGTCTTCGGGTTAACAGTCTATATCATGACCCGACCCCGAGCAGTTTACCTTGTCGATTATGCTTGTTACCGTGCTCCTGACCATTTTAAAGCTCCATATGGTCGTTTCATGGAGCACTCTAGGTTGACCGGTGATTTTGATGAATCGTCTCTCGAGTTCCAACGCAAGATTTTGGAGCGCTCGGGGCTCGGAGAAGAGACTTATGTTCCTAGAGCAATGCATAATATTCCTCCCACGCCGTCTATGGCGGCAGCAAGGGAAGAAGCTGAGGAGGTTATGTTTGGGGCATTGGATATTCTTTTCCGGAACACGAATGTCAACCCCAAGGATATTGGTATTCTTGTTGTGAATTGTAGTTTGTTTAATCCCACGCCTTCATTGTCGGCTATGATTGTGAGTAAGTATAAGCTAAGGGGAAATATTAGGAGTTTTAATTTAGGTGGGATGGGGTGTAGTGCTGGGGTGATCGCCGTAGATCTTGCCAAGGATTTGTTGCAGGTGCATAGGAACACGTATGCTGTTGTTGTGAGTACTGAGAATATTACTCAGAATTGGTATTTTGGGAATAAGAAGTCTATGTTGATACCCAATTGTTTGTTTCGAGTTGGGGGTTCTGCTGTTTTGCTTTCGAATAAGTCTAAGGATAGGAGGCGAGCTAAATATAAGCTTATTCATGTGGTGAGGACTCATCGTGGAGCAGATGATAAGGCGTTTAGGTGTGTGTATCAGGAACAGGATGATGCAGGGAAGACGGGTGTTTCGCTGTCTAAAGATTTGATGGCAATTGCTGGAGGTGCGCTAAAGACCAATATCACTACGTTGGGTCCTCTTGTGCTACCAATCAGTGAGCAGCTTTTGTTTTTCTCAACTTTGTTAGTGAAGAAATTGTTCAATGCAAGTGTCAAGCCTTATATTCCAGATTTCAAGTTGGCATTTGATCATTTCTGTATACATGCTGGTGGGAGGGCTGTGATTGATGAGCTGGAGAAGAATCTGCAGCTGCTACCGATACATGTGGAGGCTTCTAGAATGACTCTCCATCGTTTTGGAAATACTTCTTCAAGCTCCATTTGGTATGAATTGGCGTACATTGAGGCTAAGGGTAGGATGCGGAAGCGCAACCGTGTCTGGCAAATTGCATTTGGAAGTGGTTTCAAATGTAATAGTGCAGTCTGGCAAGCACTTCGAAATGTAAAGCCATCTTGTAATGGTCCTTGGGAAGATTGCATTGATAACTATCCTGTGAAAATAAGTACCTAACTGAGCAACATTTTTAGTTAGATTCTACATTCAGACAGAGTATTTCATTGGAAGGCAGACCGCTAGAACTTGCTTTATCTAATTCTTGATGTGTTCTTTAGTCAGTCATTTTTCTCAGCATGTTGTCAAATTTAATTACCTTTGTGTTTCATTTTTTTTTTTTTGCACTTGCATGTATGTCTGGAGTACTATCATGTGAAACTAGCTTATTTTGTACAATAATTCTCCATTTATTTACTAGTCTTTGACCTGTTTGAGACTATTATTGATTGAAATTTTCATCAATGTGCCATCATAGCATTTCATCTTTCTTTTCCCTTGAGTTCTTTTTCCTTTTTTTTTTTTTACTGTGGAAACAAATATTTATTGAAATTATTGTTGAGTGGACATTAGTTTTTTACAGATATCATTTATGTATAAGATCTTTGTGCTGCCGCTAAAAGTGATAAGCACCGAAATGTCAAGACTTGATTAGTGGTCCTTGCTTTCCTGCAGTTTCTTTTTGGGTCAAAACATGTTTTCTTCGTGAAGCAATAATGAGTGAGATACTCATCTGGCCAGCGATCTATGTCTGTCTTAATAGCAGAAAATTTGACCAGCCAATGGTATTGGTATCTGGCATCACCGTCTAGGTTTTATATTAAAAGCATAATAGTTACTCTTTACTAAAGTCTAGTGCTTCCTGCCTTAGGGTGAAGGGTATCTAGCATCTCCATTTCGCAACAGTTTTCTTCAAGGAATGCTTCCCATATTCTTGCTCAGTCTTTTCACATCGGTCTGCTATCAGACAACCACTCTCTTACTCAACATTGCATATCAAAAGATGGAGACAAACAATCACGGGAATTGTTCAATGATATCATTTCTTGAAACTGAAAAATCTAATCATGGAGTAATAGTTTGAGTTCCTTTTTGCATTCGGATTCTACGCATGAGCGTGATCGTAGCACTGATCTTTCTGGTCTTGATCTGAGGTCAATGTTACAATGCCACAAAAAGGAAAATAACTTACTGTAATCACTGACCGCTTGTTTGTGGCATAGCAAAAGCACCGGCTAACCTTCATGAATGAATCCAAATACGATCACTTTGCAGCAGATGAATCATATCCTTTTGTTTAAAGACTGTTTCTAAACCTTTTCTTGTATTCTAACAGCTTAATCTGTTCTCATGAAGTGTCAAAATAAAAGCCAAAGCGATTTGCCCCATCGAAAGAATATAAATCAATTCATCACTCGAATAAGCAGACAATACAGATATTTGTTTGAGGATGAAATTTGAGACATACAGAAATTCAAGCCAGGTACAAAAAGATGCTGACCAGAGAATATGCGTTTTCTATGCCAAAGGAAGATAATCGCAAACAAAAATTTTACACCTAGTGATCTGTGAGATCATTACAAAATGGAAATTGCAGGAATTGGATTCTTCTAAACAACAATGAAACAAGGAGAAGAAAAGTTCATCTGAAAGACCTTTGGATTTCTTCCAGTGTTCTTCCCTTTGTCTCGGGGACCCAAAGGCTCACAAATAAGATGGTGAAAGCGCTCACAAGCATGTAAATCGTAAAGGTTCCTGTTGAAGGTCAAGGGAGCTTGAGTTAATAAGGAAGCCAAAACAATAATAACGTGGCTCCTGTTAGGGTGTCCATGTCAGTTATGTGAGATTTAATAATCTTCTAAACATGACTGCCTAATTTTGATATTCTGGCTTTTGCTTTTTGTCATACTATCAACTTCATATGATGGGGATATAGATGTGGATGCATGCGTGCATGACGAGAGAGAAGGAAAGGTACCTCCACTGCTCCAATCCAGAAGCAGGTTGGCAGTCATTGTAACCACCCAAGCAATGAACCAGTTGGAAAGTGTTGCTATGCTTCCAGCAAGACCCTTGATATTTATTGGAAGAATCTGCAATGGGACACGAGCAAATTACAAGGTGCAAATTTTAAAGGGAGATCATGGTTATCATTTTCTACCATACTGGAGGTTATGCTGTAAGAATCAGCACTCCATAGCGAAGATTTTCCTAAAAGAGCAAGTTCAAGCAGTAAAATGATTGAAATGGATTGACAGTCATTTAAAAACCAGCATTTTATTAAGATCATTTTTAGCAGTCAATGTTAGGGACAGCAGTCTGGTCTAACAATGACCATTCTTTTGGAGCTCAACCATAGAAAACTAGCAAGGGTTGAACAGTAATGACTCTTTTGTAAACAATCTCCTTCGTCTCAAATTCTAGATCACTGGACATTGAGTGAAAACATCAGAAACCAAAATTTTGCTGGAAAACGATTGGGTTGGGTTCGATAAATAAAGAAGTTATCACCTATGCAAAAGCTTGCAGATTTGACAAAAGTAAGCATAGCCCATCAACTCAGTGGATGAAAGATGATACTGAATAATTTAACATGTTTGATACCTCTGACATTATAACCCAAGGAATGGGCCCCATTCCAAGAGAGAAGGCAACCACCATGGCCTGAAAGAAGAACAAGTTAGACAATTACTCCAACAAAGATTCAAAGCAATAACTCAGAATTAGAGAAGGAAAAGTAACATACCACAACTCCAACTACAGAGAAGATGCCCATAATGCTATAAAGGGTCGAGTCACTTGATACAACATCCTGGATCAATTATCAAAATCGTGATAAAGAAATAGAAACTTCAATATAATTGAATCATATACAGATTTCAGTTTACTTCTGTTTTTTTCCCTTTTTTTTACGCAGGGGGTATTGTCAACAGAATCCACAATATTATTACCTTTATAAAGAATGAGACTGCAGCAACTAGGAGGCTGATAGTCATTCCAGTAGAGGAGACCTGAAATAAGTAAAGGGCAAACAATAATCTCTTTTGCTGATAAGTCATTACCAAGAAATAGGGCAAATAAAATTAGAGTAAACTTACTATAAGCAGAAGCCGGCGCCCTGCTTTGTCCACCAACCATGTGGCTACAGCAGTAGCAATGACCTAACAGTGCATAATTCCAATGATCACAAAATTTCAAAAGTTCTCATTGTTGACAGAAAAGTTTGATGAAAAGAAAAGGCTGTGGCATCTCTTCAAGGTATACCTGAATGGCACCAACTCCAAAGGTAGCTGCATTGCTTGATTTAAGCCCTGCTCAAGGTTAAAATCATCTAGTTAAGCCTTTTAAATTGAATATCAAACTCAAGGTATGTACTGTGATATAAAAAGAAGAGGACTAGAATAGTCAGGTAGAGCCAACAAATATGACTGACATAAGGATTAGAAGTTTAAAAGCATCAGCAAACTGCGGAAAGCTTGTATGACAACACACCAAGGAAACAATATAGTAAAACAAAGCATATTAATATTGCAACACAGGCAGAGACAGGAGCAATCTTAGGTTGTCTGAGTTTGTGTAACATAAATGAAAAAGAGGAAGCATACTAACATACTTCTAATCAGTACATAGAAAATAACCAACAATAATGATAGAAAGAATTCAAGAATTCTTGTCTGGCAAATGTTTCCATAATGTGTAAAACAAGCTTAAGCTTACCGGCATCTTCAAAAATGGTACTGGAATAGAATATAACACCATTAATGCCACAAAGCTGTTGCAGCATAAGTAGTCCAATTCCAACCTGAAAGATATTGGCCCATGAAACCAATTAGGTTCCTTTTCTTCCTGGTTCTATCAAGACCTAGAACAGTTCAGATGAATGGAAAGACAGAATAAAACTTGTGAGCAATCAAAAATACCATCAACGGAAACCAATATCTCCTTTGTTTGAGTTCTGCAAACCGAATTGTAGTTCTTCTAGTTGTTGATGCTACAGACCTCTGTGAATTTAAAAAACAATAATATAAATAACTGAAATAGTACTTTTAGGACAGAGAGGGGAGGGGAGGGGAGGGGGAAGAATAACCTACAAATAAATTAGAAGTTTTGAACAAGAACTTGCAAACATAGATTGAAGAAAAGCTTTTTAACTGCTTATTATTACCTTGATTTCATTCACTTCAATAGAAATATCAACATCAAAACCCCTGATAACTTGCAAAGAAGTTTCAAAATCTTCTGTCATACCCATTTTAGCCTAGAATAGGGAAGGAAACTTGAATCCAGTGATCATAACTATCTATGTAAGCATGCTTGAGTAAAACCTACTTCTCAAGCTTACCAGCCATCGAGGCGATTCTGGAATGAAAAATAGACCAGGTATCAAAATTGTACAAGGAAGTATTCCTGCCCAAGGACAAAATTAGCAATTTCCATCAGTAAAAATAGTTAATTTTGAATAGTTTCCTATTGCCATCATCCAGTAAGTAGTAACTTTAAAAGTCCGAAGTTTTGTTTTTCTCTTTTCCCCATTCTTAGAGGAAGTAATGACTTCAAGTAGACTGAAAATGAATGGTAATAGGATTAGAATGCTCAAATCTCATAAATTTTGTTGGTTTCAGCAGCATTGAGGAGAAAGTTGATCATCACAACAAAAGAAGTGGCTGGAGAAGTTATATTATAGTGAAGCCATATGAGAACATTCTTTGAAATTGAAATCCTTCCTAAGAACTCATAAATGAAACAAGTGAGCAAACAACTGGAATTCTTTCCATTCTTAAGTCAAAACACTTAAATTTTCAACTTCTACCAGGTCTGAACTGGAATGAATTTTTCGACAAATGGGATAGGGTCCAGAACTGCTCTGCTACGCTGCTAACTGTCTACCAGGATTGATGTACATGAGAAATCCATTTTTCCAACAATAACAGATCACCAATCTTTAAAAAAGAAGAAGAAGAAACCGTTTTCAACAAATGATGCAGTCATGAGAATTAAGCAGTTAGATGATTACCTAAAACTGCAAGTATCCTCCACTCAACAAAAAGCCCCAGCAGATAGGCCAGCATTATTCCAAGTGTGACAGACAGCTACACAGTATAACATGTATATTTGAGCAGTCTAACAAGTGATTAAACCCTTCTATAAATATTCAATTATTCATCAACAACACTAAAGGTAAACAGAGCAAGAGCCAACCTGATTCACTGAACCCAACCTCCCCCTCAAGTCTTGAGGTGCTATCTCAGCAATATACACAGGCACCTATACATGATAAACACAATCAATACTCTCAGCATTGCTTTGCAACAAAATTTGATCTTAGTAACCAAAGCATAGTTCCCCATTACCGTATAAGAGATTATTCCCACACCAAAACCTTCCAACAACCTTCCCATGTAAAGAAAAGATGAATCCTGCAAAATGCAGAAGGCTTTATTGTAGGAGTAAATGATCAAGTTATCTTATACCAAAGTAGCCACATGAAACTTGGATAATATAATCATTAGAAACTCACTCTTGCAAAGGATATAGAAAGCCATCCAATTATATTAGGAATAGCAGCAATTATTAAAGACTGCAATGAAAATAAGATACTAAACTTAGTAATCCAAATCAAAACAAGAAACAAAATTGTGAAGCTAAATCAGTGACTGGAGTACCCCTTTTCTTCCAATATATTCCGCTATCTGACCACTGGCTATTGCTCCAACCATCGCACCCACATTTGATAAAGAACCAAATAGAGAAAACTGTCCCAAAAATAGGACTTATTAGCTGAATTAAGTCAAAGAGAACAGCCAGTTAACGAAACCAAATAATAATAATAATAATTTTACCTCTGAGACTGTTAGTCCAAGATCCTTGATGATTGCAGATTGTGTAGGAGAAGAGTAGCCAGACTACAAACAAATTAAACCCAATTCAGAACTTCCATTTGTCATTTCAAATGATAGCAAACTTAAAGCCAAATCAGAAAAGAAGCAAAGCAAGCGAAAAGGAAGTTAACTTACAGTGAAACCGAATTGAATAGGACCCAAAGCAACAATCAAAACGCAAGCTACAACAGAGATGGAGCTATCGCGTATAACCTGAGATGAACTCATCATACTGGAGCCCATCGTGGAACCCATTCGATACCAGCTTCCGGTATGTAGAAACGGCTTCCGTAGATCCCTCGCATCTTCAGAATCATCCCTGAAACTCATCTGTCCCTCTTTTCTCTGTACCAACAGTCTCTTTCGATGAACAAAAAAACTCTCTGATCACCCAGACAGAAAAGAAGGAGCCCTTTTGTTAGTATTTTTATGAGGTGGAAGCCCAAGTTCAATCATTGAAAGCAAGTTAAACAACAATTTGCTTGCTTGTTAAATTAAACTAATCAGATTCTAATATATTATCGTGATGATGTATCAGTAGCATATATAAGCTATACATTTATAGACTAACACTTTCAGCTTT
The DNA here is from genome assembly GCF_002303985.1 of Durio zibethinus. The sequence continues at coordinate 1,474,407 of NW_019167949.1, read as the reverse complement.
GTCTTGCCAAATAATTATATCCAACAAAGGAAATCCTATCAACCAATAAAATAGAATAAAATAAAAATCCCAGTTGTCTGTAACTTTTCTTTGTAAATGTCTGGACTCGCATGTACCTCCATTCCATGTTTATAAGTGAAAAGTGAAAAACATGGGTTCCGAAAGAGTAATTGTTTGATTGGAACTCCAACTAACAGTCCTCGCTGTAAAAGCGAATCAACAGAAACTAAGGAGTTGGCATTGTTTGAGGTAAGGTTGTCTGATTTTGAAATCTTTGCACCAGAAATTTAAATCGGTCCACGTGAAAAATATGAATGAAGAAAGCTGACGAGGAAACGAGGCCGCTGTTGGTAACGAAACTACTGCTAGTTTCGATGTGGGACATGTGTACACCAAACGTTCCATTACTGGTCAGTCCATTCTGAAAGTATCGACTTGTTCCTTTTTCCTAGTTAGCTGAAGAGGATCCAAAATGAGGACCGCTGCCTTAATTGCAGGTAGTTTTTTTTGGGACCTTGGATTAAGGCTACCCCTTGGCCTGCTTTGGTTGGGCTAGACTGGTAGACCCTTTTGCTGAACTATGACCCGTCGGACGGTGCTGAAGTAGGGCTACCAGTTGGCCTGCTTTAATTGAGCTAGAGGATAGACTTTTGTAACATTTAATAATATAAAGCACGATATAATATTTAAAGTACAACATAATGATACATACGAATACAATATAAAAATAAATAAAACATAAAAAAATTAAAATTAAAATTTTAATAATAATTATATACAAATTTAAAAAATTAAAAAAAATAAATTGTATATTTTATATTAATATAAAATAAAAATTATAGTTTTTATATAAAAATAATATAAATACCAAATTTAATATTTTATATAAATACACTAATCTTTCAATACACCTTTTATAAGATGCTACACACGCGCTGTAACCGAGCGTGGAATATAAATAAATGATCAAACTTTTCGCACTTGTTGGGACGAAACTGAGAAGCGAATAAAACACAGTTTAGATTGACAAGTGAAGATTTTTTATAAATTAAATAAAAAAAGAGTCAGTCACTCCAATTTTCTCTGTTTCGAGTCTTTCCACTCCATATAATCACTCCATTCGCCGGTGTCTTCTTCCCACTACTTCTCCCCGTAACCCTAACCCCGCAGCCAACTGCCAACTTCAACACCGTCGTCATTAACAGAGTCAATCACTGATTTCTAATTATAACTCAGATTTTGATCGATCTCACATGGGCGAACAAACCCCGGCACAGTCTCAACCACAGGCTCAATCTCAGCCCTCTAACGACTCTTCCTCCGCCCAAACGCAAGCTCAAACCCAAACTCAAAATCCGAATAATACCTCCATCGCCGCCGTTACCACCGTCACCTCCGCGGTCGTAGCCCCTGCTCCAACGGAACTCTCCAACGTTCCTCCCCCAACCTCGTCCCCTGCTTCGAAAATCCCTTTGCGTCCTAGAAAGATCCGGAAGCTCTCCCCAGACCCGAACTCTGACCCTAATGCCTCCCAACAAGCAACGACTCCCTCAACATCCGTAACGGAACCGCCTAAAACCGTCGCCAAAACTCCCAAAACAAAACTCACTCAACATCGAGCCCTAGCGGTGGTTCCAAGAATCGTGGCCCGGTCCCTCTCTTGCGAAGGTGAGGTCGAAAACGCCATCCGCCACCTCCGCAACGCCGATCCCCTTCTCGCTTCCTTAATCGATCTCCATCCACCTCCAACCTTTGATACTTTCCAAACCCCTTTCCTCGCTCTCACTCGAAGCATTCTCTACCAACAGCTGGCTTTCAAAGCCGGCACTTCCATCTACAGTCGCTTCATCGCTCTCTGCGGGGGCGAAAACGGTGTCGCTCCCGAAACTGTTCTTTCCTTAACCCCTCAACAGCTCCGACAAATTGGTGTCTCGGGACGAAAAGCGAGTTACCTTCATGATCTCGCGAGAAAATACCAGACGGGGATATTATCGGATCCGGCGATTGTAAATATGGATGACAAATCACTTTTTACCATGCTTACAATGGTAAATGGGATCGGTTCTTGGTCGGTTCATATGTTTATGATTTTCTCGCTTCATAGACCCGATGTTTTGCCGATTAATGATCTCGGGGTTCGGAAAGGGGTTCAATTGCTCTACAATTTGGAGGAGTTGCCGAGGCCTTCGCAGATGGATCAGTTGTGTGAGAAGTGGAGGCCGTACAGGTCAGTTGCTTCATGGTATCTTTGGAGGTTTGTGGAGGCCAAAGGAGCGCCTTCTAGTGCTACCGTGGTTGCTGCTGGTGCTAGTCTTCCTCCGCCTCAGCAGGAGGAGCAGCAACAACATCAACAGCAACCCCAGCTTCTCGACCCCATTAATAGCATTCTCAACCTTGGGTATGATCTTTTTTCTTGGAACAAAAAGTTTTCTTTGCATATTTTGGTGTTATTAGTATTAGTTGCATTTCATTAAAAAAATTTGTTTTTCCTTGCTTTTTAGGAGCTGGGTTGATGGGTTGATGCCAATTAGGAGACATATGACATTATCTATTTTAACGGCTTACCTGTTGTTACTTTTTGTGCCCTGTAGAAGATTCATTTTAACATTGTGCTTTTGAAGTAGGATTGATAGTGACTAAAAGGCATTTATTTGAAGTGCTATCTGTTAGACTTGAAATTTATTACTTTGCTGTCTTTAGCTCTTAAAAGAGTTATTGAAGTCATAGAATCTGAACTCCTGTTAAGGGACTAAATTTTACACACTTGGGTATTATACATACCTTGCAATGTGATATCATGACCTGGGGGAAATAAATTGAGAAAAAGGGAACTAGCCTCTTTTAACTCTAGGAAACTTACAGGATTTGCGTCAACATCTGAAAAGCGTTCTGAAATGTGATATTAATTTGTAGAGCACTTCATAAAGAAAGTTAGAAAGACAACAAACGGGTGGATCCTTCCATCGAGAAGAAAAAGGATATATGTTTTTTATTGAACATTAAAAGGATGCTGATGGTATAGTTTTACTAACATTGAGTAGAATGTTATGCAAGTAAAGCCAGTTCTATTTTCATTCTCATCCATATATTCCTTCAATGTGCATGCTATGGCAATCCAGTTAACTTGTTTATTTTTTAGCTTGGAACTTGAGTAATAGTTTATATATTATCTATTTAAAAGAGTCAAATCTGGATATCAAATATGGAGATAGTAATAGGGAGAGCATGTGTAGATATATGGTCATGTTGGGAGGAAAACACCTTGAAGATAATTTAGTCAATTTTTTGCATTTGAAACAAGACAATGTGAATAGATGTTTGGACTGCATGTGGTAGACCTAGCCTCTACTTTGAAAGAATTTGGCCATCATTGCACATAGAGTTAAACGGAAGTACCAGTAGATATTAGTTTGCCTAAAAGTGGAACATGCAAGTTGCATCACCTTTGAGGAGGATCTGTTTGGGGTGTGAAATTGGGATCATTGTGATACTCTAGATTCCATGTTCAAACTAATCAGTGTTTTATGATTAAATATCTTTGTGTCCACGATCATTTCATCGTAGAAGTTTATATTACGAGTGTTAATTAGCATGGATCTCATGTGCCATATCTAGCCTTGATCCCATGTGGGTGGTCCTCTTGTGTACTGAATGGTATAAGTCAAGGTTTATGTTGGAGATAAATGGCACGTGGAGCCTTTCTATCTTTATATGCTTTTCGGCCTTCTATGTTTTATGTGCCTGAAACTCTTTTGTTACATTGCTGGGAATTGTAGTAGAATCTTCAATGCAAGTGTGATATTGCCCATTGCTTTAGCTCTCTAACATTGTTCATTTTGGAATCTTCAGGATTTGGATTCCCATTCTACTTGATAGAATTTCATGCAAAGTTTAGAGAATCTTGTTGCTGATTGATAGTCTACACTTTAGCACCTTTCCTTTAATTATATTCTTAGATTGTTGTGAAGGTGCATCTCTTTCACTAGTTTAAGGTAAAAAACCCTGAATAAGGATTAGTCTAAGGAAATTTTCTTATCTTGCTTCTTTACTTTTGAACAAGTACTGGCTTCCAAATGTCATAAACTTTCTATACTTTTTAAATTGTTGTTAACCTCTGTTTAAAGAAGTTCAGTTAAATTTCCATGTGGAATCCTAGTTAAAGAAGTAATTTTCACCATTGACCTAATTGATATTGAGATATGAATAGAGATAGATTATTCCTTATGTTTGATACTCCTACCATACTCAAAACTTTGTGACCAAAAGACTCAGTGGAGAAAATGTAAACATGTGTGGCCCAGTAGCATTTTCTTGGGATTCTTTTGGGTTTATCGGTGAACTCCAAAAATGACCCCGAGTTTACATTCATCATTGTCTTATGGTATGATGGTAAGCTTATGCTTGCTGTTTTTTAGTATTCTCTCTCATTCATGTTTATATTGATCCAAACACCCACCCTCACCTTATAGCAAGGACTCTTAAATGGTTTGATTTTGGCAAATGGATAATATGAAATTCTTCTGCCAAGTAGTTCACATATATGGGTAATCTACCTAATTCATACCCTCCACTTACTTATAAATTAGTAGATTGGGATTCTCTGTGGAGTCAATTATGATCCAGATTTACATGGTAAGCTACAAAAATCACCACGAGATTATATCCATGATCTTGTGTTTCTTACACTTACCTCTCTGAAAGTGCATGCTCATGATCCATGGATGCAATCTATTTCTTTTTTCTATTTTTTTGTGGGCGCTTTACCTTTTACATAATTGAAGTTTGGACTTTGTCGGTTTTAACAATTCTTTACAATGCTTTTGTAATGATTTTTCTGTCTGTTATGTTATTAGGGCCTGTGCTTGGGGGCAATGATTGGCATTTGTTACAATCCATTGATCAACTTGAAGGGCAGGCACTTCAAAGGAAAATGTTCGTGTGAAATTACTGTTCTGAAAGCTATTAACTTGGCCTCGTAAATCTTCTTTGAGATTGAATAAACACGCTGCCCAGTTCTTTGGTCTTTGTAGAAGGACACCAGTTTTAGTTGTCAACTGTCTCATATAGGACATTAATAGAGTGCAATTCACTGCTGTTGTGGCTTTGCGTCTCTTGAACTGTCTGATTTCTGGCTGCATGTTTGTAAATTTTCTTAACTGCTGCACATGTTTTAAGTCAGAGTCTTCTTCTCTTAATCAATGACCATCTATGCTAAAGCCTGACTTACTCCCTTTAGAGCTATATGGAATACTGCTTTATGATATTGACACCGGAAAGATGGAAAATCTAGACGAAGAATGATTACCTGAAATTCCAAGTTTAATATAGCAGGGACAACCATGGACACTTGGTAACTGGTACCGTTGGCACCCGAAGTTTGATTGTCATTCCTATGATTGGAAGACGTTGATATTTGTATGGGACATGATATTCAGGAGCTGCTTTTTATGGGGGTGCCTTGGTCAATTTGACATGGAAGTTTTGAACTGTGAGACAAGGTTGCAGCAAATCCATGTCTTCTAATTAGATGGTGAGCCGATGTAACTCCAAGTGCTGATGGTACAAGAAGTTACCACTGTTTTCAATCATGGTAAAACAAGAAGTTATGGACAATATCTTCTCATATGGGCGAACCAGCTCTAAGTCCAAGCCACTCTTCATTTGGGACCCAAGATGGGTTCACTTATGCGAGCAGGTGCTCTACCATCACATTAGTCATCTATGGAGCTATAAACAATTCTCTACATTTCATTTCTCTCGGCTACCCTTTGGAACTCTATCGTGTAAGAACTTTGTTCGCGGCATGATGCCGTGGCCAACAAGATCTGAACTAGCAAAATGATTCCCTTAGGCTTTTGTTTTTTCATTATCTATTTGCCGCATTTTCCTCGCAATTATCAAGCTCTTGGGATTTCCGCAAAGTGTATTCCTGACCTAGTCCATATTACCTGGTAAAACCTTTAAGGAGATTTTTTAAGAACCAATCATTAGCTCTTCATATGTTTTTAAATTGTTCTAGTATCCATCACCAGCCGCATTATTGCTCCTAATATTCCATTCTTAATCCACATATGTCCAGGACGGCTTGGAGAAGGCCAGAAGCTCGTATTATAGTTAAGAAACAGCCACCTGGAATGTAATGAATTCACAATGACAATGATGTACAAACAAACGTCGATGAGGTGAAATTCTTTTACTAATTGACAGTGAAAGGTGGGAGGATCATACTGGGATATTCTCGCAGAATATTTTCTTCTTTTCTCTTTTAGTATTCATGTTCTTCACTGGGGACAAAATTGACACATTATCCCCAACGCTGACCTAGCATGCCTCACTATAAAAGTGGGATTAATAGGTAGACAAACTATCAATGAAACACAGAACAAGAAAAATATGAATTATGAAAACTACGATCCCTCTCTCCCAGACCTACCAGTTGTTGACCAATACCTTCCCATATGGGCCAGCCTACCAGCCTTTAGGTCCAAACCAGCCTTCATTTGGCCTGAAGATGGCTCGACCAATGTAAGCAACGGCTCAACACTTACCTATGCTCAACTCAATGATTCAGTGCAGTCCATTTCTTTTCAGCTACTCCTTTCATTACAAAGAGGTGACACCGTAATCATTTTATGCTCACCTGGGCTAGAGCTTGTTGAGATCATTTTTGGGTGTCAAAGAGCTGGCCTTTTGAGCGTGCCCATATTCCCACCAGACCCTTCTTTTGGCCAAGAAAACTATCACCACCTAGTCAGAGTTCTCTCCCAGACAAAGCCAAAAGCTGCCATTGCTCACCATGATTATATCACAAGGGTTCAGCAATATCTCTCTTTGCCCTCTAAAGACAAGAGGCTTGCAGAGATGTTACAAAACATGAGGTGGACTTCTACTGGAGATGTCAAACATAAAAATTTAGATCCAAGAGTGGGTTGTATGTTTTATAATGGTTGCAAACCTGATGAAATTTACTTGATTCAATACACCTCAGGTGCAACAGGGATCCCAAAGCCAGTACTTCTGACAGCTGGATCAGCAGCTCACAATGTTAGGACAGCCAGGAAAGCTTATGATTTGCATCCAAATAGTGTTATTGTCTCTTGGTTACCTCAGTACCATGATTGTGGCCTAATGTTTCTGTTATTGACCATTGTCTCTGGTGCAACATGCGTGTTAACATCACCTGGAGCTTTTGTTAACCGGCCTAGGCTATGGCTCGAGCTAATTACAGAGTTCAAGGCCACTTGTACTCCAGTTCCATCATTCACCCTGCCACTAGTCGTGAAGCGTGGTGGAGTTGAAAAAGGAAGCTCACCTATTAATTTATGGAGCTTGAGAAATCTCATTATCATCAATGAGCCGATTTACAAGGCATCAGTTGAAGAATTTCTACTTGTGTTTAAGCCTTTTGGACTAAACTCATTGTCAATCTCTCCATCTTATGGCTTAGCAGAGAACTGCACATTTGTTTCCACAGCGTGGAGAAACAATGACAACTCTGGAAACTCCAGTTTACCTAATTTTCCTTCTCATAACAGGCTCTTACCAAGTGCACTACTTGCTAATGAAGAAGAAGAGGACATGCAAATTATAGTCGTAAATGAGGACACCCATGAGCCTGTTGAGGATGGAATTGAGGGTGAGATTTGGGTTTCATCTCCAAGCAATGCCTCTGGCTACCTAGGCCATCCTTCCTTAACTCAAGATATATTTAAAGGTAGATTGAGCAACAAGGTTAGCCGGTGTTATGTCCGAACAGGAGATAGAGGAATTGTGAAAGGGGAAGAAAGATTTCTCTTCGTGACAGGTCGTTGCCTTGACGTCATTAAGCTTACAAACGGTCAAGATATGCACCCTCATTACATAGAGACCGCAGCTTATAATAGTTGCCTACAGTTTATTAGAGGAGGTTGTCTCGCTGCATTCGATATTTCAAGAATGATCGTTCTTGTTGCAGAGATGCAGAGGAGTGAAAAAGATAATAAGATTTTGAGGAACATATGTCAAAGAATCAGAGAAGCTGTTTTGAATCAAGAAGAAGTCGAAATAGGGATGGTAGTTCTTGTAAAGAGTGGAAGTGTTCCGAAAACCACTTCAGGTAAAATTCAAAGATGGGCAGCTAAGGACAATTTTCTAAGAGGTAAAATGAATATTTTAATGGACATGAAGTTTGATAACAATGGGGGATTATTACCATGCCCCAGTGTAATGATACTTGCACGTAATGGAAGAGGTAGAGAAGATGAAGAGGGAAGAGCCGTGACAGCTGAAGAGAAAGATGAGGTTCTTTTTTCACACTCAAGTGCTTCAATTGGTCGCCCATGGCTGTCTCGATTGTGAGATCTACGACAAGGATGTTATGCTTTGCTTGTGCTCCAAAATAGTGTAAAAAAGAAATGTGCTTTAGGCCCTTTTGCATCCTTTTCGTTGAGATCGTCGACAAGGGAGAGAATTAAGGCGTGAATAATAGTATCTATGGTCTGTGTAATAAAAATATACATATATTTATCATTGCTAATTGTAGTCGATATTCCAGCATCTAAGTTATGATAGAAATGGATGAATCTGACGTCTGAAAACAGCTTCTGTAAATCATCATTAAAAGGAACAACTCCTTTGTACGATTCTCAAATTTGCATTCCAAATCTCAACTAGATGTAGTTCAACTTCTAATATAGAATAAATAAATTATTATAGGCAAGTGATTAAGTGGCAACTCTTGGCCTGTAAGCAGGAGCATATATAACATGAAGCAAAGTTTTAGATTAAAACATACCCTGAAGATCAGTCATCAAGAAACTGGCAATTAGCTGTTGTAATAAGCTCTAGAAACAATGGGAAGAACCGACGGCTATACTAGACTAAGGCTTCATTTGGTTTCAACCGTACCTCCAGTGAGGTATAGTTACTAACCAAATTTGTACTCATTGATGTTTAATATCCGTTTGGACATCAAAGCTTCCTCACGTTTATCTGCTTTTCTTTATTGGAGGATTTAGCTCCAGTTAAAAAAATGCATTGGACTTTATATATTTTTTTTTTATCTTTCATTTTATATTACAAAGATAAAATTATCTTTATACTTTAACTTTTTATTTTTTTAAAAAAAATTATAAAATAAATTTCTTAATTTATTATAATAAGTTTTATTTATTAATAATAAATTAATAAAGAATATAAAATTTTAATTAATTTTATAAATATTAAATAATTTAAATTTTTTGTTAATATAAGTTTTATTCAAATATCTTTAATAGTCATTTTTTCTTTTCACTTCATCGTCATCACTGTTTTTACATTCAAATAGTTATTTTATCACTGATTTTAATCTTACTGTTACAATATTTAATCTTATTGCTATAGTTACTAATCTTATTTGTACAATTATTTTCAATTTTACTAAAATCAATCTCATCTTCCATCCAAATGAATCATAAGTTGGGGATTTGGATTCTACCACACTAACCTCACATTAATTGTAGTGCAATTGAGCTCATCGTATCACCTATTGAATCCGAATATTAACTCGAATAAGATTGATCTAACATAAATTTTTTATGAAATTTTTTTCAATTACAGTTATGATAATTTTTATTATTATTTTTAATCTTATTAAAATTAATCTTACCATCTATTTAAATGGATAGAGGACAAGCTATGAATACACAAGTCTTATAGATTATTTACACATATAACAAACACAAGAAACCAAAAGAGGTTGCTGCGTCAGCCCGGCCCATTTTTGCTGGGTCAGAGTAACTAGGTCTACCAGGACCAGCAGTGGGGGTCTAACTGAAAGTATATCCTAGTTATTAGTGATAAAGAGCAATTTTACCGGTCTTGAATTTTATCACTGTATTTTGATTTGATTGGATTTTGTTTTTATATTTTTAATTTTGGTTGAATTTTGTCATTATATTATCATTTTTTTTATTGATTTTTGAACCAAAATTAACAGAAATGAAACTAATATAACCAAAATTATCTTTGCATCATCATATTTATTTTTCTGAAAATTGCGCTTTCAGAAGAAAAATAAAACACCACACTTATCTTTCTTGCCCTAATCATGAAAGAGTATGGAAGAAAAAAATTATTTTTTTTTTCATTTTTTCCTTCTATTGATTGAAAGGAAATAAGAGGAGAAAAATAAAACTACTAGATTTGTATTTTTTTCTTCAAATTCAATTATTCCAAGTATGAAAGAAAAACACTTACTTAACTTAATTTAATTTCTTTTCCTATGCTCTCCACCCCCAATGTTTTTTTTTTAGGATTAGGAGTCAAATATGAACGCAACATAACAGGATCTATGTTCAGATCAGCGACGAGGTTCTTGAGGCCTGATTCAACTTTGCAATTAATGTAGGTATAAGCAAATTGTTGACTAACTCGAGTCATTGGCTCATGGCTGTACTATTTAGAAGAAATAATCATTCCAATCAATTAATTTTATTAATGAAGGAACCAATAAAAAATTATAACTACTATTATATTATTAAGGGAAAAAAGAATTTTATGATTTATTTGTAATCAAAAGTATTTAAACTTCACTGTATAAAAAATAAGCTTGGATTACTTGTTAAAAACACTGTTGGTTAATCAAGTTAAAAGAAAAATTTTGCTAGCAATTACCTTAAAAACATTGTTTAAAGTTGTTTTATTAAGTTTGCGCTTTTTTTTTTTTTTGGAACAAACATAATTTTTTTAAAATAGTACATTGAATTAAAATTTTAAAAAAAATTTCAGAAAATTTAACACTTAAAATTTACAAATTTTTGAAAATTTTATTTTATTTTTTTATTTTTAAAAATAATGGTCAAATTTGATTAATTTGATTAAAAAAATTAATTTTGAGACAAAAAAAGGTAATATTTTTCTCAATGTTTTAAACTTGATCAAATTGACCCTGAAACATTGCATTTTAACACAAAAAATATTATTATAACCAGCAGTTTAAGTAACTTAAAAGAAAGATGAATTTGTTTTACTCTTTGTACACATTTTATGAATGCACATTTTCCGAATATGATGAAAGCTTATGTTAACCTGCATGGCAACATTGGCTTAAAATACTATAAAAGAGTGACTCTTCTGCTAAAGCTTGCCAAAGAAAGCTACAAGCAGTTCAAAATATGGGTGGATGGGGGGAGTGAGTGAGTGAGTGACAAGAGTAGACATAAATGAAGGAGCTGGAGGGGTGATTGAATTGGGAAATTATGATATGATATGAAGCATAAGGGGAAATTTTCAGACTGGTAAAGCGGCTGACGTGATGAAACAAATATGTGATAAAAGTCCTGGTGAGGATTCTTGAGTTGGAAATGCCATTGGTTGAAGCTGTACTGCACCCCAAAAAAAAAAAAAGAACAGTGATCAGCAACCAAGTACCTAAGCAAACAACGTGGAAAAGTGCAGAGAGACAAATAAAGCCTTCGGTTGCATCACGGAAAGGTAAAGACATTGCTTGGGGGCAGGTGTGGTGTTGCCAGAGAGTTGCAGAATGCGCACATTAGGCTTTGATGCTTCAGATCCATACACTCAGCAACAGGACAACAACTCCACTGTGGACCATCCCTAATTTTCTCTTTTTTCACTTTTTCACTCCATTCTTACTCTTTTCTATTTTGAGTTTTGAAGATCTGTAGCAGTTTTTAAAGATCTTTCTTTAGCCTGTAATGGAGTCTTTATTAGTATATGGAAACCTTTTTTATTAAGAAAAGTTGAGGTTTATGGCAGAAGCAAAGCTACGTCGCATCAGAGCCAAGAGTACTACAACTTATCTGCTTGGTCATTTTGGGGAGATGCGGGTCTAGTGGATTAAAACTTGAGATAAGAAAATAGGGAGGGGAGGGGCAATAATGAAGGGTAAGAGTGGGACCCAAACGTGGCAGGGCGTGGGAGGGGGATGAACATGACATTGTCGGTTGTTTTGTACAGAGAAAGACCCCTTAATCTCATCAGAATCTCTTTCTTCTTTTTGTTTTTCTATCTCTAGAGATTGACTGTTATCTTTCCGGCCTCACCACAAGCAACCAAACTGTCTCGTGTTGGATATGTAGTTGGCTTGTTGGAAGCACAGAAGCACACAAATCCTTTTCCTAAAACTCAAATCCAAACCCCAAAACCTCAAAAACCCAAACGCAAATCTATTTCCTCTTTTCTTTCTTGCTAATCACAGATGTTTTAGGCCCCTTGATGGTGTGCTAAAGGCGCAAAAGCTGGTGGCCTGTTCCTGCTGCCGTTAGCTGTTGTTTGCTGCTGTTTGCTGCTGTTTGCTCATCTCTTTCTCTCTCTTGTTTAGGTCTGTGAGTTTGGTCCCATTTCAACTTTAATGTATTTGTTATTTGAGGGTTAGTTCTCATATCTTTTCGTTACCATAACAACTCTCTCTCAGTCTCTCTCTTCTTTTATCTCAGCTTACGGATCGTGTAACGGTTGAAATTAGCGGTATGGGTCGGTGGATTTTGGCAGCATAATGCTGAATGTCGAGAGGATAGGGGAAAGCAACAAGATATATAAGCAACTTGCATCATCTCTTTTGAAACGTTTCAAGTTTTCAAGCTACGCACTAAAGCACCGAAAAAGATTCAAGATTAGTTGAATAGTGAGCTTCGTTTAGCTTGCATAAAAAGATCATAAAAAGTTTTCTTTTTTCATCAATTACCTCTTAAATTATGGAAGTTAGAGGTCAAGAACACGATGTTAAAACGCCAGGTTCTTCAGGCTTTGGTCATCACTCGCCTGGAGTAGAGAGGAGAGATGGGAATCATAACGGTATTTCTGTTCTAACTTGCACTCAAACCCTAGATCATGTTCATCGCCTGCAGAGACCGCAATCACTTGGCCAAGGAAGATCTGCCCACCCAGATCGGGTCACTGCCAGTGGTGCAGCTGTTACACCCGTTTCAATTAGTTCAAACACAAAGCCATCAAGCGTCATCAGATATCGAGAGTGTCTCAAGAACCACGCAGCCAGCATCGGTGGAAACGTTTACGATGGCTGTGGTGAGTTCATGCCTAGTGGAGAAGAAGGAACTCTCGAGGCCTTGAAATGTGCTGCCTGTGACTGTCACCGCAATTTCCACCGCAAAGAGGTTAATGGAGAGACCCAATTCGGGGCTAATTCCAGTAGAAGAAGCTTGATGCTTAACCCTCTTCAGTTGCCTCCACCGTTGCCATCTCCAACCATGCTGCACCACCATCAAAAGTATTCAGTTCATGCAAGTCCTTCAAGTGCAATGATTGCACCAATGAATGTGGCCTTTGGCAGTGGCGGTGGGACCGAGTCTTCAAGCGAGGATCTTAATGTATTCCAGTCTAACGCTGAGGGAATACAGCCGCCGCCTCCATATGTTTTGTCAAAGAAGAGGTTCAGGACAAAATTTACGCAGGAGCAGAAGGATAAGATGTTGGAGTTTGCGGAGAAATTGGGTTGGAGGATCAATAAACAAGATGAGGAAGAAGTGGAGAAGGTTTGTGCTGAGGTTGGGGTGAAAAGGCAGGTTTTCAAGGTTTGGATGCACAATAACAAGAATGTGAAGAAGCAGCCACATGAATAAGAGCTCCTCATGGTTGCTAAACTAGTAGAATGACCTGTGAGATATGTATAGGAGAGGCTGCCTGGAATATTAATCAGACCCTTTAGAGTGAGGAGGGAGCTGGCCTTGGTCTTGAATATTTGTATAATTCTTCATTGTAAGCCTTGGGTGTGATCTCTTGGCATTGAGCACTTGTTCCAAAAAAAAAAAAAAAAATCTTGTATTAATTGTTACTCTTTAAATTATGGCAGTGTCTTTCTCATCATTTCTCTTCCTTATTATTTCTGAAAAAACTGTCAGAAAATGATATATGAAATGGGCAATTGGGCATATGGTATCTCGTTCTTCATGTTTAATGCTGATTGAAATGGTGAATTCCTTGCATGCGGGCTGTGTTGTGCAATTGTTCCATTGTATCAAGAGGGTGTATTAGTTCTAGCTAGTCTGAGTGCAGGTTTTGAAAAAAAATATATATCGAATAAATTTCACTAAATTTTTTTATAATTTTTTAATTACAATTATAATTATTATTATTTTTAATCTCAACAAAACCAAATGTACCCTTATTCTGGCCTAATCAATCAAACTAACTTGACTAGGGTCATGTGGCTTGCTCAAATTTTTTCACCGTTCTGTCGCGGGCCAATATAAGCCTTGCCTTGATCTTTTATCTTTCATATGAACCTGCCTGATTATACAAAAATCTCTTGGCATTTTTGTTTGGGCTTCGAACTAGCTCTTGGTTCAACTTTCAACAAAAATCACAACATCAATTTCACCCCAAATCAAAAAAGGTGCCATGGAATTGAGCAATACGCCCCGACATTGTGGTCCGACAAGTTGAAATTCGGTGGCATGTTCAAACAGCAAACAAAGAATAAAATAATTTGCTCTCACCGTAAGTTTTCTCCATCAGGTTTAATTTGATACTAATTCTGAAGTTTATAATTTTGATTTCGGATTTGATTTGATTTGACTTGATTATGACCCTCCTAATACCCTCTCATGCAAACCCTACAAGCTTAAGGCAGCGCATGGATATGATTGAGATCCTGTTTCAGTGCACATGTCTTTATTTAGTGCAATTGCATCGTGACCAGTCGTTCCGATGCCAATGATACCAGCGTGATTGGGAAAAAATTTTTCACCCATGGGAAGGAGATTTGACGAGATTTTTCATCTTTTTTTTTATTTTTTATAAAAGATCCTACTTTTTTTTACTTCTAAAATTATAGTGCACTCAAGCTTTTATAGGTTCATTTTGTTCATCTTTTTATTTTTAAAATTTTTATTTTGAATTAAAAATAATTATTATTTTGATATACAAAATAATAATTATCTTTTAAATTATCATCAATTAGTGTAAATATTTATTTAGCAAATTTTTTAAAAAATAATTTGAAATATTATATCATTTTTATTAATTTTTAATTATTTATTAACTAAATTGTTATTTGATATAAAAATACTTTTAATTTTTAATAATTTATTAATTCTTATAAGTGAAATAATTAAAATTTTATATTTTACATAAATTTAAATTTAATTTTCTTAATTATAATATTTTCACTATATTCTATCTAAAGATATAATTCATTATTAACTTAAATTTTACTGTTATAAGGATACTAATGCATCGAAATCCTTTTCTTATTGCTAGGCTTGTGAGATGTACATATGATCACGATGACATACAGGAAGTGGAAAAAAAATGACTTCATATCCATCAAATTAGAAAACGAAAATAGTATTCTAAATAATATTCCAATTTCTTGCCAATATTGTTACATTGGAGTAATTATTCCAACCAGAGACGGTTGAAGTCTGCAGAAAACAGCAGACATGAAAAAATTCTGCAAACCAAAAATATTAATGTTCGAGAACCAAAAGGACATGTTACCCCAAATATAAGAGTAATATGCTTTGCTATTTTGGTGAACATATCCCATCTTAATCGATGGGTACAGTGGCAGGTTCGGGTCCAAAAGACGTTAGTATATTGGTGCAGGTGCCGGTCCGTTTTCTGGTGCCGATGCCGATGACATTGATTCCTTAGGAGACAGCAAGCCAAAACCCCTGAACATAACAGCAAAAACCAGTGATGACAAAACCAAGAAAGCAATACCAAATGAGTATTTAATTACTAAATTAAATAGGATTATCAATTGGTAAAATAATTTTTTACCTGAGCTTGTCCTTCGCCTAGTCAGTCCACGACCAGCTGGTCTCCTTCACACTCTCCTCGGCATTTCCTGCCGAAATTGACAAGGTCTGGGCGGCATCTTTAAACGCTGAAGAAACCTTGTTTATCTGTTCCGGGGAAAAGATGTCTTCTCCCACCACGGACTGGATAGATAGAACCAGGGCCAATGAGAATACAAGAAGCAAAGCAATCTTTACCATCTTTTCGTTCTTTTTATAAGTTCAAGCTTGAAAAAAAAAAAAAAACCTTATGAAATTTTTTAAAAAACAAAGCAAATGTGAATGTGAGTGCTTAAGGATTTTAATCTGGGTGAAATATATAGTGTTTGGGAGGAAACATTTGCGGCGAATCCAGGGCCTGGTGACTGCTGGGGCACCCAAATGGCCAAACACGAGTAAGGAGATAGCTTTTCTCAACATTTTCAACGGTCGCGTCTTCCGCGGTTAATTAGTGATTTTCATTTTCTTTTCTTTGTTTAGTACATGATGGTCTCCGAGAGTCCGAGCCATTGTAACTCTGCATCTACACCCCATACAGGCTGCCTTATTCGTGCAAAGAAAATTCGATAATTTATTTGGACCAAATAAGATTATATGTTAGCGAATTATTTGTTTTTGACTTGTAAAATATATTAAAACCAAATTAGTTGTCATTAACTACACTTTACTTGAAAAAAATAAAAATTATTTTATATTTAAAAAAGTAGATGGAATTGTTCTTACAATTTTAATTATGATATTGTTTTGGTGATATTTTAGGATATATTAGTTTCACACTTCTAATATATATATATATATATATATATATATATATATTTATTTCACTCATATTTATTTATCTTGATTTTTACCGAGTTTAAGAAAAAAATTTTAATTTAATATATTTAATATTAAAATTATTTTTTTATATAATTTTTAATGTTAAAAAGTTAAAAAATTCATAAAAAATAATTTTAAAATTTAAAAAAGTCAGAATTTTAAATGTTAAAAAAATAATAAAACATATTTTTGGGACATCCAAAAAAAAAAAAAAGATAAACAAAAAATGAAACAGAGAAAGTAACACATTTGAAATCCAAAAACCCAAATCTTTCAAAGGAAAGTGGTTCCAAACTCTTGATTGACTTTTATTATTTATAAATATGAAAAATTAGGTGAGCTTTAGAAATTAGGTTAGCTCTTATTTTGTCAAGTATGAGTTGAAATGTTTACATAAAATTAGAAAACGACATGTCTTTCAAAATCTTATGATGACATTGTTGATAATTAAGTTTTGTCTTTTTAAATTGGTGACACTTTTTAAAAATATTAAGTTTTGTTGACCATAAGCCCTAATATAGTTAACATCGTAAAAATATTATCTCATTCCAATATGTTACACTTTTTTTTTTTTAAATTATTACTTCTAAATGTCATTTTATATGTTTTATTAAAATGATAAATTTAAATGGTTCATCAAAGATGAAAATCATTTAATCATGCTAGAGTAAATGGGGATGTAGCTCAGATGGTAGAGCGCTCGCTTAGCATGCGAGAGGTACGGGGATCGATACCCCGCATCTCCATATTTTTAATCGACGACGCATTTTCCATTTTCGAATTCTTTATATTTCCCGCCTTTCCATCTGCCTTAAAACCACGCCGATTCGCTTCTCTATTTCGTTTCTTTGATTTTTAGTCTCTTTCATTCCCTCACAAAACCAATAGCTCCTTATTTCCCTTTTTCCCAGATCCCTCATTCTGTTAATTATAATCGAGATTTTCAGTTAATTTCTTGATTGGCTCCATCTCCTCAGATTCAGAGTGCAAATTTGGAAGGCTGGAATTCAAAAAAGGTCAGGTGTTAAGCTTCTTTTCCATTGCCGTTATTTGATTTGATAATGATAATGACAAAATTTTGTGTTTTATGTTTTAAATCCCATGCGATTACGAAACAAGAATCGAAATCTAATTTATGCTTGATGAACAACCGTTCCCCTGTTCTTAATGGTGAAAAAGAAAAGGAAAACTGATTGGTTCCTTCAATGTTTGTGATAAAGAAGCATGATTATTTCTTTATTTTTATTTTGTTTTTTTTAAATGGATCCTGTGCTGATCTCTTCAGTCTTAGCTACGTAATCTTTATCCAAAAATTTAAATATTATTTTCTACTTTTTTTTTTAATTTTTATTTTCCTCTTAATCGGGTGATTCGTTTATTGTATTTCTCTGGAAAAAATTAACAAAGAAGGTGAAGAGATCATTGATTTTAACAGACAAAACACAGAATATTTAGGTAATATTTAATGCATAAAATGATAATTATAATAAGATGAAAATTATTTTATATTATATTTGATTTGTCTATAAAAAAAAGGATAGTATTGCAAAAAAAGTTAATTATATTGTTGATATAAAATTATTCAATCTTTTCAAAATGAAAATGATTATATTTAATTCATGATATTGAATTTTTATGTTTTATTATATTTTTAAAAATTATATTAATAATTTAAATTTAATCAATAAATAAATTATATTATTTTAATTTTTACATATATCAAATAAAAGATAATATGATATTTTTTAATCTAATTTTTTTCGCAATATCATATTATTTTAATGTATTATAATCTTGTATATCAAATACATATTTAAATAGTAATATTTTTATTTGAAACTAGAAAATCCAGTACAATACTTACAAGCTTAGTAATTATAGAGTTCAATTTTTTGTTATATTAACAAAAGAACTCGATGTAGCATGCACACTTAAAAAGAGCCAAATTAAGATAGGGAGAATCACGATTCACATTCTCGACTTTTTTTTTTTTTTTAGGTTTTTACAGATCCTCTGGCAATGCAGCCGAAACTTGTTCTTCATTGGAGCTTCAGGTTCTTCAGAAAACCTGGGAAGGATTTGAAAGTACAAAGAGCATTAGAGTAATTAAAAATTGGATTATTATAAGAGGAAGAACATGTGCAAATGCCCATCTATGTTCGCTGAAGCATTGAACATTAGTTTCATGATCCAAGAAAAACCAGTGTCATAAGAGTCAAGTCTAGCGATTACTAATGATGGGTTATGGAGGAATTTGGAATTGAAAAAAAAGAGTTACGTCAGACATGATATGAGTGGCATCGATTTCATTATTTATTTTATGATATTGGGTTCAATGCTCTCGAATTAAATATAGGACCATGTGCATGTGTGCTAAAGAAAAGAGGATTAGATTTCATGTGGGCTTTTTGTTAGTAAGTTGAAATAGGGTATGGATAGAGTACTATAGAAAATAATATAAAGTAATAAAAAAATTTTTGTGGGGAGATAGGTATCGGTGTTTGGTTTGAACTCTAGCTAACAGAAAAGGAAAGGTGAGTGCATGACATGTTAGAGGAAACATGGATGATTACAACCGTTTTAAAACATGGATGATCACATTTTTTTTAATATGATTTTGAACAACATACCATGAATCCTAGCTAGGTACGAACACTGGATAACATTGTTTAAATGATTTCCAATGTAACCAAAAAAGGGAGAGGGTTACATAATTATTTGGGAAGGAAGGCAAAAGAAATCCCTTATATAGTTTCTATTATATGATGCATTTTGGAGCTTGAGGGTACGTCCATGTTTCATGTTAGGAGTGTCCTATAGAAACTAAGGTTTTTTTGACTGCTCATCAACATGGTGAATCATAACCTTTTGGAAGAGTTGAATACATGGAAGTTTTCTCAAGTTTTTCAGATTTCTATTGGCTTCGTGAAGACCTAGGTTCCATGCCCTGCCTCGTCCTTGTCATCAGTTGATGGCATTTGGCATTTAACAAGAAATCCTAAGAAAGAAGGCTCTTTGAAGATTGTGGTTTTGCTAGTTTATTGATAGAGAATAGTATGTTGAGCCAGAAAATAGAGTTGCATGAGTAATAGTTTTCAAGTGGAAATGACTCAAAGATGTAGAAATGAGAATTAAGTTTGCAAATGGGAGATAGCTACTAATACTCTACCTTTGCTCACCTTTGCTCACCAGCAATTCATCTTCTGTTACTCCCAGTGCTTTTGTAATTGGGTATAGGGATTTGACCAGATTCAATATGCATGAGATCCGTCACGAGGATCTCATAGTGCTGTCTTACTTCCTCGGCTGATTTGCCTCCCACAGCAGCGGCCACTTTGTGCCAGCGGTCTGGAGTGTCCTTGTCATATACAGCAAGTGCCTTTTCAAATAGCTTGTTTTGCTTTGGAGTCCAGTAGGATTTAGAATCACGTGAAGAAGTCGTAGAGCTTGATTCCATTACTACTTTGGGGCCGGATGAATGAAAACAAAGAGGAATATGATAAAGCTTGGATGAGTTGGATGTGAAGATGAACAAAAGTTGGAGAAGAGGAATGTTTGTCTTTGGATATGAGATTGCCAACAAAAGAGAAAGAAGCTAGGAAGGAAAAAGAGATTGCTGCCTCAGTCAAAGGAGAAGACTGAAGTCAAGGGCTGGTATGGGTAAGAAATTGCAATTCTCACTACTTATAAGGAGCAACGGCGGTGGAGTTGTGCAAGTTGGCCAATATATATATATATATTGGCTACAACAAGATGCGATTCGCTTGCCGAAGCAAGGCTTTGATGGACAAGAATCAGTGTCAGAAAACTAACTCTTTACAAAAGTCTTATTCTTGTCTTTTAAAATCTCATCAACACCAAGTTGATTTCTTTGAGAATTTATCAGATGGTGGGGATTAGATCCCAAAAAAAGTCTATCCATTAGCATAGATGCTCCAACAATCTGACCCTTAACCCTTCTTTCGAGACCCGCAAAATATACAGTAAGATATTCTGCCATTTTTTGAGTGGGAAGACAGGATTGTGATTTCTTCCCTCTCTTATTTGCCAACTTGGTAAAATATACTCCATTTACAAGGTACTCTTATTTATGTTTTATTCTTCTTTTCTCAAAATATTATCGAGAAAAATATTGCTAATAGCGGCGATCTGATGGTAAATGTCACCTGATACTAGCTGAGAATGGTAAGGATGAAAGGGGCTGTGATTCAATTTGACGGTCTGATCAGAAGCTCCTGTAGCAGGATCGTGAACTTCATAGATGGCAAAGGATGATTCGCTTCTCTCATTTTCGATTGTGTCTCGTATCTTTTAAACACTTGATTAACGTCTCTCCAATTGCTAAAGACAGCTGGGACCTCATGATTTTTGGACTTTGGGCAGTGTGGCTGGTCAAGTTGATTCTTGAATTTAGTGCATCATTGATGCGGGAACTTGGAATATGGAGATTTGGCTTCTGAACAACATTCCATAGCTTTTTCCCGCCCGGCAGTTTGCTGAATAGTCTTTGTCTTCCTACTGCTAAATTTCAACAGGTCTACCTCTTTTACAGGATCCTGTGTCAGTTTTTGAGTAGGAGTGGCAGCTTACTTCCTGCCATGTTGCTCTGCCTTCACTACCTTTCTCTCTTTCTTTTCAACGGAGTTCTATAATTAATTTAATTAGTCTAGCGTTGTTGTTTTCATTAAAAAAAAAATTAGAATTGAAAAATTGTATTTAAAAAGCATCATAAAAAATGTGATTAAAAATTATAAATGTTTGAAATAAGTATGAAAAAAAGAAGATTTGTATACAAAAATAAAATATTAAAAATATGGAGATAACTAGGATGTTATAATGCGATTTAAATTTGAAAAATTAAAATTTTAAATTAAAAAGTCACATTTTTTATTTTTTAATATTGCGGTTGAATTAAAAATATAAAAGAATTTATAATCATAATCAATCATTGAATAATCAAGAACTTAAAATTTAACTAAACAAATTTCACTTGAAATTGAATTAAATTCATGCACAATAAAATTTGAATTTAAAACCTTAAAATTTTTTAATCTTCTTTTTCATCATTAAGCTAAAGTTTCATTTGATGAATCAAAACTAATTTTTTAATAATAATAGACTGTTAAAATTGTATAGAGTTTTTAAGTTGGCTAATATCTTAAACGAGTTACAAGATAGTTCTTTGTTTCGTCGAAGAAAGACTTTTCTCGGTAATAAAAGACTTGCACGACTTACTACGACAATTCTTTGTTTCGTCAACTCTTGCCATATGAGTAAACGGTTCTTTGGGAAAATGTGGTCAGATATAGCCAGAACAATCAAATCAACTCATTGAAAGATCAATGAGTGATTCAATTTTGCTTATTTCCATTCGTTTTTTCTAGTTTTGGTGAATCAAGCAAGATGTGGAAGATTTAATTAAAACGTTATAATGGTTTCCATTACAGAATATAATGATAGCATTATTAATATCTGTTTAGGAAAACATAGAAATGAGTATTACTGGGGATCTCATCTAAAAGAACAATTTAATGGCTAACATAACTATTTTGAACCTTTTATCTTAAAATTTATTTTTTGGGGGTAAATATTTTCATTTTACATTGTTGGATGTCGAAAGGGGGGGGGGGGATATTTAGAAAAGTTGCTTGGTTCTTAACTTTATATTGGCCATATGCAGTCAGAGGAGGGGCATGACATAACGGCGTAAATGCGCTAGAAATCCACAACAAGATACTCCATATCTTTTGATATTTACAATCCTTATCATCTCAAATTCTCAGGTCTCCTCAGGCGAAAGTTATGCCAGTGGGTTCCTTTCCAGTTTCCTTGTGGAAAACGTCGCCTTGTGGTCCTTTCTTATGATTGGAGCTGTTAAATTTGTGTGGGTTCATAAGATCAAATGGATTTGCCTTTGCCCCAAAGCATATTCCAAAGTCTAACTATTGGCTTTTCTGGTAGCTTTTTCGGATATTGAATGCCACAGCAAAGATCAAAACCTTTTAAGCCCCTGGAGGAGTCTACTCCACTGATATACCATCCACTCGTTTTGGTATTAAAGACGTGAGGACCACTCTTAGAGGGAATCTTTGAGTAAAGCAAGGAAAAGTATTTTTGAAAACTTATTTTTCATGTCGTTGGAAGAAAGTGGAAAAAGTGTGTCAGCTCATGGTATGTTATCATGAGCAGGCTTGATGTTCGTGCCGCAACCAATGGAGTTGAATTGTAAAATCTTGTAGCTTGAAGTGTACAGGCTTTTTGTCGTGTTGATATAGATTAAATTATTTGGCTACCAAATAAAGTTCTTCATCGAATGGCTTGGCCTTGGTTTTTATTCTGATAGAGAAGATATGGGCATAGGTCAGAGATTTGTGAGTAGTTGAACTTTTAGTGTTGTTCCTCAATGATGAATACGAGAAAGATTCTGAAGTGCCTTTCTTCTTTCTATGTTTTTCTGGTGTAACGGTAGATTTAGGAATTTTTTTTTTAGTGTCCACTTATATAATATGTCATAAACACTTCACCTTCAAACATGGATCTGCAGCTGCCTCCTTGGCCACCAAATCCTCCGTTTTGAAACAAAGAGGTTAAAATCCTTGCTTGGGAGCTTATAGTGGCAGTAGTCACCAAGGAACTACAAAGTATTTCTGTTGGCATTGATCCTCTAATGTTAAATTTTTCTATAACTTTGCTCATTGGCTCCTTCCATTGATGTCCGAGTAAACCAGCATTATAGATGGATTCAATTACAATACTCGAAAGGACTACGCCTGTGATATTTCTAGTGAGCAAACAGCAATTTCGGATTGTCTATTGGCAATCAGCACGTTATGCAACTGCTTATCGTGCGGTTTACGACCAAATAATAATAAAATATCAATTGAAAATTACATGAATTGCAATTCTTCAAATTTCCTTTGTTTCAAAGTAGCAATAACGTGGATTGGTTAAGAATATATTAATTTGTTTTCATTCCAAGTCCACTATAGGGTCGTCGAGATGTTCTATAGTCTTTTTGTTTATTGGTTATTGTTTCAAATATCGTGTTTTGCATATCAGTCTACCACCTAGCCTAGTTGCATAAGTCGATTTGACACCCAGCTTGTTTCGTGGCCGTTTTCCTTGGCGGCTGGCGCACGCCTAAGAAACTAAACTAATACGAGTACTTGTCCAAAGGTTGTACATGCTGCTCTTACTACTGTTGACCGTGGACTTTGTTTTTCAGGAAAGTCAGGTTTACTTCTTCTGCAAATTTACTTTACCATGTAATAAGGTTTCAATTGGATCATAGATTCAGGGTGCTAATATCATAAATGGCAGAAGAAATTGGTTTTTTGTTCCAAAACAGGTAATATAAACAAAGCTTCCAAAGGGAAAGAAGATGGTGATATAGAGTTGGTGGAATCAACCTGCATTTATTTTTAACCTTCTTTCTTTACCATTTTGGAAGAAGTTAGCCCGCTGATGCGGGCATTTGGAGGGCTTTTAAACAGCCAAAAGGTACGTGCATAGCCCCCTCTCTCTCTTTCTTTGTGGTCCTTAAGCCTTGAAGCTTTCTTGTGGAAATGTGTTTGAGTGTGACCAATGAATACTTAAATTTAACTCTGGTTTTTCCTCCGGAAGACAGAGACAATTTTCCTCATAAATCCTCTCCTCGCTAATATATTATTGTATGTAAACGGTTCAACCGAAACGGCCATGTGGTATTGTTAGATTATTTTTTCATTGTGATTACTTTCCTTTAATAGGATCTTTTAACCTTATAGCTCTTCTCTTGGGCAACTAAAAATTAAGTTGGTATTTCAACTGTGTTATATAACAAGCGGAACTTCTTGAAGTTAGGAAGCTGACTATGCAACTTATGCGCTGTTCGTTCTGATATTTCTATATTGGGTCTTCTATAGTGATCGTGCTGAGTTTTTGCCAGAAGAGTAACTGGGTAAGTTTTCTTTTTAATTATATTTAAACTATAACGTTCAACTTGCAAAAAGTGCCGACCTACTGAAATATATAGAATTCAAACTGATATGAACATCCATATCATAGATACTGTTTGCTTGATTTTCAAGTTCCAGACATCTTGCTTTTGCAATGAATTTTAGCCCCTGCTTGTGGCTTTATTTTAGTTTCACCTAAGAGTCACAATCTTTACTTGGTTGCACATAGAGATCTGTTGAAATCATTACAATTATTGCTGCCCGAATTTTGTTGCTCTGATAATTAGACTTGTTTTGCTGATTTGTCACTGTCTTTTTATGAGGGAGCAAAAAATTACCTTAGTTTGCTTTCACGATTACAACTTTTGACTTCATAGGAATTTTTGTAATGTTTCTCGGAGGAGCCTTTTGTAGTCAGTATTTCAACTAGAAGGAACTTAAACAAGAAAGATTTATACACTTAAGGAACCATTCTGCATATGTAATGCTCCTATAGCTTGATTGATTCTTTTTATCTGTTTATTTGATTTGCTGCATAACCATCCTCTGGTCTTGATTCTTTCGACTTATATTTTACTTGATAGACTCTACAATGTTGGTGAAATAATTGGTGGAAATATTCATGTAACTGTAATTCAAATTTCTACTGATGTATTCTGCAAATATAACCATTTGAGGACTCAAATTGATTTGGTCAATTTGCAGAGTGAAGATACTTTTATAATATGGAACTTGGTGCTGCTGTGAGTGTTGAACTTCCATATTACAACACCATTAAGGTAAATGTCAACTGGTTTATCCATCTTTTGGACCATATTTCTTTGACATACTTTTCCAAGAAGAATCGGGGGTTTAATATAGTCTGAGTGATTTCATTGAAAATTCTAGAGCACATCTTAGTTGAATCTAAGAGCGAAACGTAGGTTACTTTGTAAGAAAAGGCATTGGGTTATTCATATCCAATTTGTTTGACCTTTATGAAAAACATCTAGTCTTCTTCACTTTAGCATAATTGAATCGCACTGAGATTTTCTTAACACCCTTCACAGCATTATTGGAACTCTATCTTGTTGTTTTATTGAATTTCTAGCTGAACGGAAGGTTTCATTTTGGCTTTAAGAAATTTTGGGCTGCCTTCAGAATTAGGTATACATAAATTTGACTTCTGTTTTTGTCAAAAAAAAAAAAAAAACTTTGGTGGACATTGTTTCAATCCAGTGGTTACATTTTTTTTCCTTACGAGTCATCAATTTCAAAGTCTAGCCTTTTTTTTTTTCCTATAATGGGTGGGAGGGAAACTATTGCTAGTTTAGTTGAATTTGTTTGCTTGACAATTGTTAGCGGATGCAGGTGCATCGCTTAATGTGCTTGGAGCTCAAGAAACTCGTTGATAGCATTTTGCACATGTTCTCAGCTCTCGAGTCTGCTCGGCCACGATGCACATCAGGAATGCAGGCTTTATGCTCATTACAATCAGCAATGGATAAAGCAAAGTTATTAATCCAGTACTGTTCTGAATCCAGCAAACTCTACTTGGTACTTTCTTTTTAACTTTTATTGTTCTGTTTATAAAAGAACTAAAAAAATCTGCTAAATCTAGAAACTGGTATCACCAGTCCAAGGCTGTTGTTTTATTATGAAATCAATACCCATGTTGCATTCATGCAGCATATCATCTTTGTTTTCTAATCACAAAATGTAATGTTAAGAGCACCATTGCATTCTTGATATATTCATCCGCCTCTTGAATCGTTTCATTCCCCATGGTCAGCATGAAATTAGTTTTGACATTTTGAATTCACATGCCAATGCCATCTTCGATACTGTCAAATTTATGCAGTAAGCCATTCACATAATTTTCAGGTTTCTGTTGACATTATTTGGGTAATAATTGTATTCATGAAATATTTAGGCAATTACAGCAAAAGAGATACTCTTAAGGTGTGAAAAAATTCGGAGAACTTTGGAGATTTGCATGAATCAAGTTCAAGATATGGTTCCACTCTTTTTGGCTTCAAAGGTTTGTAGTACTCCATAACTTTTTCTCGTTTTGAAATTTCCTGGCAGGAGAATTTTAGAGTGCTTGATTTACTACTATTATTCCATGTATTATTTGGTGCTATTGTTACTATAGTGGTAGAAAGATGTATAGTTTTGTTGGTTGAGTTTTTAAACATTATGTACTATCTTCAGTCTTTTTTACCTTTTCCTTTAAAATCTTTCCTTAATTGTAATTAAGGAGAAATTACTATTTACAGATACATGGAATTATAGATGAACTTAGGAGTGCAAGGTTTCCTCTAGAACCTTCTGAATATGAGGTTGGCGCAGTTATACGTGCACTGCTTGAACAAGACATATCTGCATTAGGCTCCAAAATGCAATCAGAAATTGAGGCTCTTCAACTTGCAGCTTTGAGGTTGAACATTACATCTCCTTTTGCTCTTTTGATAGAGCAAAGATCTATCAAGAAACTTCTTGGAAAAGTTAATGATACAAACCCAACTAAGAGAAAAATCTTGCATTATCTCTTACATCTTCTGAAAAAACATGGAAAGTTAATTTGGCAACTCCAATCTAAAAGCATCATTCCTATGGAGGAAGAGAACTTTTTTTCATCCATGGAGCTGGAGCAAGGAATAAAAAAAGAAGATGATACGTCAACTGATGACTTATTCATCCTTAAACTTCCTGAGCAATTCAAATGCCCTATCTCTATGAGACTGCTGTATGATCCTGTAATTATTGCTTCTGGAAAAACATTTGAACGAGTTTGGATAGAGAAGTGGTTTAATGAGGGCAATCAGATGTGCCCTGTGACTAATACAAGGTTGGAGCAATTGTCTGTCACTCCAAATTTAACAATGAAAAGCCTCATTTCAAAGTGGTTTTTGAGGCATGGAATCAACATTCCTGAAGTTGCACAACCAATTCCTTCACTGCTTTCCTTACAGAAACCTTCTTCCAGCTCCATTGTTAGCTTTGGCAGTTCTGTGCTTGGTTTGCAACTTAAAATAGGGAGTGTCTCACTTGGCTCAATGAGTACTGAATCTAGTTTAGTTTCATCAGATGGGAAATCTAATGATGAGATTACGAGTGGGCTGCCTCAGATTGTTGCAGATTCTCATGGTCAAATATATCATCACTCTTCTATGACTTCAAGTAGTCATGACATCAATACAGCCTTTCTTTCTGAACTTGATAAACATTCCTGGGAATCTCAATGCAAGGCTGTTGAAAATGTTAAAGGCCTTCTGGAAGACAATGATAAGGCTCAGCATTTGACTTTTTCAAGTAGTTATGTTATTCCTGTGATTAATTTTTTGAAGGATGCAAATGAAATATGTGATATAAAAATGCAAAAAGATGGAGCAGAGGTGCTTCTAGCGATTTTGAGCAGTAGCAGGTAATGTTTCTTTCTGGTATCCTTTTTGCTTCGTTAGCTACTTAGGTGTTGTCAGTAAAAACATTATTGAGTTAAGAGGCAAATAATATGATCTGAGTGGGTAACAACATAAGAATCAATGCTTGGATTTTTCTTTAAAAAGGTTTACCTATCATTAGAACACATATATGGCGTTCAAGCTTATAAAGTATTCGAGTAGCTTATGTTGCTGCCGAAAAATTAAGGAAACCCACTTGCATAATACAATTATTTTTTGGCAATTAAATGCAGATGATGGAAATAGGTACATAGTTTAAGGAGCAAACAAGCATATTGGTTTCTGTCCATGCTTTCTGTAGATAACTTTATGAGGATACCCTTCTGTAATAATTGATGGCATTGACCATATTGCATGAAGTAAAGACACTACTAGTTTACTAGTTTGAGAATGAGGAAATTCTTTTTAATGAAAAGTTTAATGGCTGGAGCTTAGAAAAATTAAAGCCCCTCCAGGAAGATTGGCATAGCCAGTGCCACGTAAATCTGTTGAGAGTTGATTGAATGTCTATATTATTGAAGTTTTGGTCCTTGCACTCACTGTCTTAGTTATCTATTCCATCACTTGTCCTCTGCTTCTGCCCTTCTCTATTATATGCTGGAACTTTGAACCATAAATCTTTCACTACTTCTGATATATTGTTCTTGACATCGACTTATCATACAAAGTTGCTGTTGTCCTAGGATAGTAGAAGCGCTCACTTATTCGCTGATGATAAAGGTATCTTTTGTTGCCTGCAGAGTCGAATTCCCTCCCTTTCATCAAGATGTTATCAATTTGTTGGCATCATTGTTGGATTCTGAACCAGCTGGAGAGTCCCTTGCAATACTGGTAGTTTTATCCTGGCAACAGTACTATAAGTCCAGAATTGTGGCATCTGGCGTTTTGCCTTCCATCCTGAAAGTCCTTGACTCCACAGTTACAGAATTTTACGTGCTGGCTATGAAGATCTTACGTAATTTGTCCAATGGAACTGATGTTGGTTATCATATTGCATATTTGGGTTATATCCCCAAGCTGGTTGCTTTTCTTGAGGATTCAAATGTTGCGGGCTTTTGCATTGAGATTATAAATAACATATGCAATATTGAGGAGGTTAGAATTGAAGTTGCAGAAGCCAATTTTTGTACTTCAATAGCCACAATTTTGGAAGCCGGTAATAAGGAGGAGCAAGAACTTGCTGTTGATTTGCTCCTGTCTCTATGCTCTGACAATCCAGGGTACTGTCAAATGATAAAGACAGAAAGCATAATCCAATCTTTGTTCAGCATATCTATCAATGGCAGTTCTAAAGGATCCGAGAATGCGTTAGTACTGCTCGGCCTCATGGGATCCATGATGAAAAGTGATGCCTCGCAATGTTCAATCCCTTGCACCGTTTTCAGCCAAGAAAACTCGCGTATCTCCAGCAGTGACTTCAGGGTTAAAAAATCATCTTCCAAGGGATTTGGATGTCTGAGAAAGAAATTCTCAAGGTTTTTACTTGCTCAATGTTGATTTTCCTTTTGATTTTTTTTTTTTCCTGCTTGAATGCCTTTCTCCTTTAAGAAACTCATTAATCCATGATGTATATATTATATTGTGGGAATCAGGGGGATTAGCTCAATTTTGATCATGTAGTCACAGTGCTGTAGGTTCTCATATTTCCAGGGTCTGTTTAGTAAATAGAATGCTACCTCTTTTTCTAGACAGTTTTTGGGCAGAGGTATTTTTGCAATCCAGGGGTTAGCAGCTATACAAATATGTGCATTTGCATACCCTCCTTGCCGTTCACCATTCATCTCTTCCTTTTTCACTTTTTATTTATTTAAGAAAAGATGAGAAAAAAACGAAGGCATTTCCCAGTTCCCAGGTGTAAACATTAGCAAAATGAAGTTTCTAACTATGAACCAATCGGATTTTATTTTCCTCTGTAAAAGAATGATTTGACACTGTAAGCGATTTTGATTCCCGTTTGAGTTCTGTCAGCCAAAGTTTTGTAGAATTCTAGTAGTAGTCTCCTTTGATGAACGCGTTCAGTCTCTTCAATTCTCGATTTTGTTGATCCACCATTGCTCGGACAACGTCTACAATAGAAACCATGCCGACTATTCTCTCATCTATGACAGGAACATGCCGTATGTTATTGTCTGTCGTCATTGCTTCTCTTAAATCAAATGTAAAGTGAGTTGATTCCATCTTTCTTGTATTCAGATTACATAAATCACCATACATACCACTTACCTGTTGTGAGTTGCACTGAAGAATGCTTGTATCAGATTTCACTGTCATTAACTTGGTGACAAATGAAAACTAATGACAATTTAAATGGGATGGAGTTATGTTAAAAAAAAAAAAAAATTTGTAACCAGTTGCTGTGATTTAATTGCTAAATTCTTAATTTCAGTGATTAGGACTTAAATTCTGACAGCCTCAATTACCCAAAGAAAAGTTTGCAAACAGAGAAATTAGCTTGTCCATCATGATTTCCCCAACTCTTGTATTTAGGTGATCTTCCTTGCCCTCTAATCTTCCTCAAGTAGTCCTATCCATTCCACCATTAGGAAAATTATCAGGTCTCAAAGTTAGAAGAGTTGTGAAGACAAGCCTAGATAACGATGAACATTGTGATTTGACTCTAGACTCTCAGTCCGTAGCTTGCCTTCCAAGATTAAATAGATGCTAAAACTTAAAAGAGTACATGCATGTAGCCCTCATTACTTGAAGCATGCGGAGTACAAAGGCGGTTGCCGATGAAAATGGCAAGCCTAAATTGCTTCCAAAGAGAATATGTACAACCAAATTGTGGTGAACACTAGCATGATCATGCCTGTAGAGGGAACAAGAGAATCATTATTCACATACAGGTTTTGTGTCAAAGCTGCTTAAGCAGATTGCAAAGGCTTGGAAGGCAGAGAGTGGGTAACGATAATCCAAGGTGAAAATGTCCTCACCAATCTTTCCAAATTGTAGAATCACTTTTTCTTGTTCCACTGCTCTAACATTTTGGCTTGGCTCCACAGCAGCCACCAACTGGAAATTCTTCACAGAAGCCACTGTAACTCGTCCTTTAAAATTTAGGCACCAACACTGCAACTGTTCATGCCATCTAGGAGCTTTATTTTTCAAAACTAAGGGTGCACTTTGCACTGATTTCAAAGGCTTACCATAGCCAGTTGAGTTGAATCCAACTCGTGCGCTTTTTCCTTCTGCATCTAATAAGGAAGAAGAATCCTTATCATGGCAATTGAACGCCACTGGAGTAGGAGCAATTCCTCCTTCTTCAATCGCAGAGATGGGGATTGAGTGCATTGTACACTGCATTCTCCTTGGACCTCTGGTACGTAGAACATTGAGCTCATAAGATATGTCGGCAGTGTTATAGTTGCTCGTAGGCACCCTTGGAGGCACCTGCTTGAAACGAGTTTTCCAACAAGATTGAAAACTGGATCGGACAGTAGAGTCATCTGGAGGTTGACAGTCGAAAATGTTGAACTTGGTTCCCAGGAAATTAGACCTGTTAAACTTCACTCTTAAATTGCACGAAACAACAGACCAATCCTTAAGAAAATAACAATTTCACACATCGAAAAGCTTGCCTGAGTTTTCCAACATAATTGTAACTTGATCTAGAGAAATCATCCCCAACTAAAGATATCACAAAATAACTACTGGTAGCCCTTCTGACCTTTTTTGCTGCCAGTAACAATTTACTCAAATCACCGGACGGAGCTGTAATTTTTTCGTAAATATTAATAAAAATTAGTTATATATAGATTTTACTAAGCAGAAACATACAGTTTTTAGAATCAAAACACCCAAATGGCCAAATCAAATACCCAAGAAAAAATGATAAAGCAAAGGAAAATTTACCAGGACTGAGACCCATATACAATCGATATGTTGAAATTGCCCTTTCCCTCCTAACAAAGCATTGAATCGGAGTATCCCTTGGGCCAGGCTAAACCAAAAACAAAAAGCAAAACCCACAAACTATAAGTAACAAAAAAATTGATTTTTTGATAATAAAGGGCAAAAAAAAAAAAAAATCTCACCTGCTTTAAAGAGATGGGGAAAGTTAAAAAGCCACATTGTTCAGGCGTCTTAACAATCTCTTTAGTGATTTCCCTCCATGACCTGCACACTGAAGCACAAGCAACCACATCTTTCTTTCCAGGCCAACATGTTTCCCTCGCTTCCACTCTTTGAATTATATCTAAAAGTAATTCCCGAGGTAAATTTGCCCATTGCCCTTGCTTTGAAGAACCAGCTGATGATGATGGTGATGATGAAGAAGCTTCTGGAGCAATATAGGCTCGTCCAAGCCCAAGCTTATGTCTCTTCCTCTCTGAACTTTTCTTTGATATATTCCCAATCTCCCGAACAAAGGTTTTCAATGGCATTTTTCTTAATTTTGACTTTACACAGCTAAAAAGATCATAATCAGGCAAATAGAAAGAAAGAAGAAAGATGTAATATTTAAAAGAGTTTGTTTTTCATTTTTGGTTTTGAAATTTACCTGAAAGATTGAAGATTTTTCGGCTGCCAAATTGAAAAGAGAGACCTTTGACACAAATTTAAAAAAAAAAAATTTTAACAGGAAGATTTGGAAAAATGTTGAAAATTTCCAGAAAGGAGAGACAAATTCATCGGAAAACAAGAAACGAGAGGCAAATTGGAGAATGTACACAATCTCCAATTAGAGAGAGAGAGAGAGAGAGAGAGAGAGAGAATCTAATGGGATTAGACGTTAAGACCGGCGATTTGATTGTTCCTTTTCTTTTCTCTCTCTATCTCTCCGTCGCTGCCACCGCCTCAAGCTGCCGTTCGACAGGAGTACAACGCAATGAAGGCTCTTCTCTTTTTTTTCTTTCCTTTAATTCTAATACAAACGATTTGCATTTTTTGAAAACCGTTTTTTTTTTTTTTTTTTCTCTGCTTTTGTTGTTTTTAAATTTTGTCCGTTAATTTTAATTGGCAGGTTTTTTCTGTGTGTTCACACAGTTAGCAGGAAAATTGCACTCGGGACACGTGGCAGTCAAAGGAGACATTGGTCCCTTCGATTTGATTTTGCTTGATTAAGAAGATTAGCTTTATTAAAATAAATAAATAAATTACATCGTTCATCCCTTAACTATATTTGTGTTTTTAAAATAATCAATAAATTTTTTAAATTAATTACTGAATTTTAAGTAAGTATTTTTTATTATCTAATCATTAGTTTTTTAGCAAAAAAATTTATTATATTTAAACGATTGATTGATAAAAAAATATTTATTTAAATTTAATAATTAAATAAAAAAATTTAATAATTAAATGATCATTTTAAAACACAAAACATAATTGAGTAATTAATGATATATTTTATACAAAAATATTAATATTAATAATTTTTTCCATAAATTTTCTCATTCATTGTGAAAATTTTAAATTTTATAACTAAATTTAATAAAATAATCATACTCTTAAGATATATTAAAAATAAAATATGCGATAATATTTTATTTTATTTTTAATTAAAAATTGCACTGGCAAGCATGAAAACACTTTTTGTTATAAGTTTCTTTGATTTTTTAGATCCACTTTTTCATTTTATGTTCCAAGCAATGAACTTTTTAGATTTAAAAACAGTAATGCCTGATTGAGAATGTTTTTAATATTTTTTTCATACACACATTAAATTTAATAGTAATATATAATTTCCAATAGCAAAAATTGTCTAATGTATAATGTTTTGCTTTTTTTTTTTTTTGGCAATCCATTTATAACTTAGTGTTATTATTAAAGAAAAAAAAAACTAATTAGATGTTATAATCACGAGGTTGTTTGGTATCGAAGAATCCCTCGTGATTCCTTGAAATAATATTTCCTCAACAATTGTAAAATATATATATATATATAATACAACTTAGTTAATTTCAAGTTATTTTTAAATTTAAAAATTTTCAAAAAATTACATACAATATGTAACAATTAATGAATTATATAAATTTAAAGATTCGTATATTCGTATTATATTTTATATAAAAATTAAATATTATAATTTATATTAATATGATAATATTAAATATTTTTTTTAATTTTATTAAATTTATATAAAATAATTATTAAAATTTTAAATTATTATTTTTAAATTTTTAATTATATCATATTATTATATTATAATTTAAAACTATAACTAAATAATTTTTAACACGAGAACAATCTTTACGATCCTGAATTATAGCTAGTGAAAAGTTTTGAGAGTTACCACCACTCAATTTATTCCCCGCACGAGTGGCTTGCAGCTGGCTTAGCTATGTCCTTCAGATTCGTGGAAATGCGGGAGGCTCTTTGACAACCGAGTCGACCGGTGTCAGATCAAGGATAAGATAAGTTGAAACTTTGAGATGTAAGGTCACACTTTCACGTGCCACATCCACATAGCTTAATCATTACTCACTTGTCTGTCTGGCTCAATAATCAAACATTGAATATCATCTAAGAAAGTGGAGAGCTAATGGGAGCTTTTCTTAACAATGATAGCTTATCTTTAATCTGCCATTAGTGGTAGAGATAAAAAGCATCTAATTTCAATCCTTTGTTTGTCTTTGATGAAACCTTAACTTGCGGTTAACGTTTGATCGAAGTTTAACATAATCTGTCCATGATAATTCAGTGAGAAAGTGGTATGTCAGTGGCAGTGTTCTTGACTCCAAAAGGAAGCATGCTTGAATTATAGCAAGGATGTGGTCTTTTTCTGTTTCATTTACTTATAATATTTTCAATTGATTAAATACATTTTATATGCATTATTCTTCAATTTTCTTTATTAACACTTGATGTTAGCTGTGGGTTTTAAAAACAAGACCACTCAAACATTAGGGTCCACTCACCAACCGGCGAACCTAGAGATGCACTGGAGCCGACCTTGACTGCTGCTATTGATTTTAAATTGTAGTTAATTAGAAGTATTTTCATGGGATTTTATTACTTTATTGGATTTCTTGCTTATTAGAATGAATGCAGTTTGAAAAAAAGTTTCTACAGTCTATTAGGGTTTACATTGTGGTGGCTGCAGTGCTACAAACTGCTACTAGATTCTGCATAATTTGATGGAATTTGAAACTGAAAATGGTCGTCTCCATGCTGATCAAGGTCTCCAGGTCAGATACAAACCCCTTATTAAAAGAACTATGGCAATGAAACAAGTCCCAGCTAGCTCAACAGCTACAATGAGCTCCATAACTCAATTGGGTCAAGCAAATTGAAGTGCCTAGTTAGGTGCCTGTCTGTAATTGCAGTATCATTCAAGAAGAAAAAAATTATGAACTTTCAACTTTTTATCATATTAAAACAAATATATGCAGCCAAGCTTTAGAACGAGGTCAAGTAGAAGCAAAGCAAAATGATACTTGGGGAAGTGAAATGTGGAGCCCTTTTTTTTTTTTTTTTCTTGCTTTCTTTCATGCATGCACTGTGGCCTTGCATAACTTGGTTGAAAATCATGTTGTTTCAGTTGGAAGTTTGCCAACTGGTACAATGCCCACAAGGACAAATGTGGATTCCACCTGGATAAGATTTTGGTGTTGCAAAACTGTAGGCTCACATCGGAAAAAAAAGTTATTGTTCTTGATTTGATGAAGAATTTGGACGTGCCACAAATTAATTCAGACGACATGCCAGCTCTGCAAATTTCCGTCCCTACTTGCCCAATGTCTTGGATTATGCCAAGAAAGGGTATTAAAAGAAGTTAAAAATGAAGGAGCCATCAAGAGCTCGTGAAGGTCACTAATTATTAACAGTCATGAGACCATGCATACACCAATGATGAGTAAGGCAAGTGAGCCTTTTGGTAATGAAAAATAAAGGAAAAAGTAAACCGACTGTTGTTCTTTCCTGAGGATTTTCTTTGTCATGTCATTCTTTTTATTCCTCTAGATTCTCATCAATGATTGATTTTTGTTGCTCCAATATCATCCACTGATCAGGCACTAAATGTAGATGCTTCAAAGTTCCTTGTGCAAACAAAATCGAAAAGTTCCTTCCACAAAGGATCTGGTTTATGCCAAAAAAAACAGTGTATGAGATTGGGCCTGAGCAAGATCAAGATCTAAATTTCTTCATTAACTGATTAAAGCTTAGACTCTGGACTCTTTTTCACCCCATTACTTACAATGTGCCTCACTTCGTAAAAATTATATTAACAGAGCCCAAGCCTGCAAAGATCTCAACGGACATTTTGACAGACACACTCACCCATTATGAGCGTAGGTTTAGCCCAAAATGCTTCAATCACTATCTGTCAGAATTTAAAATACATACATGAAGACTCCTCTGGCAGAAGTTTTGGGGTTTGATGACGTCATGTAGATATCTATGGCATACTCAAAGAACCTGACATATGGGACGACAGACTGTAAGCACAGACTCCAAGTAAATTCATTTATGACAGGACAAAGACAATAAAGAAAAGAAAAATATGGCTAGATTACTGACTAGTGTCGTTTATCTTCTGACTCCCATGTATATCGGCTTAGAAACTGGGCTGTTAATGGATTTGAACCCTTCAAATGGCGATAAGAATGTCTCCCAGACAAATAAGATCAAAACGCGTGCGTCAGCCCACAACTTGAATTCCCTTCTCTTGCCGCATCTTTAATGTCTAGTCGGTGGGCTGCAAACTAGAGAGTATTTAGTTACAAGAGTTAGTGGAGCCTATCACAATCAAAATACTAATCATTTTGTCACCACGTAAATAAATTGGCCTCTGTGTCTTCATTTTCACAGGAAAAAGCATGGTTTTGAGGATAAGAACGAGTAAAAATGACGACTCTCCGACAGAAAATAAAGGAAAAGATAAGATCCCACCCACAGATATATATAGGCTTTTTCTCAAGATATTTGCTGTGAGAGATGGTTCTTTGTTTTGGTTCTAGCAGGTGAAAGATCATCAGCAAATGGGTTCTCTAATGGCAGGATGGGATTCTCCTGTATCAGATCCTGCAGCAGGTGATTTCAGTAAACTCTTATCAGGTTTATCTTGCATGGCTTAGTTAGTGCTTCCATGGTGTTTTCTATTTACTACTTAATCCTTTTGTTTAATTTATGGTCATTTGAAAATCTTTCAGTAATACGGAACAGAAATCGATCACTTACCAAGGAAGAGATTGAAGCGTACTGGAGATCAAAGAAGAAAACGGAGGAAGAGCATCTTAAGGCTATTTGCAGTCCATCAGATAGCTGCAGCAAGCTGGTGCAAATTGTTATTAAAGATTTTACAATTAATTGCAGCTTAGTCTTATTTTTCACCACGTTTTGAATTAGTTTTACACATGGATTATATGGTAGGACACTCCATTTGCGGAGTATGGAAGGCAGTATATGAGATCAAGCTCCATGCCTTTGCCCAATACAAAGCAGGGTTTCCTGGAAATGAACGAAGAAACAAGCCTGGAGAACATCACAAAGAAAAATGGCTGGTGAGTAACTAAATCTTAATTACTCGACTCATTAGCACCAAAAAGTTTAAGTTGACAAATTTTATCAACATACAAATTTCTGTGGATTATTGCAGGTGGACAAGAAGCAATTGGGCATTCTTGAATGAACCTCCTGTTGCTGACCGCCTTACCAACAGTTACAAACCGCAGTTCCACATTGCCAACCTTGGTGCTTCGAAGCTTAACACAGATACTGGAATCAGTACTTAAATCTTTTGCTCCTAATGCTACTTCTACAAAGTAGCAAGAACGTTACGTACTCTGATGTGTGCTGGCTGAAGTCTGTACCAAGTAGTACTAAATTACTGATAGTAGTGGGGGATGAATCTGTTGTCAGCATTTGTCACTGGGGTTCTTTTGGCAACTTAAAATTTCCTAAGCTCTGTACTGTATAGAGATTTGTATGACAAGATTTTTCTATACTGATGACTTCTTTCTAAAACAAGAATAATTGTGCTAAATATTGCATGATTTGACTGTTTTCACTGCAAATTATGTGCAGTGGTTTGTGCATCAGAGATCAGTAGATAAAAATTAAATTCTAAGAGGTTTAATAAAAACTGTCAAGGGCAATCATTATCAGCCTTGTGTAAATGATGGGTCTATTTCTTAGCTAAATAAATTCACTTTTCCCAACAAACTGTTAACTTTTCTTATACAAAATTTCGAATAAAATTCATGGGCGTGTGGTAATCAAAGCCGAAATATCATTTTCTGGTGATATGGAACTTTGGGTTGAGCCCAGTCCATTCATATAAGAGGCACTTTGACCCAATTAGTTCTTATGTTGCCTAGGCTTAATATTAGGAAATGTAACTCTTTGTCAAAACTGCTCTGCTCTTAATGTATATTAAAATCTTTTGGTGATGTGATTAAAAAACAAAGATATGATGTATATGATGAGTAGTCTCAAAGCTTTAAAAACATAGACTAATTCCAAACTCACTAATTTATGCAACTAATCCTGAAACTTCCATAATGTTTATTTTATCTTTTTTTCTCCAAACCACTGTTTAATTTTGAAGTAATTGACTAATTGTTAGTCGGACGTTTTTTTATTGGCTGTCGGTTGAAATGGGTAAACGGCGACTCTTTTTTTTTTTTTTTCTTTATTAAGCCTGTATACCAATTTTCCAAGCACATTAAGTGAAATACCAATGTTAGCCTGTACCCAACCTGGCTAATTCAACAATGCGTGCGTAATTGAGACGATCAGCCAAATATTTTCAATAACAAAGACTGCTTAATTTTCTATATTTTCCCAAACCAAGAATTTTCACATGACAGAGACAGACCGACAATTTTCTACCGTTGATGAAAGCAATTTGTACTGCACGATTAGTCAAAAAGCTTAAAATCATATCATAGTTATCCAAAATAGGCACTTCATTTCCCACCAATCAGGATGATCCTCAGGAGTACTTCACATACCACATCTCATCCATAAATAGTGCTTCCATTTGGTTCACACTCCATCACAAGAACATAATCCAAAACCTCTTTACCAACTAGTACGTCTCATTTGGCTCTCATTTCTGTGGCTGAAGAATTATTCAATGGCTGGAAAGAGCAAGGTTTTGATCATTGGAGGCACTGGATACATCGGAAAGTTCATTGTCGAAGCCAGTGCAAAAGAGGGTCATCCCACTTTTGCTTTAGTTAGAGAGAGTACGGTTTCTGATCCTGTTAAGGGAAAGGTTATTGAGAACTTCAGGAACTTAGGGGTCCAATTGTTGTGCGTAAGTATATTTGAGTTCTTGTGAACGTGAACGTATATTCACGTCGTGATCTTGTTTTTTTAGTTTGGTGTTTTGTCGGCATGCAGGGGGATCTTTACGATCATGAGAGTTTGGTTAAGGCAATAAAGCAAGTTGATGTGGTGATATCCACCGTTGGTGGCATGCAGTTAGCAGATCAAGTTAAGATCATTGCTGCCATTAAAGAAGCTGGGAATGTGAAGGTTAGTGTTTCCCACTCAAGTTGAGGGTTTGATATCAGACATTCGTTTGGTGGTCTTTGATCTTTAGCATATGTGACATCACCATAAATGAAATTAGCTGAAACCATGGTTGTTTAATTTGTTTGATTAGAGATTTTTTCCATCGGAATTTGGAAATGACCCCGACCGGGCTCATGCCGTTGAGCCAGGGAAAACAGTATTCACAATCAAGGCTCAAATCCGCCGTACTATCGAGGCTGAAGGAATCCCTTACACTTACGTGTCCTCTAACTGCTTTGCGGGGTATTTTATTCCTAACTTGGCACAGCAAGGAGCCACTGCTCCCCCAAGAGACAAGGTTGTTATCCTAGGCGATGGAAATACTAAAGGTAAATAGTGTTCCTTAGCTCATCAATATTAGCTTCTTTTCCATTTTTATTTAGGGAAGCCAAGTCCTAAACCATACTAGACTGATAGATGCATCACATCCACTGGCTAAGGTGGTATGTTTCTCTATTTACAAGCTTTGAATTCAATTGCTAGGAAAAACTATTCCAAGGAATGATGGAAAATGGATCCTTTTAGTGATCTAGAAAGAGGAAAAATGAAACTTAAATCATTTTTGTTATGTAAACCAAACAGAACATCTCTTCTTGGAAAAAAAAAATGAAAATGAAAAATTCAGAGGGCTTGATCAAAGGTTAAGGGCTTAGTTGTAGAAATTAAACAAGCATGTAATAATCACTATTTGCATCCTGTTCTGTTTGCAGCTGTTTTCAACGATGAAGGTGATATTGGCACCTACACCATCAAAGCTGTTGATGACCCCAGAACATTGAACAAAAGCCTGTACATCAGGCCTCCTAAAAACACCTATACGTTTAACGAGGTTGTTGCCCTGTGGGAGAAACTGATTGGCAAAACCCTTGAGAAAACATATGTTCCAGAGGACCAACTTCTCAAACAGATCCAAGGTTGTTGAAATCCCTGCTCTTTTTTCATTCACAAATTCTGCTAATTAAACTTTCTATTGGATTATTCATCAGGGATGTTGATATTAGAATATTTTTTCTTAGCTGCAATTCATATCAATTTGTCCTTCTGTTATTATTGTTAGTGTTATTTCATTTTCAAACGTGATGGCTAATTGGCGTGTTTGGTTTTCATCAATTCTTGCAGAGTCTCCCATTCCAATCAATGTGATATTGGCAATCAGTCATTCAATCTTTGTGAAAGGTGATCACACCAACTTTGAGATTAAGCCGTCATTTGGAGTCGAGGCTTCCGAG
Organism: Durio zibethinus; assembly: GCF_002303985.1. The sequence continues at coordinate 1,433,779 of NW_019167949.1, read as the reverse complement.
CTATACCCTGACGTGAAATATACCACTGTGGAAGAACAACTCCGCCGTTTTGTTTGAGAAAAAAATTGAATCATAGCTCTTTGTTAAAACTACTACTAGTAATAATGAAGGCTGTACCATCGCCCCCCAATTTTTTTTTAACGTCATTGTAGCAGAATACTTCATTTCACCAAAAATAATACTTGATCCCCTTTTTTCTAGTAAAATTATTTTTTGATTCCTCCTTTTTCCTATCTCTAGCTTCGCCTCTGGTAATAATTGGGAAATATCATCAAGACTTTGCTTGGTTAAAATTCATAACTACTTTTCTACTTTGTAACTTAATCATTAGATTAAAAATTTTTCATCCTCATTTTTTTTCTATCATTGCTACCTACTAAAGCCCAAGGGATTTGTGGAGAGAGCTAGAGGAGAGTGTGTGTTCTCAAGTTTCTTGTCATCATTCGACAGACTGTGAACGATGCTGTTCTTCTTGCTTATATATAATTAACAGCAGCTTCATCTCTACTTGATTATATAATTTTCATATTAACATTGAATTTGAATAGAAAGTCATTCAGTCCCCGGACTAAAAAAATACATGAATAAGCAGCGATAAAAATTCAAATCCTGATGTACCCTTTAAACTATAAAAAGGTTCTTGAGCATGCACAGAGTGAATTACCCTTTTATTTTGGTCTAATCAACCAAAACATGAATTACCATAATATGATACTACCTTTTCGTTTGGCACACAATCCACGAATTAACTACTGGGTGTGAATATTTCATTTTGGCAATGTAAGATGAGCACTGGTTACTTTAAATCGATGGCTTTGTTTTAAAGACTAACCATTCATTGCCCCGCAACATATTTGTGTTGGACTTTCAAGGATCGTATATTGGAGGCTTATGTAAAATACAAATCCTTTTGTATTTTTATAGTAATTGTTAGTCGGACTCTTGTTTATTGTCGTCCGTTGAATTGGGCAAACACTCATTCCTTTTTCATTTTTTCTTTATCAAGGGTAGGCCATATGCCAATTCTCAAATTGGCAATGGATTTTATCAGTATCTTGGCCACGTTCAAGAGTTTCTAGAATGTTAAATTACGTTTTTTTTTTTTTAATTATTTTTTCCCTTTGTTTCTCTTGAAGATGCGTAATTTGTAAGGCATATCAAGTAAAAAATAAATGTCAGCCTACACGTAACCCGGTTAATTCAATAATGCATGCGTAATTGAGACTTTCCAGCAAAAACAAGTTTAAATAACAAAGACGGCTTAAACTTCTATTCCCAATTGGCAAAAAAAAAAAAAAATCTATTCCCTAACCAAGATTTTTCAAATGACAGAGACAGACTGACAATTTTCTACCGTTAATGAAAACAATTTGCGCTGCATGATTAGTCAAAAAACTGAACATGATACCATAGTTATCCCAAATAAGTACTTTGTTTCCCACCAATCAGGTGATCCTTGGGATTACTTCACATACCTCATCTCGTCCATAAATAGTGCTTTCATTTGGCTGTCGAACTCCATTGCAAGAACATCATCCAAAACCTGTTTACCATCTAGTCTTCTCATTTGGCTCTCATTTCTGTAGCTGAAGAATTATTCAATGGCTGGAAAGAGCAAGGTTTTGATCGTTGGAGCCACTGGATAGATTGGAAAGTTCATTGTCGAAGCTAGTGCAAAAGAGGGTCATCCCACTTTTGCTTTAGTTAGAGAGAGTACGGTTTCTGATCCTGTTAAGGGAAAGGTTATTGAGAACTTCAAGAACTTAGGGGTCCAATTGTTGTGCGTAAGTATATTTGAGTTCTTGTGAACGTGAACTTACATTCATGTCGTGATCTTATTGTTTTAGTTTGGTGTTTTGTGGGCATGCAGGGGGATCTTTACGATCATGAGAGTTTGGTTAAGGCAATAAAGCAAGTTGATGTGGTGATATCCACCGTAGGTCTCATGCAGTTAGCAGATCAAGTTAAGATCATTGCTGCCATTAAAGAAGCTGGGAATGTGAAGGTAATTGTTTCCCACTCAAGTTGATGTCGTGATATCAGGCATTTGTTTTGTGGTCTTTGATCTGTAGCTTATGTGACATCACTATAAATGAAATGAGCTGAAACTATGGTTGTTTAATTTGTTTGATTAGAGATTTTTCCCATCGGAATTTGGAAGTGACCCCGACCGGGTTCATGCAGTTGAGCCAGTGAAAACATCATTCACAATCAAGGCTCAAATCCGCCGTACTATTGAGGCTGAAGGAATCCCTTATACTTACGTGAACTCTAACGGCTTGGCGGGCTATGTTCTTCCTAACTTGGCACAGCCAGGAGCCACTTCTCCCCCTAGAGACAAGGTCGTCATCCTAGGCGATGGAAATCCTAAAGGTATAAATAATGTTTGAGTTCTAAAATATCAGCTTCTTTTCCATTTTCAAATATTTTAGTTTAGAGAAGCCCTAAACCATACATAGACTGATAGATGCATCACATCCACTGGCTAAGTGGGTATGTTTCTCTATTTACAAGCTTTGAACTTCCATTGCTAGGAATAACTCTTCCATGGAATGACGGAAAATGGATCCTTTTAGTGAACTAGAAAAATGAAAAAGGACAAATGAAACTAAACTTAATCATTTTTGTCATGTAAATCAAACAGAACATCTCTTCTGAGGAAAAAAAGGAAACTAAAAATCCTGAGGACTTGATAAAAGGTTAAGGGCTTAGTTGTAAAAATTAAACAAAGCATGTAATAATCACTATTTGCGTACTGTTCTGTTTGCAGCTGTTTTCAACTATGAAGGTGATGTTGGCACCTATACAATCAAAGCTGTTGATGACCCCAGAACATTGAACAAGATCCTATACATCAAGCCTCCTAAAAACACCTACTCCTTTAACGAGGTTGTTGCCTTGTGGGAGAAATTGATTGGCAAAACCCTTGAGAAAACATACGTTCTGGAGGACCAACTTCTCAAACAGATCCAAGGTTGTTGAAATCCCTGCTGTTTATTTATTCAAAACAACTGCTAATTAAACTTCCTGTTGGATTATTCATCAAATAGAGGGATGTTGATATTAAGATATTCTTTCTGAGCTGCAATTCATATCAATTTGTTCTTCTGTTATTGTTGATATTGTTATTTCATTTTCAAACGTGATGGCTAATTGGTCTTGTTTGGCTTCCATCAATTCTTGCAGAGGCTCCAATTCCAATCAATCTGATATTGGCATTCGGTCATTCAATGTTTGTGAAAGGTGATCAGACCAACTTTGAGATTGAACCGTCATTTGGAGTCGAGGCTTCCGAGCTATACCCTGACGTGCAATACACCACTGTGGAAGAATTCCTCAGCCGTTTTGTTTGAGAAAAAAATTGAATCATAACTCTGTTTTAAAACTAATACTAGTAATAATTGGCAATCTATCACCAGGACTTTACTGGTAAGAAAGACGGCAAAGGGTAAGGATGAAAAATTTTTTAATTTAATGATTAAGTTACAAAGTAAAAAAATAGATTATGAATTTTAATCATTAATTAAAAAATTATTCATCCTCACCTTTTTGCATCATTCCTACCTAATAAAGCGCAAAAGATTTGTGCAGAGGGCTAGAGGAGATACCGTGTTCATAAGTTTCTTGTTATCATTCGATGCCGTTCTTCTTGCTTATATATAATTTAACGGCAGCTTTGTCTCTACTTGCTTATATAATTTTCATATTAGCATTGAATTTGAATAGAAAGTCATTGAGTCCGAAGACTAAAAAAAAGATATGAATAAGCAGCAATAAAAATTCAAATCCTGATAGCTTTTTTAACTATAAAAAAATTATTAAACATATATAATGTTAGTTATTTCAGCGAAGTGATAAACATAATATTATAAAATAATATATCGTAATAAACTTATAATAATAAATAATAATTAATAAATTAATATAAAATATTATTTAAAATTATTTATAAACGAACAAAAATCCAATATATGTATAAATAGTTCGTTAAAAATTTTGTTCGTTCGCACCAATAAATGTTAGCATATACCTATTCGGGCTAATTCAATACGCAAGCGCAGCAAAAAGAAGTTTCAATAACAAAGACGGCTTAAGCTTCTATTCCCAATTGGCACAAAAAAAAAAAAAAATCTATTCCCTAACCAAGATTTTTCAAATGAAAGAGACAGGGCCTAATTTTCTATCGTTGATGAAAATAATTTATTGGTGCATAATTGGTCAAAAAACTGAAAAGCATACCGTAGTCGTCCCAAATAATCACTTTGGTTCCCAGCGACCAAGATGATCCTTGGCAGTACTTTACATCCCTCATCACATCCATAAATAGTGCTTCCATTTGGCTGTCAGAATCCATTACAAGAACATAATCCAAAACCTTTGTACCAACTTGTACTTCTTATTTGGCTCTCATTTCTGTATTCTTCAATGGCTGGAAAGAGCAAGGTTTTGATCATTGGAGGGACTGGATACATCGGAAAGTTCATTGTCGAAGCTAGTGCAAAAGAGGGTCATCCACTTATGCTTTAGTTAGAAAGAGTACGGTTTCAGATCCTCTTAAGGGAAAGGTTATTGAGAACTTCAAGAACTTAGGGGTCCAATTGTTGTACGTAAGTATACTCATGTCGTGATGTTTTTTTTTAGTTTGATGTTTTGTGGGCATGTAGGGGGATCTTTACGATCATGAGAGTTTGGTTAAGGCAATAAAGCAAGTTGATGTGGTGATATCGATATCCACCGTATGTCAAATGCAGATAGCAGATCAAGTTAGGATCATTGCTGCCATTAAAGAAGCTGGGAATGTGAAGGTTCGTGTTTCCTAGTTAATTTACTCAATATGTAGAATAGAATTAACTTACCTGCAACTCTGCAAACAAATTAATAAGATTATTCTAATGGTTTTTAATTTGTTTGGTTAGAGATTTTTCCCTTCGGAAATTGGAAATGACAACGACCGGGTTCACGCCGTTGAGCTAGGGAAAACAGCATTCGCAATCAAGGCTCAAATCCGCCGTACTATTGAGGCTGAAGGAATCCCTTAACACTTATGTGCCCTCTAACTGCTTTGCGGGCTATTTTCTTCCTACTTTGGCCTAGCCAGGAGCCACGGCTCCCCCAAGAGACAAGGTCGGTATCCTTGGTGATGGAAATCCTAAAGGTAAATAGTGATTATTGGCTCATGAATATCAGCTTCTTTTCCATTTTTACGTATTTTTGCATATGGAAGCCCTAAAATAATCCATACATAGAATACTGATAGATGCATTAAATCCACTGGCTAAGGTGGTATATATGTTTCTCTATTTACAAGCTTTAAACTTCATTGCTGGGAATAACTCTTCCATGGAATGATGGAAAATGGATCCTTTTAGTGAGCTAAGAAAAAGAAAAATGAAACTTAAACATTTTTGTCATGTAAATCAAACAGAACATCTCTCCTGGGAAAAAAAAAGGAAAAAAAAAATCCCAAGGACTTGATGAAAGGTTAAGGGCTTAGTTATAGAAATTAAACAAAGCTTGTAATAAGCACTGTTTGCATCCTGTTCTGTTTGCAGCCGTTTTCAACGAAGAAGGTGATATTGGCACCTACACCATCAAAGCTGTTGATGACCCCAGAACATTGAACAAAAGCCTGTACATCAGGCCTCCTAAAAACACCTATTGGTTTAACGAGGCTGTTGCCCTCTGGGAGAAATTGATTGGCAAAACCCTTGAGAAAACATATGTTCCAGAGGACCAACTTCTCGAACAGATCCAAAGTTGTTGAAATCCCCTGCTCTTTTTTTTTTTTTTTTTATTCAAAACTACTGCTAGAGGGATGTTGACATTAGGATATTCTCTCAACTGCATACCAATTTGTTCTTTAGTTATTATTATTTCATTTTCAAACGTGAAGGCTAATTAGTATTGTTTGGTTTTCATCAATTCCTGCAGAGGCCCCATTTCCAACCAATGTGGTACTAACAATCACTCACTCAATATTTGTGAAGGGTGCTCACACCAACTTTGAGATTGAACCGTCATTTGGAGTCGAGGCTTCCGAGCAATACCCTGACGTGAAATATAACACTGTGGAAGAATACCTCAGCCGTTTTGTTTAAGAAAAAAATTGAATCATAGCTCTTTGCTAAAACTAATACTAGTAATAATTGAGAAACTATCACCAAGGGATTTGTGTGTGTTCATAAATTTCTTGTTATCATTCAACAGAATGTGAACCATTTTACTATAGCGATTGTTTTGTTTGAAAGGCTAATTCATTGTCCCGCAAAATATTTGTGTCAATTGGGCTTTCAGGGTTCGTGAATAGGAGACTTGTGTAAACTGAAAGAGAAGTTCTGATTCCTCACAGTCACAGCCAAACCAACCACGTTGCAGAGTTCTCTTGATTAATTTTGCAACGGTAGTATAATTTTGCGGCTATCTCAATTCATCCCCTAGCACCTTGTGCTCCAATATGAAGGTTCCTGATGATTAAAAAGATTGATGGCGCTGATGGTCTCTGATTAACAAAATATATCTTGAAAACTTCATTCGAATTGGTAGTTAGAACTTCCAAATCATCTGTCAGCTTCCTCAACTAACATAAAATCCCTCGTTAAACTAAAGTATTTTTTCCTTCACCTGCTCTACCCAGTTTCTTCATAATCAATTTTTATCTACCTCTATTAATCAACTTTCACAAGAAAGAAACATTTAAAAAAAAAAAACAATAAATATGTAAATTTTTGTGCAGTTGGTTTCTGTGTACATGTTTTCTTTCAGTAAATGACTTGACAAACGTTAACCTGATAAACTTGAGTTCTTGTATCAAAGGATTTGCTTAAAGTATAAAAAAAAAGGTGGGATTGCAAACCTACACTTTCTCGGAAGGTTTATCATTGAATTTAGCTGATCCTGATCAACAGTCCCATTCCTTTTTGAAATACTTTATTGACACAGCTTTCAAATTCCTGAAGCCAGCTCCAATTCTGGTTCTCAGTTGTGGGTGCTGCTTCCAATTGAGTAGAAGATATGGTTTCATTGCTTTCTTGTTTCATTCCATATCCAATCATTTTCCTATCCTTTATCCCCTCGCTTTTCTGACCTGCAAAATATAAAACAAACAAAGTCAACAAAACATTTGAACAAAATATTAAAATAAGAAAGGAGAAATGCCGATTCTTCAACCAGAAAACAGTATCAGACGTGAAAACCAGGGAGGGAATAAAGAAAAGAGTGAAAGAAGCATTCAGCTCTTACCATTCAATTCGAAGTTGGGTTTGGAGGACTCTGACCAGAGAACAAGGGTAGGAGTGATAATCGTAAGAGCAGCCCAGAAGAAGAGTATCACGACAAAGGTTCTCCCACTCATTTTTCTAGGGAATAATGATTCAGTTTTGATCAGTTGGGGGAGAGCTTTAATGTAGAGACAGGCACAAAACCTTTAACAAATTAGCTGGCCAAGTGGCCCTATTTAAGGAACAATGTTATTCTAAAACTTAATACTAATATTCAAATTGTAATATTATTTTCCTAAACTATTCAAAGTCAATTACAAACAACAAACTTATGGAGATTACTGTGGTTCAGTTGTTGGAGAGTTGTTACTCAAGACGTGTGTGCATGATTAGGCATCCATCTGGCATATGGATATCATCCCCTAAGTCAATTTTCTCAAGGCTGCCCCTGCACTCAGTTTACAACTACCATTGAGAACCTGATAATTGACAACTTAAATAATTTAAAGCATCAAATATTGAGTTCTCAAGCTTAACACATTGGCCTCGGCCAACCCTTCTTTACAGCATGGATCAAGCCAATATCAGGTCAACAAACAACTATGCAAGCAAAATTACGCGAAAAACGGGCCAACACCTCATACAGTAAATACATGGGAAGAAGCTTGGAGAAAGAAAAATTAACTGATTTTGACATGGAACATTATTGACCATGCAGATTCCATCATCATAAAAAAAAAAAAATCAGAATTTCCAACATATGTACGTGATTGACGACTCTTCCTCCTAACATCTAAAAGCAAGAAAGATGGAAGGCAGCAAATTTGTGTTTCTTCTCCAACCGGAAAAGGATGTCGACAAGCTTCAGTCCATCGTTAAACCCATGCCACTGGCAGCGGTCTTCTTCCTAGTATACCTTTGTTGAAACCCAAACGGAACAAGTTAATATTATATTCCAATGATAGAAGTTTTACTACAAATTTCAAAGGAGGGAGTGTGAGGAAACAACAGAATCAAATACGGTGATTAAAACAAATTTCAAGCTCTGACCTGTTTCACTGTGCTGATGGGAACGTATTTATACTTGATCATCTGCATTATCTGACGCTTCATCTTGAGGACAAACAGAACAATCCAATAGCAGAGTGATATGGGCCAAAATACAGGAAAATCAAATATAGAAAAGAAAGTCATCGAGAAGGCCGTGCAGACCTGAAATCACAAAAACAAAGAAAAGCGTGCATTCCAATGATAGAAGTTTTACCACAAATTTCAAAGGAGGAAGTGTGAAGAAACAACAGAATCAAATACGGTGATTTAAACAAATTCCAAGCTCTGACCTGCTTCACTATGCTGATGGGAACGTATTTATACTTGATCATCTGCATTATCTGACGCTTCATCTTGAGGACAAACAGAACAATCCAACAGCAGAGTAATATGGGCCAAATCAGGAACATCAAATACAGAAAAGAACGTCTTCGAGAAGGCCATGCGGACCTGAAATCACAAAAACAAAGAAAAGCAAGTCCCTTTTGAGCCAGCATAATTCCCGAGAACTGTACTAAGAGAAAGTTCCATGACAAACGTAAAACAGAACAGATGGGGTGCTCTGAAACAGTGCTTATAGCAAAATCAAAGATAATTCATTCATGAAAATAAAGTAATTCTATGTATACATGACGCTCCATCCAGTACCTCGAGTTCAGGATAAACTTTAGGCGACAAAAAACCAACTAGCAGATTCAAGATATAAATTCCAAGGCCATAGGATACGATATAAAAGCCTTGCACTAAGTAAACGCGTAGAACGTAAACGGCTGCAATGGCAAGAGTTACGACCCATCTTTCGGTGAGATGTGGCGTGGACCGATCCAAATAGTAATGAAATATCCGAGAGAAATCGCTCTTCCACTTCGGTATTGGAGCCGACCCCATGGCGCCTCGTCCCCTAATCCTTCCATTTGAAATTAAGTATATTCTTATTAATACCCCTTAAAAATGAAAAGAGTTTTTTCCTCAACTAAGGCTCTCATTAATATTATTTACTAAATTAGAGTAGTTTTAAACTTAATTCCATAAAAAAAAAAAGGTATTTTGAACATATGGACTCCATATCAGACAAAAAATAAAAATGTTTAATTAATTATAGTTTTACCAACAATTCAATTGAAGAGATGGGATTCGAAGCTTATCTCTGTTCATAAAGCTCTAAGAATCAAAGTAAGGTGAGATTAAAAATTTATCTTTATTTAGAATGAAAATCAAGAAAGATGGAGCATTGAAATCCAATTGCTTATAATGATTTCATATTTTCATTGTCATCAAAAAAGATGAGGAGAATCATTCAAACAATCTTGCCGAGCACTTTTGTATGTGCACATTTTGGCAATATTTATGCCATTTATCAATCTTTAAACTTTTGTGATTAAAAGCATCATCAAGTTTGTCGAAACGGAAGGCAGAGACAGAGTTTGCGACTCTTTCTTCCATCCTTTTCCCAAAGAGAAAAGAGGTTCAAAATGGAAGAGGATTGGACCCATGTCTAAGTTTAACTCATGCTTTTTGGCTGACCAAGATTTCAACATAAATCTAGCATCCCCCGCCATAGCTGTCCAATCCCTTACTCTTAATAAAAAAACATCCCGAAGAAGGAAAGAACATCCTGTCATCAGCTCCCCTGGAATCTTGGCATCAATTAAAGAGATGTTGGTTTCTAAGCTTTAAAGAGATGTGGGTTTTTATGGTTCAAGCAAGCATTCTGTGCATTGTGCGCATTGTGCAATTCAGATCATTTCGGTTAACAGGTTTTGAGATCTATTTTACCATAGAATATTTACCAAATTGAACAGACATGAATTTCTGAGTCAAGACATGCACTTTTGATTATTTTTTTTTTTTCACTTTACTTTCTCAATATTTTGTTTATTGAAACTACTAATTTATTCCTAACCGTGTCATTTTTGCTGGGAGAAGAAAAAAGTGAAAAAGATATGAAGATGGTCAAAGACTGGACTTCCATGGAGTTAGAGAAGGGGAGGAGGAGGAAAAAGAGTGACATGGAATTATTTTGCTCACGTGGAATTTAGTTGTACAACACTATAGGCTTTTGGAAATAAAGTTTAAAAGCACCCCATTTAAGGAAATAAGATTACAAAATACCTTTGTTTAGGAAAAAACTCTAAAATTGAAAGGCCATAAGGATCAAAATTTAGAAAATTATATCAAATGCTAACAACAAATACAAGCATTTCAAAAAAAGGGGAGGGAATTAAGGGTTACCTTTGATTGATGATGAAATTAAGGTTTAATTACGAGAGATCTAATGATGGTAAGAAGATTTTTATGGATCTGCTGATTTTCACGAAACTAAGAAACAAGAAAAGGACAAAATTGCAGGCAGTTTACCGTTACACGGTTTGTGCCAAGGGTATGCATCAAAACGCACCGTCGTGACGACGTTTTGGTTAAAACGTTCCTGTTTTGGCTTTTACTTTACCCATGTGCTTGATTTTTCTTTGTTCTTCTTTTTTGAGTATGTTTATTTGTTTGCTTTAAAAAAAAAAATACAGTATTTAGATTAAAAAATTAGGGCCCTTTCAGTTTAGAATATGTTTTCCATTCCCATTTTTAACTAAATTTTAAAATTTGAAAACTTAAAATCTCATATGGAGTTCGTTTTCGATATATTAATAGTAAATTTTTAATTTTATAACAAAAAATAATTTTATAAAATCTCATTTGTTTTATTTTTTTAATTTTTTTAATATATACGTCATCTTATCAATCCCATTAATGAATTTTAAAAATTTTAAAGATATTTTTTTAAAATAAAGATTGTAATTTCTAAAAAATATATAAAAAAATTTGTTGCCATTAATTCATTTAAGGTAAATAATGTAAAGAGATGGAAAATTGAAGATATTTCAAAAAAAAAAAACACTAAATAAAAATCTTTTTATTAATAATACTAGTGCGGATACTCCGCTTAGCTTGGTTTGTTACAATATTATTTAGTATTTTTATTAAATTAGATTTTGATAGAATTAAAATTAATAAAGTTAAAAAATAAGAACTTAAAATTTTTTAAAGAAATATAAACAGTTAATATAAACTATTCATTCAGAATCAAACCAATGAGAACCAAAAAATAAATTCATTTCAGTTGCCTGCATTCACAATGGTGGGACCAGAAAAGTAATTGAACTCCTCAAAAATTGGTTTCTGCATTGTTGAAGCAGAATCAAGTGTGTGCATCTTTTGAGTCATCAATGAATTGGACATAGAGATGCTTCTAAAGAAAAGTAATTATGTCCAAGTCATTGTAAAGAACAAAATTGTAGCAACCTTGATGAGCACACACAAAGCCCTTCACGAGCACATGACAATATAGGCTTAACCTTTGAACAACTTGCCCTTTTGCTAAAACCCCCAGCTGTTATTCTAGTGTTTGCTAATTCACTACTACCTTCAAGATGCGGCAGTCCAACTATTTTTGGGTTCTCAATGGTAAGGATCATTGCAGTTTTGATATTATTTGTTGAATAAAAAATTTTAATCTAATCACATTAATAGAAGTGAAATAAATAATAAATCAAACACATAAAAAATAATAATTTAACGTGATTCAATTTAATTGACCTACATCTACGAATAAAAAATAAGATCTATTAGTTGTAAAAAATTATAAACATATATCAAAATATATCAACCATTGAATAATCAATACTCATAAACCCTCTTAATCTGTCTTATAAAATATTCTCAACCTAAATAAACACATACTTACGTGTACTCTTTCAACCAACGAACACATACCCATATATACCTATACATCATACTTATGTAGATCTTCTCAATTTCATTTAGTTCACTCATAAATAAATATACATACCTACATATATACCTATACATCATACTTATATTATAAGGTGTCTATCTCATAAAATCCTATAACTTTTTTACATATTTTTCTCATATCTAATCCTATAGAGATTTCATCTATTTATAATCATATAAACTTACCTATAAAGAATCTATTTCCTTTTAGAATTCTTATTCTATAAGTCAAATTTACCTATTAAGAATTCATTTTCTTTTAAATTATTCTTCTGTAAGTTAAACTTGCCTATTAAGAATTCATTTCCTCTTATAATTATTCTTTTGCAAGTCAAACTTGCCTATTAAGAATCTTCGTTCTCTTAGAATTTTTCTTTTACAAGTCTTCTTGTTCATCAAGCAATATCTAATCAATCCCAAATAAATCTTTTATGGGATTTGAGTTATTATTCATAATAATCTCTACATTGACTCAAGTTTCATCAATCATCAATCTTCAAGCTAGACATACTTGGCTTCCACCTGTAATGAAAGTCTTATAATCATTTTCTTTTATGTGTCTTCATGCTTCACGCAAACTGATCCTCAAAACACGAACTCGAACTTTTTCCTTGAATTAAATTTCTCTAAGTTTACCTCTTCTCATGTCTTAAATCATATTCTTTCCACATCTTGAACCTTCAGCTCTTACCACTTATTGAAAAATCAACACGCACACATAGTACCTACACATAAAATAATAAGCTCAAATCAAAATTAAAAGCATATAAATATATTTATTTCGGTCTAACTCAAAATGAGCTACCCCAAATCAAATCTATTAACAAATAAATCTTTACAACTGTTAGATTCTTAAAATGAGAAAAATCTTTAAAAACTCCTTATTCAAAACTTAATCCAAAATTTAATTATATTTTTTTAATAACCTATTCACTTAACTATTCTTTTGATGTCTAATTATCTAGGATTATCAAACTAAAATTAAAACATCTTATTTATAAAGATGAAATCCTTTATATTTTTACTAAAATTTTGATATAAGATACAAAATAAATTTAAAATTTTTATAATTATCAATATAAAATTATGAGGTTCAAAATAAATTACAATACTCCGAAGCTTCAACTGCATTTTCAACAAACAACATTGCTTATAAGATTATTAGAATAAACGATCTTTGCAAACGCGTTGCGGCAGCTTTATCAACACCAAAATAATTAAAGAAATCCTCTAATATTAGTCTCGGAGATTTCGACTCCACCAATCTTCTTAGAATATCAAAAGGTTGATTGAAAGCCACTTTTATAATGCCCATGGTACTAAAAATACAATTATCCTCCTTAGCAATATATGCTGGGTTGAAAGGTCAGATCTATTTCATAGCTTTCCCCAGGCCTTTTCAGAAGATTCTGCTAGGTTGTCAAATCTGCAAATTTCAAGCTAGAAATATATTGATAACACTGTGGCTGTTTTTTCTGATGAAGGATGAACATTTGCCACAAAGAGCATTCGGCCTTTAATAGTCAAGGAAGAAATAGATTCTTTTAAGGCTCAGGAACTTCTCGCACTTGCTCCTAGACTACCTGACTGAAATGACTTTGAGGTTGCGTTCTTACATACAATGAGAAGAGAAGACATGGTGGTGACGAATAAAAAATGACAACAATTCTAGCAAAATAGTATGTCGTTTCTACTTTTAGTAAGTTGTCAAATGTAAACCATCTATAACATTTATAAAATAGCAACAGAAAAATACTAAGGCATTTGATTCGAAGAAATTTATGTTTTTTTTCTTAATTTTATTAATTAATATTTAATTTTAGCGTTTAATTCAAAATAAAAATTATTTTCATTTATAAAAAGAAACAATCATGTATCAATTGAGATGTTAACAATTGTTCTAAAAGATTAAAAACTCAAAATAATCACAACATGACTCTTCAAACCACAATTCAATTAAAAAATCTAACACGTGTCAATAAAAAATTATTAAAAAGAACAGGTGTCGAGCAAAGGATCCTTGGATCCTTTTAATCTAAAGTATTGATAATTTAACATAAAAGAAAAAGCAACAGCCCAATTGTCATGAGCCCAATTTCATACTCAGAACCAGTAGCGAAAACGAAAAGTTGGGCTGACGGAGGCCCAGACGATTTAAACTACCACTACTCCATCGTTTCTCCATTTCAAGCTTTGTTTCCCAATCACACACCGACCTGGGAACTCCCGACTCACTGCAAACTCACCGATCAAAACTTTTCCAAAAGAAAAGCTGAAAGATGGGAAGTCTAGGGAAAGCCATATACGCCGTCGGATTTTGGATTCGCGAGACTGGCCAAGCCCTCGATCGCCTCGGGTGTCGCCTCCAAGGCAACTACTTATTTCAAGAGCAACGTGAGTTTTATCCATTTCTTCGCTTCTTTTCTTTTCCCTCTTCAACCTATATTCTTGAGCTTTTCCCTCTGCTAATGCTAAATCAAATAAGGATTGAATGTGCAGTGATTTTCAGCAGATTCCATACCAAATAATTTGTATTTTTTTTCATTTCATAGCTATCACCTATAATTTTCTTTTATATTGTTCTTGAACTATTAGCTTACTACGTATAAAACATGAAGTCTAGTTATGGAGGATAAAATTAGGGTTTTTCCTTTAGCTAATTTCACTGGTTAATTGGTTGTTTACTTCTCTAATTTATGTGGAAATGCGGCTGCATTTTTCTTTTATTTGTTATCATTGCGTCTCGTGTTCGAATATTGGATTTTGTTTATGTTGCTTTAGCTTGCTTTCCGATATTGAGCTATGCATCTATCGAATTCTTGTTTTCTTAGTTTCTAGGCATCGGGCTCTGATGAACATATTTGATAAAGAACCTGTGGTTGACAAGGATGCATTTGTGGCCCCCAGCGCCTCTGTCATTGGTGATGTTCGGGTGGGAAGAGGATCATCTATTTGGTATGGATGTGTTTTAAGGGGTAAGATCCTCGCTTATACACACAATTTGGTGTTTCAGTTTGATTACTAAATTGTATGGGTCTAAACTAAATTGTGTTTTATTTTCTCTTGATGATGTAAGATATTGTCTTCCTGATATGCATTATTAATTCCTTAACTTTTTAGCTTTTCCTAAACAATGTATTGATTCACACAAGCAGGATGCTTCTAATTTGCACCTTATCCTTCACCTGATTCTTTTCATACCCAACTCCATTTGTTTCTCAAAACGTAAGAACACCCAAACTACATAAGATAGAAAACTTATTCTGCTGCAGAACAGGCCCACTGTTACTAGTATTTAATTCTTCTTAACTATAAAGTGAAACAGTTTATTTATATTATGATGATAGGATATTTGGATTCTACTTTACAGGTTTTTCATATGATTATTATTCTTGCCTCGTACATGAAGAAATGTCCTGTAGGTTTAATGCCTGCAGCCCTGTACCATATGCATGACTGAGGCCTCATTATTCCATTAAGAAATTTGAAAATTGATTTGAATGCATGCCTAGGCCTCATACCGCATAGCAAAGCCCTATTTTGTACAATGCAGGGTTAGGGCATCTCTCCTAAACAATTCATAGAAAAATTCCCCTTTTTTGTGATACTGTTTAATGCATAGGAGTATATTTTGATATTCAGTACCATATTTGAGGAGAAAGGTTTCTCAGATCAGCCTCCTACCCCCGGTATCATTCAACCACTGTGTACAGCAAGCTATAATTTTCTGTCCAATCTGAATTTGTTCAACTAGATTAAATTGTAGTTGTGTAGGTTTGGGCTATTTGACATTATATTTTGCTAGATTTGCTGATAATCATCCAAGTTTTTCCCTGAACAGGGGATGTCAACAGCATTAGTGTTGGATCTGGAACTAATATACAAGACAACTCCCTTGTGCATGTGGCAAAGTCTAATCTAAGTGGAAAAGTGCTACCAACCATAATTGGGGACAATGTTACTGTTGGTGAGTAAAATGGCGTCCGCCATAAATTTCATGTGAAATAAAAAGTTCCTTTAGCCATAGTCTATTATTGAAACTTTTGAAACGAACAGGTCATAGTGCTGTTTTACATGGCTGTACTGTTGAGGATGAGGCATTTGTCGGCATGGGAGCAACACTTCTTGATGGTGTAGTTGTGGAGAAACATGGTATGGTTGCTGCTGGAGCCCTTGTCAGACAAAATACAAGGATCCCTACTGGGGAGGTAGTGTAAACTCTATTTCTTGGACTTTTCTCTTATGGCCATATTCTGGAACATCTTTGATGAACTTATTAATTTTTCTGTTTGTCAAAGACAGTTTCATTTCCTATGCTATCATGTATGAATAAGAAAAATAAACTGGACACATGTATTAGAAGTTTGAAAACATAAAAAGAAATTGAAAATATATACTTAAATTCAGACAACATAAAGATAAAATAGGTGTGATGTTTCTTGTTGGTGACTAATATAATATATGATTTCTACTGCTTTCATTAATATTTTGAGCCATAAGGTGCTGAAAAAAGTACTTAAAATTTTTACTTAAGATGATGCCTATGTTCAATCATTATTGGTTTTTAACAGGTGTGGGGAGGCAATCCTGCAAAGTTCCTGAGGAAGCTAACTGATGAAGAGAGATCATTTATTTCTCAATCAGCCACCAATTATACCAACCTTGCACAGGTACATGCAGCTGAGAATGCAAAGCCCTTCGACGAAATTGAATTTGAGAAAGTTCTCCGCAAGAAGTTTGCTCGTAGGGATGAAGAGAATGACTCAATGCTGGGCGTGGTACGTGAAACTCCCCCACAACTAATTCTTCCAGATAATGTCCTACCAGATAAAGAACGGAAGTCTTCTCAAAAATAAAACTTTTTCACAAGTTTTTTCTTGTTTGCTTCATTCAAGCCTTGAGATTTGGAATCAAGGAATATTTGTTGTTTAGTGAAATTACATGGCAGAGGGATGATTTTCTTTCCCAATAATTCGGAACATGATTTTCTTCCCCTTTTAGCTTTAAGCTCTACTCTTTGTAGGTTACTCTGAGACTCGTTTCATAACCGGAGGAATCTATTTTAATGTCTAATGCTCCTTGTACCTAAGATGCTTAATTTTCTTGATGATTGTGATTTTGTACTCATACAAGTCATTCTTGACCCTGTACGATATAGCAAATACCATAGCTGGTTGGAAGTTGGTGTAGCAATTTCCATTACATGATCAGGAGGAAATGAAGAAGCCAGGGAGTTGGAAATTCTGGTTTCAGTAAGACATGGCGAAGATTTGAATCTATTTAAAGTCTAGTTTCAATTGGGCGACCAAGGAATTGAATACGTTTTAAGTTCAGCTCGCAAAAGTACCTACCATAAGTCGTTTCATGTTTGTGGGTATCTTTGTGCCCTTGATGCAAAATTTGAGTGAGTCACAAATCCTCATCTTCGCCCACTCCACCTTGGCGTTCCAAGAGACTTGCATCAAATTTCATTATTCGAAGTAGTGTAGTATCTTGAGTATAAATGTAAATGTAGTTTTAAGTTTCAGCTCAGGCTAGCATTCCATGTTTGCACCAAGGGAAAATGTAATTTGCATAAACAATCAGGAAATATCCAACACAATAATGTCTACCAGTGCCCAACTCAAATCAGCAAACACATGCTAGAAAACCTCATCTAAAGACGAGGGTGGCACGCAGGTTCTCACATTCTCAAATATCCATTGGTGCCACTCCTTCGTCAGCAGCAGCACCCTGCTCAGATGCAGCCTCCTGACCTGCGGCAGCATCAGGGTCGGTGGCAGGAACTTCTTGCTCTCCCGCAATCTCAAAGGCATCGATCATTTGTTGTACAGTTCCCTGATCCAAAATATGGAATGGCTCCCCAACCCCTACCACAGCAACTGTACATATTGAGCTTTTTAGAGCTTCTCCTTGAAGGGTCTCCCTTATTGCCATAAGAGCATCTTTGACCAAATCATCCCGAGGGGAGTCCACAAAGTTCTCAAACCTGCGTTCCAAGTATGTCTTTGCAGCTTGTGAGCGGGATCCAATGGCAAAAGCCTGGTACTCAAAGTAATTTCCACTTGGGCAGTTGTAGTAGAGATGAGCCCCAGATTCATCCAAGCCAGCCACCAACAGGCCAACACCATAAGGTCGTTTCCAAGAGCGTTGGGTGCAGACCTGCCACCAAACACAAGCATTTTCCCTATTTACTTACAGTTTCCACATTACTTGATCTATCAAGGTTTCCTACACTAGCCTTAAATGTGATCTAATTTTCATTGAGAACAGTATTCTTGTCAAGTCAATAACCATTTTTCTCTTCAATTTTGCAGTTTTATTATTTTAAAGCAATAGCCGCAGCCTTCATACTAGTCAAGACTACAATAGAGACAATTAGGGTTTAAAAGCATAAACAGTTTCCCATTTCTCCAAAAAACCCAAAAATTAACATCACCCATCAGTTCAACTACACTAAAGAAAAAGCTCAATTGTTCTTTTTTTTTTTAGAAAAAGTTTAAAGATTGGAGATTTTAAGAACTGAAAAAGACCTGGGCTTTATCGGCGAGTTGGACGACGAGTCGGCCCACAGGAAGAGGCGACTCGTACGTGAAGCTGTAGTTGATGCACTCATTTCGCATATACCTAGAGAGGACGCGGCCGTCTGCGGTAAGACCGGAGATGGCGACGCCAATGTGGTCGTCAACTTTGAAGATCTTCTTCTGGTGAGAAGACAACTCGGAGTTAGCCTTGTTGACGCAACCCAAGACCACATGGGTCTTGGATCTAAGCCCGATCGCCGCCGAACCCTGCTTCACGGCCTCCATCGCGTATTCAACTTGGAACAACCGCCCCGCTGGGCTCCATGTAGTCACGTCTGTATCGTACTGGTTCCTGAACATTTTCCTCTACGTCACCGTTCCGATTGCGAGCTTTCCTCCACTGAAAAACTTGCTTTTCCTCTCTCTCTGACTCTCTCTGGACTGTATTTGAAGACGGCTTTTCCTCTTTTCTTCTTCTTCAAGACAGAGAGAACGGATCACCCAAGAAGAAAGGATGTCCCCTTCATGGTGCGGTTCTGCCCCGATAAATCTGACTTGGGTCACTCAACTAGTAAATGGGCATTTAGATAATGGCCTGTCAGGCTTGATCTTTGGATCGCACGATAAGTAAATGGCCCGATGAAGCTGTAATATTGGGGAGGGATGTGGGGCGATGGCCTGAAATCATGGGCCATATTAAATTCTAATATTTGATAATTTAAACCAGAATTAAAAGTGTAAATGCCCTTACACCCATGAAACAAGCTAGAAACTCGTCTCACAAAAGATTGAGTTTGTATCTAAGCTGAAAACGGAATTTCTGAAGTAACATGCCAGAATTGGTTTTCATTTAAACATTGAAGCACTAGCCTTAAAGAATGCAAAATTGGCATGCAATCATAACCCAAGTAGATTAAGCATTATAGCATTCTGTGCATGCATGCGATTTTCTGCTTGTGGCAAGACAATGGAGTTTGGAGCCTCAATAACACCGTCAGTCAGTTCTACTCCTCTTTCAGCAGGCAAACAATGCATGAAATAAGCTTTGGGGCCTGCTATCTTCATAAGAGCTTCATTCACCTGCATTCGGTATGCAAATCAATCAGAACATACATATGATTGAGAATTGACCAACGAGACAAGAAATTTAGTGAGAAGCAAAATAATTCCATGGAGATTGGAAATGACATGTAACACAGCACATCAGATTTCAATGCTGAAGGTTGCTCCACTCTAGATTTAAACTATCAATAGATAAAAAAAAATGATTGACTATGAGAAGCAGCATGTTAACACTATGAAAACTGTATGTATAATACATAAATCTAATTAAATTCACACAAAGAGATCAATTATAATTCAGGCAGAGAAATTCTCGTTATAAATTTTTGAATAAAACATTATGGCTGGAAGAGGAAAGAGAAAAAAATCAAGGATCTGAATTGTCCAATTAGAGATGGCATAGTTAAACCCAATATTTGCATCAATCAGGACTAGCAGCATGAACTAAATGAGTTTCCCTATCACTCAATGTTAATATCAATATATTGAAAGAAGTATGCTTGCATCATACCTGAAATCCTTGAAACACTTGGCGACGATAAGCAGCCTCTTCCTTTTGCCCCATGCTAGCCCACACATCTGAATATACAACATCAGCATCTTTGACTGCTTCCTTTGGATCATTTGTAATCTCAATCTTGCTGATCCCAGCTTGTTGTACCTTCTCAACAGTCTCTTTGTCAGGCTCAAAACCTTTAGGGCAGACGCAGACAAAGTGGAAGGGCACAACTGCAGCCAGCAACAGCCAAGAGTGCACAATATTGCTTCCATCCCCGACATAGACAACCTGAAATTTGCATTCACATAAAACCAAGTTAACCATACAACCAGATATTAGATCCACAATATAGAAACTAGCAAACAAGGTGAAATAACAAGAAAAGACACCTTTGTTCCTTCCAACTGGCCAATGTCTTCAATAATTGTGAGCGCATCTGCTATTATTTGACAAGGGTGGTTGTAATCTTGTCAAGCCATTAACGACAGGTACAGTAGCAAATTTAGCCAAATCAAGAATGTCCTGCAAGAGAACAGATAAACAAGTTGCATCTTTAAGCACAAATTTTACAAAAATTAAATAATTCACGGTAAAAGATGCTTCAAATATGAAATATGAACTTTAAAGCAATCCTCTGCTCTCAAATATGGCATTCAAATAACACAACCCTTAGATATAATTACTTGAAAAAAAACTCACCATCACACCTGATGAGCAAAGACACGCGCCATAATGATGTCATTATAGCGAGATAAAACACGAGCAACATCACGAGTTTCCTCGCTCTTACCCATCTGGGTATCATTCGGTCCCAAACATAGAGCATGACCTCCGAACAAGTAAAAACCAGTCTCAAATTAAACCCGTGTCCTCATCGATGGCTTTGCAAAAATCATTGCCATAGTCTTCCCCTTAAATGGAACAAAGGGCCTATCTCCTGATTTTAGCAATGCCTTGACCTCTGCAGCCCTGACTAATATCTTCATTATTGTGGCTTTATCAAAGTCACTAATATGCAAAAAATCCCTCAATTTTCCTTTTGCTGCACAACAACAAACAAAAATGAAGAAAAGTACAATAAACTATGTAAATTCTAAGCAATTTGCGTATTCATTGCTATTATTTATCTAATGAACATTGTTATTATTAGGCAATAATTGAAGCAACATGCAAACCCCAATTCCAAGCGCAATCACCAAATTAACTTCACAATCGAATTGTGAGAAACTGCACATCCAATATCGAAACAAATATAAATTAGTCAAAAGACTGAAAGAGAAAACAAAAAGAGAACCTGTCCAATTGACGGAAAAAGAAGGTAGTGACGTGGCGAAGGAGGCCTGGCAAGAGATATAGTTTCGGCGGATAGACGGAGGAGAAGCGAAGGAAATGCGAGAAAATCGGAGAGCTCCGCCAGAGAAGGAAGAGGAGGAGGAGGGGGTGGAAGAGAGAGGGAATTTGTGTGATCGGAATGTGCAGTGGCCGGCTATTGGCGCCATGGTTTTTGGTGGGAAGGAGAAACCGTTAAAATGTTAAAACGCAGTTGTAGAGGCAGGGTTGGCGCAAAGCCCAAAGAGCTGCTCAATTTAAACAGCTCATTGAAAAAAAAAATTGGCGATAATGGGCCGGCCCTTAATGGTCCTACACCTCAAATGGGTTTTGCCTGGACAAGTCCTGGCCCCACCATATGTATAAATGTAAATATTATATATTATTTATTATTAAACAAACCGAAAATAATTTTTAACTAAAAAAATACTATTATCTAAAAATATGAAAATATGTTATTCTTCTAATTAAAAAATTACTCTCCTTGGGATGAATTAAAATTTAAAAATCTTAAATTACATTAATCTAATTGAATCGAAAGTTAAGTCTTAATATTTTAATTAAAATTTATTATTATTATTTGTTAATAATGATTAACTTCATAGAGAGTAGAGAGTTTAAAATGAAGATTTAGCGGTGTTTGTTTTGGTACGAAGACGATGGTGACAGCAGTGAGTTTCATTGAATGATGGCTTCGATCCAAAATCCTAACATTTAATACGACAGTGATAGCGGTGACAATGATGGCTTTGGCCTCGCTCTCAGGCCTTACATTTAATTTTGAGGGGCTAAATAATATTATTTTTTATAAAATTTTATCATACTTATTAATATCAATATATATATATATGTATAAAAAATATATTAATAAAAAATGAGTATATAAAATTATAAAAGAAATATATTATTATAATAAACGTTTTAAAAATAACATAATTTTTTAAATTAATAGTTGAATTACCAATTGTACAATCTTTCAATGATATATGAAATCATTTTTAGTTTTTTTATAGTTTAAATTTGAAAAAAAAAAAACAAATCAATATCTTTTTATTGAAATAAATTATGGACTGATCGTTTAAAAATTATAAAAACAAGAAAATAAATATCTTTTTAAAATGAAGAAAAATTTGAGATTAAAAATCATTGGTGTTTTTCTAACTTTTAAAGTGATACTAATATCATTTTTTTGTTTAAAAATATTGCAAAATCATATAAGATAAGATCTAGATTAATTAAATGTAAAATATGATAAAGACGAGAAAATTGTTATTAGGTACAAAAAAAAAGAAAAATACATCAACAGTCATGTGCTTGAAGAAAAACATACTTAATATTTGATTGGAGACTTAATATTGTTGAAAAAGCTGGAAAGCTTGAATCACATGATTGTGATTTAAAATAAAAATTTTTCATTTTAAAAATTTTAGAAAACTAATTAGTGGAAATAATAAAAAATAATAATAATGTGATTTTAACCCTTTTGAGTTGTAACGCACAAAATTAAATTGTGAAATCATAAAAAAATAAAAAAAATATTAATATTTTTAGTTCGAAGGAATCAATTTAAATTTTTTTAACCAAATATACATATATATATATCTATATATATATATATATAAAAGGATTTCCAACTTTTTTGGCATACACTACGTCCAACGTTGGACAACCACTTCGTGATCGACTAGATTTTGCATAAGTGGGTCCCCAAACCCTTTATTTTGGTTAACCAAAACCAAAGCCATGAGCATGACATCAATGGTGGATATTTATTGTTCTTCTAACTTGTACCATTGACGTCTGTCGTCAATTAGTGGTGGGACCATTGACAGCCTTCTCCGCAGAAACAGGAGTTGTACTCTTAATAGGAGCAGGAATTAATCCTTTTTCTCGGCATGTGTCTACAGCTCCTGTAAACATGTCCTCCAAACTGTACTTAAACTGGAAACCCAAGTCCAGCAACTTCTTGGAACTGAAGACTACGTTTTTCAAGTTTTCATCGGCATCTTTGAACCTGGGCACCAATATTTACATAATCAGCCAAGCAACCAAATATTGTAAACAATCCGAGGAAGTATGAGAATTTTCATGCCAAGTTTTTATACTGTTAGAAGTGGCTTACTTCGCAGGAACATTGTACTCTGGGTACTTTTCTCTGAGTAATTTGGCTAGTTCAGTAATGGTAGCAGCATGGGAGGAGCAAATGTATCGGCCCTCTGCTTTAGGATTTTCGAACAAGAATATATGAGCCATGCACAGATCATCCAAGTGAACAAACTGGCACTGCCTAATGATCGAGTAATGAGCTTCATTCCCTGCATTATGTTCTCAGAAATAATTATGTTAAACTCTACGGAAGAATTATTGTGTTATATCCTTAAAGAAGAAAAGGCATTGGCACAAGTACCGGTGATCAGTGAAAGGCCAGTTATCAGGCTGGGCGGCATTGATGGCGTAAGAAATGGACCAATAACAAGAGTAGGAATTATAGTGATGAAATCCATGTTATTCTCCTTAGCAAACTCCCAGGCAGCTTGCTCTGCCAATGTCTTGGAGACAAAATACATCTAGAAACCACAAAGAAAAGGTCTAAAGTTTTTTCCTTCTTTCTTTGAACGATTAAAGAAAAAAAATGAAAAATGAGCAACTAGGCGTGTTACTAACCCATCCAGTCATTTTCTTGGCGTAGACAAATTCCAAATTACTCCAGTTACTTTCATCATAAACGGGCTTCAGGTGTTCTTCACCATTGACAGTTCCAGCGGATGATGTGAACACCAACTTCCGAACTGTCTTTGCTTTGAGGCATGCTTCCATGATGTCCAAGACTCCATTTATTGTTGGCATTATCACTTCATTCTGCAAAGAACAGAAGTATTTGCAATTTGGAAAACATAGCAGCTATTTGCAGAATAGCCTTTGACGTATTGCATTGATGATTATTGATTAGAAAGGACAAAAATATTTATCATTACCTGACAAAAAGAATCCTGAAAATGAAATGATTTAAGTGTAAAGTATTTCCTATATTTAGCACCATATAGTTTAGGAAAACAAGTTTTGTTGGTCAACACATTTGTAAAGGAAGGATATCTAGATTTAATTAGTAATATATTTTTGACTAATTGCAACTAATAAAAGACCAAACCTCAGGGTCCTTGGACTCAAAATCCATGGGAGTGGCAACATGGAACACTCCGGAACAGCCTTCAATTGCTGCATCAAAGCTTCCTTCTTCAGATAAATCAGCTTTCCACAAAGTCAAGTGGGAATCGGCTTTAGGCAGCTCAAGCAAGTGCTTCACCTTCTTCACACTATCTGTTTAACAGAAAAAGAAAAATACTTCAGTCAGCAGACCAAAGATACAAATTAAAGTCAACAAGGATTATTTGGTAAATATCATGGTGAGAAGGGAAACGAACCAGGGTCACGGACGGTGGTTCTAACCGTATAACCATTCTCCAGGAGCCTCATGACGAGCCATGATCCAATAAACCCAGACGCTCCCGTGACACAAACGGTTTGAGATCCTGATCCCATGGCTTTCTTAAGATTGATAAATTTAACAAACTTAAATTGGTTTTTAGCTTAGCTATTCACCACTAATAGGAAGATAATAATTGGTAAAGTTTGGCGTTGGTAGCTTTTATAAGATTGGATATGCCTTGGCAAAACTGACAAAGATGGAAACAAAAAAAAGCCTTCATTCATTAGACTTCGAGCCATTGATGTTTAGTTCCATCTACCAATGCATGAACAGTGCAGTTAAACTCACGTGTCAACTGACCAAGTCGCATGTGCTTGATGTTAGGAAAATGAGGTCTATTCTCACGTAATTGTGTTTTGATCGATCAAAGATCATGGGTCTTAATTTTTTTTTTTTTACATAAAACTTTAGGTACTTAATAAAAAGAAAATTTGCATCACAATCTTAGAAAAGAAAAAGGGAAAAAAAGAAGTCAAGAAAATAGAAAAAAAAAGAGAGTTAATTGAATGAAAGTCGATTCGTGGTCTAATTAAGCTGAAATTTTATTAACAAATTTATGATTTAAAATTTTACATTCTGAACGGTAAAGATCGGATTTAAAGTTCTCTAACAATAAATCTATGGTATATTTGTTGAATCGCATATTTAATGAGCTTTTCTAATTGTTTCTTTAGTTATTAATTAACTCTAGTTTTAATTAGAAAAGAACTTTATATATCCATTATTTGATAGTAAAGATTCTTTTCTAATTGACCTATGATTTTTTCCTTTACACTAGAGAGTTTTTCACATAAATCTTGATGTACTTTATTTTTTCTGCGTCGTTGATTATTGATTATTATCTATTACTATAAGTTTATTGCAATATATTGTTTCTGTGTTATTGTATTTATTGCTTTAGGTCTAATAAGTGGTATAATTGTTAGGATATGGTTCGTATGTGAGTAAAGAATCTCACGTTATTAAAAATTTTGAATGAGACGTCCTATATATGCATGAAGGACCAAAGAACCTAATAGCTTAAGCTTTTGGGCTCAAGTTGTATCCAGCATGTATTTGTAGGCTTTTTAGTGTACTCTCATATGTTCTAAGTATGATTTATCTCTCTAACAAGTAGTATCAGAGCCGAAATTATAGGTTTGAATCCCAGTGGTATTGCTGAAGGAGAGATTATTGGCAGATCGGAGGTTGGTCGGGTTCATCAACTTCATATGCTTGAACGTCGGTATTAAAAATGTTGGACTTGAATGTAGCGAATATATAATAATATGTAGACTTGGAACACCCAAGTGGGCGATGTGTTGAGTTAACTTGGAGTGTAAGCTTGATGGAGCACTGAGACAAACTAAATGGTAAGGTTGAGTGTTGTGGCTTAGCCCAAAGCGCACTAAAGATGTGAGGTTGCTTTGCCCAAATGAGGTGTTGATAGGACTTACTCACACGGGAGAGCCAATGTGAGAGGTGAAACTTGACCATAACTCATAAGTAAAGTGTTTATAAGACTTACTCACACGAGAGAGCCGAGGTGAGAGGTGAAACTTGATCAGAACTCACAAGTGAATATGGAGAGATTATTGGGATATTATTCACATGTGAGTAAAAAATCTCATATCATTAAAAAATCTGAATAAGATGTCTTATATATGCATGAAGGACCCAAGAACATAATAACTTAAGTTTTGAGATTCAAGTGATGTCCAACATGTATGTATGAGCTCTCTGATATGCTCTAATGGGTTCTAAGTGTAATTTATCTCCCTCACACTTGATTGGTTGGTAGCAGCCTAATTGGTAGTCATTATCACATAATTAACCCTTTTTTTTTTTCAATCAAATTATATCTATCTGATTTTGTTTCAAATTATACATGGGTTACTCCAGTTGGTAAGAAAATGAGTTTATTTTTTATAAAACTTGTACAAAAGTTACCAAGTTGGCCTCAACAATAGTTTTCGACCAACTTAAATAGGCATTTTAAATCATGTTGAGTCAATGATTTCAACAATAAGAAGCTTTAATTGCACAGGCAATACTGATCCAAAACATCCATTTTCCTGGTAAAAATTCCAATTCAAAATTGTGTTAGTGGAGTGGTAGCTACCAATAATCAGGTCCCTGACTTTTTGATGCAATGTTAGGGCCTTTCTCCTTTCTCATCATTGCTTTCAGCAGCACCTTTGACTGTTTGGTAACTGCCGCCACTCGTCTCAGAACCACAATATTTTGTGGAATATGAACATGAGATAGGTTATAATTGGAAGGATAGAAACCCTTTCTCGTAACATTTAATTTGATTAATGTTTTCCAACAAATGAAACCCATTAAATTTGATAGTTCAGAAAGTGGGTCCTCGATTTCTAAGAAGTTTGCATACATAAGACAAATCACGAAGTTGCCCTTTTTATATGGTCGACCCCAAATTATTATACCAGGAAAGCTAATGCCTCATCTAAATCTTTATTTTTAACAACTCGAAATGGAAGACATGGCACCCATTGTTGATAGTTTTTCTTTTAGTTGATGTTGATCTTCTTCTCATTAGAAAGAGGAAGCAGTCCCTTTTCTCGGCATGTTTTGACAGCTCCTGTAAACATATCTGCCAAGCTGTATTTAAACTCAAATCCCAAGTCCATGAGCTTTTTTGAAGAGAATTCCACACTCTTCAAGTTCTCATTCAAATCTTTGAACCTGACCACAATTGTCACATCAGGTCATGAATCATAATTCTGGTAATTCTTGTAGAAACTTAAAATCATGCGCAATGAAATAATCCCAATCTTTACAAATTATGTTTACCAGGTCTTTGCTGAGTAAGAACTTACTTGGTAGGAACATTATATTCAGGGTACTTTTCTCTGAGCATTTTTGCAATATCAAGAATGGTAGCATGGTGAGAGGCGCAAATGTAGCGACCTTCTGCTTTAGGACTCTCGAACAGAAAGATATGAGCTCTGCACAAGTCGTCCAAATGAACAAATTGGCCTTGTTTTATGATCGAGTAATGAGCTTC
Source organism: Durio zibethinus (assembly GCF_002303985.1). Next base: position 1,405,812 of record NW_019167949.1, on the reverse strand, counting down.
ATTCCCTGCATTAAGACAACTCCATCAGAGAATTATGGTAAAAATTTATGTGCATAATTAACTCGAGCAATGACCAACATGTTACAGAAGCTTGTACCAGTGATTGGAGATAGTGCATTTATGAGGCTTGGCGGCATCTATTGCGTAATAAATGGACCAACCACTAAAGGTGGAATTATGCTTACAAAATCGATGTTATTTTCTTTAGCAAACTTCCAGGCAGCTTGCTCTGCCATAGTGTTGGACACAAAATACATCTATACTACCAGGAAAAAAGATAAAAATTAGTGAAATTTTTTTCTTTTTTTTTTGCCTTGATTGTGTCTTCGATCGTTATGATTTGGAAAGTTAGAAGCATCTATACTAGACCAACCAGTCATTTTTTTGGCCTGGATAAATTCAAGATCGCTCCGACAGCTTTCATCGTACAAGGAATTTTGGTGTTCTGTAACATCAATAGTTCCTGCAGATGATGTGAACACCAACCTTCTAACAGTTTTGGCTTTGGCACATGCTTTCATGATGCTTAAAACTCCATTGATTGTTGGTTTTATGACTTCATTCTACAAAGCATAAAACAATTTATTCTATGTTTTATCGTTATGTAAAATATAGAATGATGAGAAAGAAGAACTTAATGTTGATTTCTTATCATCATTTATTAGACATTAGGGTATATTCTTACTTTTTTAGATAAAAAATAGAATATAATAACGCATCAGCATTTTTTTTTTTTTACATTTGTTAACATGAATTTTGCCATTATACTTTTATTTTTCGGACGAAAGTTAATGAAAGAATAATATTTCATAAACTATTCTCTTAATATATTTAAAATAATTAATTTTGAATAAAACATAAAATATGAACAGGATAATTCACATGTAATATAAATATACATATGACGACGTACCATATTAGAAGTTATTATATATTTTTTATAAAATCTTATATTGAAATAAATATTTTTCAAATTTATCCTTTACCCCTAAAAGAACGGAAACTATATATATATATATATATATATATATATATAGTTTCCATTCCCTCTCTTTGTTTAAACCTACTCATATGTGACCAAAAAGCAAAAATCAAAATTAAAATTGATTTTAAGTCTGCTTTCATTCTTGACTTTAAGGTACAATTTTATGTTTTTATTTCGGTCATTTCTGTTTAGTGCTTACCATAAATGGAAAATATTTAGCTTTTCATCTTTGGTTAGAACTTAGAACCCTAAAACCCACATTTTTTAACATGTTCATATAATTCAAGCTAATAGATGCTAAAGAATTTTTTTTTTTATATTAATACCTCAGGATCCTTTGACTAAAAATTCATAGGTGTGGCGACATGAAACACACCCTTACAACCTTCAATTGCATTATCAAAGCTTCCCTCTTCACTTCAATTTGCCTTCTATAGAGTCAGCGTTGTCTTAGCTTTTGGTAGCTCTAATAAATGCAATACTACTAAATTATACTATTACAGGATTTTATTTTTTTATTTTTTAAAGAATAAAAAAATGCTTAAATCGTGAGTCAACGATCATGGATGATGATGACAAGAAAGTGACAAAAAAAAAAGGGCCCAACCAGGGTCGCGCAGAGTGGAACGTACAACATAACCACGTTCTAAATGCAGCATGATAAGCCATGATCCGATGAACCCAGACGCGCCTGCCACGCGTACGTTCTCGCCTTCTGATCCCATTTCTTTTGTCTTTCTATTGGGTTTCAGTCAAAGAGAAGGACAAAACATAGTACGTAATAACTTAATACCACAATATTCCTATCAGAATTTTAGGTTTTGGCCATGATTTTAATATACGACGCTGTAGTTTCTTTCTATCTAACACATGGATCTCGTCACGTGGTAGGCTGTCCGTTTTGCACGTTAGTAGTTGGTTCAACCATTGCCTGCTCCTATCCAATTTCACTAGACTTCTGTGTGGAGTTTTTAGTGTAAAAACGTACAAGAACTGGGAACAAAAATGTTCTTCCCAAAACGTTTATGCGGTGCTTCTTCGACATCAGTTTCAATCCAACACGGGGTAGGTTGCGCACATTCTTTCTTTGGAATTTGATATGTGCCTTGTGGAATTGGGAGAAGAATGTTAATAGATAAGGTACGAAGAGAGCAAAATATTTTTTATTTTTATTCTTGATTTTTTATATTTTATTTATTTTTTATATTTATATTAAATACATATTTTAAATTTATTTTTATTTTTATTTTTGGATATTTAATAAATATGAATATTTATATATATATATATTTTTGTTAAAATAAAAAATTTTTTTTAACTTTTTTATTTTTATTTTGTATATTTAACTAATTTTTTTATTAATATATATTTTTTCAATAAAAATATATTGATTTTAATTAATTTAAAATAATAATTTATATTATTTAATAAAAATATATTTATTAAATATATATATATGTAATGTATGATACAAGACGAGTGTTATATTACTTGTTTTCATTCTTATACTCAATAAAAATTTAAAATTATATTTATTCAATTTCTCGTATGTAAACTATAATACTCATTTTTATTTTTATTAAGATAAAAAATCAGATTTTACAATAAATATGAATAAAATTGACATAGTAAAGTGGGATAAGCCGTAGCACAGCTTCCAGTCTACCATCACTAAAAATGACTTGATGGTTACCAATTTGTAGTGTTATTGTTAAATTAATACTATTCTAATTTCTACAATTTTTAGTTGTGTCAAAAGTAATTATTCAGTAATATGGGTCTCATCAAGATCAAGTATTTAGGTCTCATCAAGGCACCTCAACTGTCGACATCATTACTAAGAGTCTCACAGCAAGGGATATCAGAAGGGTACAATTGTGGGCTGGGAAGGGTGTCAGTAACACAGCAGGAAATTGAGAAAGAAAATTTGTCATGGTGTTAGAACAGTAAAGTTTGCATACTAATTTGATGAACCAACTTATTTTGTTCTGTAAGCTACATTCTTTTGCAGTACTAAATGAATTCATGAAGACATAAATAAAGAAAATGGCGTTTGAGTCGATTTGAAAATTGCGTAGCACCTTTCCTATTTTTTACATATACAAAGCATTACTCCTATATTTTCAATGCAAAACAGCAGAAGGCAGCAGGTCAGGGCTCTCAGCTTTCCTTCACGGGCCCAATCGAACAGAGCAGCCTATGGAAGAAATCAAAATTTTATATAACGGTTCCATCTTTTATCGTTGCATTCTTCATTATGACTGTGATCCCAGACCTAATGTAAAAACCATCTTCTGGTCTCTCAGCTTCTTGAACAGCCTGAGTGGTCAAAGCGGATTAAAATTATCAAGTGAAAAAGCATTCTACATGTCTCCAAGTAAATTATAAAGAAAAGAAAATTCTAGATATACCAGACATCCATAGCAAGGAAAGCAATACTTACATCACTATTTGATAAAATCACATCTTTTCCTATCTTGGCATTCTTGTCAATTATGCAATTCCTTCCAAAACACAAGAGCAAGATGGAGATGATCGATTAGAACATTTTAGAGAGAAAAAAAAATAGATGCTGTTGGTAACAGGCGGTTTTTCAATCTAAATCTTACTTGATTGTTGTATTTTGTCCAACACCAATGGGAACCTTTCCTTCTGCTAGCAGAGATGCCATTTTCGACTCAGTTTGGTAGTAGTCTGCCCCCATCATCATGGTATCCTGCAAAGGAACCATAACGAAGATAAATTGTAAAACTTTTAGATAAAATTAAAAATAAACACCTCTGAAAGAAGTTTGTTATAAAATAAAGACTAACAGTGGCCACTTGTATTTTTGATTCAGAGCGAGTAATTATTATCGTCTTATTGCTTCTGCCCGCTGGTTGACTGGTTAATCATGTGATTTGCTCGGATATGTTCACCACTTCTTATGCATCTTGGAACTTTTGAGATGCATAAGAGGTTGCACCAAAAAAATCTTAAATTAATTGCTACAACCATTCAGGACTGTTGAGGCAACAGGAAATATCTCCATATTTAATCTCCATAATTTGCCTCTTGTGGTGCCAAGTAAATTGTCTAGGATCTTCTCAAGTGTAGTCAATGGCATCACTAACTCTAAATTGTTCAATTAGTGATGGGCCGGAGTGACTTAAAAAAGTATAGGACCAGAAAGTGAGTCCTGCTTCTAAAATGCAGTTTATCATAAAAAAGAGGTACTATAAGCCCTTGTTAGATACTTTTCTATGGGAAGTAGAAGATGTTGAATCACCTTAAGCTCAACGCCAGACTCCAGACGCAAGAGTATTGTATACTACATTCTCGCAAGAAACAACCATGTGAAATTATGGCATCAACAATTTGCAACAACCAATTAGCCACGAAATAAGATAAGCAAATTTTTAATCACAACATAAACTAAAGCTTAAAGTCATACCTTGCATTTATCAACTTTGGTAGGAGGCAAGAATCTTGGAGATGTATAGAAAGGTGTCTTTGGATCATAAAATTCAAACTTTGGTGGCTGCATGGAAAACACAAAACGTTCAGTTTTCGGGAAATGTATACCAAATGCCATGTTTAGGCTTGTGAGTGGTACATGGGTGGGATGCCATGTTTAGGCTTGTGAGTGGTACATGTAAGAGATTCAATTTGGAAATATTGCAGTGAAATGATTAGGAAAACAAGTTTTGTTGGTCAACACTTTTGTAAAGGAAGGATATCTAGATTTAATTAGTAATATATTTTTGAATAATTGCAACTGATAAGAGACCAAACCTCAGGGTCCTTGGACTCAAAATCCATTGGCGTGGCAACATGGAACACTCCGGAGCAGCCTTCAATTGCTGCATCAAAGCTTCCTTCTTCAGATAAATCAGCCTTCCACAAAGTCAAGTTGGAATCGGCTTTAGGCAGCTCAAGCAAGTGCTTCACCTTCTTTACATTATCTGTTTGACAGAAAAAGAAAAATACTTCAGCCAGCAGACCAAAGATACAAATTAAAGTCAACAATGATTATTTGGTAAACATCATGGTGAGAAGGGAAACGAACCAGGATCACGGACGCTGACTCTAACCGTATAACCATTCTCCAGGAGCCTCATGACGAGCCACGATCAAATAAACCCAGACGCTCCCGTGACACAAACGGTTTGGGATCATGATCCCATGGCTTTCTTAAGATTGATAAATTTGACAAAAGTATGACGTTGGTAGCTTTTATAAGATTGGACCTGCCTTAGCAAAACTGACAAAAACGGAAACAGAAAAAAGGCTTCAATAATTCTATTTCGAGCCATTGATGTTTACTTCCATCTAACGGTGCACTAACAGAGTAGTTAAACTCACTTGTCAACTGACTAATTCGCTTGTTTGCTTTGAAGAACAGAACAAATTAACTTTCCATTCATTCGATTTTATGGCATCTTCAAACTAACAAAGCTTCAATGGCTGTGCAACATGTGAAAAATTGAACTTAAATCTCTTTCCAGCATTATTGGATTAACCCATTTCAACTAAGTCGGGATTCTAGATGAGCTAAATTCCTGCCTGGCTTGGAATTTCGTGCTGCCTATACAAATTATCATTTTCACTTGATTTAAATTCTACTTATGACCCACTAAGATTCAAATTTCCAAACTTTAGATTTGTAAGAATTGCCATAAAATCAGGTTCTCCGTTAAGTATAAATAAAATTGATATCCCTTCTTTTTTCTCATCTTTGCTTTCAGCAGCACTTTTGACTCTTTGGTAATTGCATCTGACCAGAATTGCTCATTTTTTATCAAAAGCTTGTAATTTAATTTTTGAAGCAGCAACTGGGCGAAAACAATTCTTAATTGTTGGTGCAAAGAATAAACAACTAATTTAGTGGTGCGGACTGCAATAAGGGCTCGGTGTCATTATGTAATTAAAAAATGGTTCAGTGATATGTTAACAAATTGGCTTACTACATAAACAAAGCTTCATAAGATCAGGGACTTGAGAACAGAACAAAAGATGAGGAGACTCGATCATCTTCTGAAAAGAGATGTAACTATATCGAAGAGACAATTATCTCATAACCACAATATTAAGGTTATAATTAGAAGCGTAAAAACCCTTTCTCAGTGACGTTTAATTTGATTAATGTTTTTCAACAAACGAAACCCCATTAAATTTGATAGTTCAGAACTTGGGTACTCGATTTCTAACAAGTTTGAATACATTGATTGTCGGTTTCATGACTTCATTCTACAAAGCATAAAACAATTTATTCTATGTTTTATCGTTATGTAAAACATAGAATGATGAGAAAGAAGAACTTGATGTTGACATTACTGCCAATTGGTGAAGTTTTCAAACTTAGAGGAGTTGCCATATTTTCATTTGATATTATAATTTTTAAACAAAAAATATAATATAATAACGCATCAGCATCTTCTTTTTTTATTTGTTAGCATGAATTTTGCCATTATACTTTTATTTTTGGACGAAAGTTAATAAAAGAATAATATTTCATAAATATTCTCTTAATATATTTACAATAATTAATTTTGAGTAAAACATAAAATATGAAATATATATATATATATATATGACGTACCATATTAGAAGTTATTATTATTTTTTTTATAAAAATCCTATTTTCAAATAAATATTTTCAAAATTATCTTTTATCCCTAGAAGAATGGAAATATATATAGTTTCCATTCCCTCTCTTCGTTTAAACTTATTCATATTTAACCAAAAAGCAAACATCAAAATAAAAATTGATTAAAGTCTGCTTTCATTCTTGATTTTAAGCTACAATTTTAAATTCTTATTCCGATCATTTCTGCTTAATGCTTATCATAAATGAAAAATATTTAGCTTTTCATCTTTGGCTTAGAACTTAACCCTAAAACCCACGTTTTAGAAGAGTTTCATCTAATTCAAGCTAATAAACGCTAAAGATTTTTTCTATATTAATATCTCAGGATCTTTGGACTCAAAATCCATGGATATGGCGACATAAAACACATTCCGACAACCTTCGATTGCATCATCAAAGTTTCCCTCTTCATTTAAGTCTGCCATTCATAGATTCAGCTGCGTCTTAGCTTTCGGTAACTCCAATAAATGCTTTACCTTCTCCAAATTGTCTGTTCCGTTAATAAATAAAAATAATAATATTAATTAAAATACTACGAAATTATATTACCACAGGTTTTTATTTTTTTATTTTTTAAAAAATAAAAAATTGCTTTAAGTCATGAGCCAGCAATCATTGCTGATGACGATGACAACAAAGAGACAAAAAAAAAAATGGACCAACCATGGTCACGCAAAGTGGCTTGTACAACTAGCCACGGTCTAAAAGCAGATGATAAGCCATGATCCAATGAACCAAGTCAACCTGTAATGGATAGACCCTGGTGAACCTTGGTTTTGCCATGACTAACCTTAAGATGAGCAACAAACGAGGTCTTGTGATTGAGATAGTAGTTCTAGCGTAGTTGGTGATACCGTGAGCTCTAGTCTCGAGATGTACAAGCAAGTGCAAACAGTGAGTGGGGTAACTATTCGGGTGCTTTCGGTTGAAATTACGTGTGAGTGCCCTTAGGTGGGTTACTAGAGTGACGAGTAATATCTTAGAATCATTGAAGCTAAGAGGTAGGTCATTGAATCTTGAGTTGATTGAAAAGAGTTATGAATTGATCGAAGAGAGTTTTAAGATGGTTAAGGAAAAAAAATGTGTCTATTTCATATTTTTCTGATTCTTGACAGCATAGTTATAAAAGTTTTTACGTTTTTTATAGGAAAACATTTAATGTTAGCTTTCTACCGTCATCTTGACCAGTCTAGCAAGTGGGGTTTTAGCTAGCCCGAAATAAGTTATTTCGAAAAACATGTAATGTCTATATGAGCAAGCATTGTCAGATTATAAGGGTGGCATGATATTTTCTTAGATTATTGTAAATTCGGAGACGAATGGGGTTGATGAGTCTCATATCGTATTTTTGTATTAAATTATGAGGTTAAATGATAATATTTGTTATATTTTTTGATTTTTTTTTCTTGAATCAAATTGATAAGTAATGAAGGATCATAAAATAATGGTTGCACAAGAAAGATAACATCGAGCCTAAGAGATAAGTGGTCTAGCAAGTAGTCACGATGCTAAACCCTTGTAACCATTCAATAGAGGTGTGTTATGGCTTGGGTAGCACACTCGAGTACCTCTAGGTGGGATGGGCATAATGTCGAGTGTCCATCATACGTGCAGATAGCCTAAAGTGAGGCTAAGGGCTAAAGCTCTAAGATAGAAATTTCGTGGCAATAAGTTAAGCCTAGAGTGGCTTCGAGTTAGTTGTTGACTAGCATTTGTGTTGTGCCTTAATATTTTAGGCACAAAGCTAGCAAAAGATCCAGATAGGCATGATGTTAGGTTCTTACTATGCTAGTTTAAGATACTAAGACAAGAACCAAGATTGCGCACCTTTATGAGCCTTAATGGATCAATACTCGGGACCTTGATACCTGCAAGTAAGGATGAGTGCTCGAGGCCACCCTAAAAACTTATGGTCGATGATATGATGGGAGTGGGTTCCTCCTTTAACAAGTTTGGGAATGTTGCGAGAAACCATACAGGGTCCGAGCCAAAAAGGCTCACGTGAATGTTGCTTGAAAGATTGGTAACAAGTTGTCTATGAGGAAATAAACTTGAGAAAGGCTAACCTCAACAATGAGTAATCTTGGTGCTACATGGTTGCTTGGTTTTGGTATAAAGAATGCATGGTCTATAATGGTTGGTATCAAATTCTGGTTTGGCTTAGCTGTGGGATTAAAGCAGCCCTAGGTGTAGGCATGATAACAATAAATTAAGGGAATGTTTAGTTTAAAATGAGCTATAAAGACAAAGATACGGATATCGTGGCTATATGGGCTCAAGAATGAGTAAAAAATACGTGTTGTGGAAAAATTGGCCTTGGTGCAAGACCTTTAAAAAGGCTCTTAGATGCCAAACAAAAAGTCACGTGAGTCTAGCCTTACCTGGCAAATGATGTTGGCTCATGCAAGCATGTGATGCCCTTCGAATGGTGGACAATAGATAAGATTGAAATGTGAAAAGTGCTATACCATAAATTAGTGTTGAATGAGGCCATGGGGCCAAACGAGTTTTGTCTTAAAAGACATGAGTCATGTGTATTAAGAATATGTTACTAACATGTGCATTGTTATATGCTGTAGGTGCCTTAACAAGGGTACGAGACGAGTTTAAGTTGGTTTATGATCGAAGCATAAAGTTTGTGATGGTCGATTGACTATAAGTTCTGATAGTCAAAAGACCATGAGATTATGCTGGTCAATAGACTATGTTTGTATTGGCTGAGAGCAAAGGCCTTACAAGTTGTGTTGGTTAGTGAACCATGATGGTGTGTAGTTCAATGAAACAAACCAATAAGACATGGCCAATGAGTGATGCCATATGAGTTGTGTAGGTTAGAGGACCGATTAAGTTGAACAAGCTGATAAATTTGGCATAACAAGTTACATATAGTCAATGGGCTAGATGAGTTGAGCAAGGCAGAGATAAGCCACATATAGGACATTTTGAGTATGAAAGCTGGTGGTACTAGCCATAGTTGTTAATTTTATTTTGGTACCAATCGTACTAACTAATATGCTCTAATTATACCAAAATACAGTACATTTAAGAATAATTTTTCATACCAAATTTAGTACCAGGCAATATCGGTTGTTTTCATTAGTTTTGATATGTTTCGGTGAATTTCAGTGAAATAACATGTTTCGACTGGTGCGTGAATGTGAAATATATTTTATAATTTTTAACTTTTTTTGTTGTTTAATTATTTTTAACTTAATAAAAATAAAATTAATTGACAAAATAACCCTTAAAAATTAAGTTACTTTATTTTTTATTTTAATTTTTTTATACTTTATTTTTTCAAACCAAAGTTTATAAGTATTTTAATTTCTTTTTCAAGAAAAAAATTATGCTCCTTTTATAAAGCTTAAGAATTATAAAGCCTTAGTGAATTTTTTTCATATCTTTGTTTTTATCTTAATATTTATATGAAAAATACTTATTTAAATATTATATGATCAAATTAAATGTTTAAAAATATCATGAAAATTTTATTATATTATTTCTTATGCTTTAAAACTTATTTGTTTGATTTTTGAATATATTGCACATTTATTGGTAAATTATTATAATATTATAATGTATAAGTCCATATATATATATTTATAAATATATTTGTACTAAACCGATAAATCTAAAATAATATGTCAAAATAATTGGCATTAGTATATACTATATTTTTTAAAAAAATTGAAAGGTTATTTGGTATGATATTAACAATGTTGGTGTTGCCTTGAGTGTCATAACGTATAGATCCGTGAACCTACCACTAGACATGGATAAGAGAGATCGTCACCAATCTTTTTTGCTTAGGTGTGATTGGTTACCTAATTGAATATGTCTTATTTAAAGAAGAGTCTCAAGATTGATTTGGGTGTCTTTAAATAGTAGATTCTGATCTACGAAACTAGAGTTTAAGTTCAAAATTATGGTTACACGCGAAGAAGGTTATAACACCCCACAATACACATCCAAATGATGGTATCAGTTTGATTTCAGATTATTCAAGTCTTGATCATATTTGTAATTTATCAAATTATTTAATGTTAAAAATTATTCTTAAAATTGTCTCAATAGTTTGGTAGCAATTTAAGATAATTCTCTTACCTCAGGAGTATTTATAAAAACTAGTATCTCACTCTAAAAAGGCTCCGTCGTCGGATTTATTAATTTATTTTATTTCAAAAAAATAGTAAAGTCTCTTAATAATTTGATAGGACTTACTTTGAAGCAAATCTCTCAATAATTTGATGAGATTTTATTATAAAAAGGTTTGTAAAAAAATTATTTGAGAATTTCATTAAGTCTTCCAATAGTTTGGTAGGATTTAATTTGAAGCAATCCTCTAATAGTTTAAAGGATACAAATTATTTTTTTGTTTTTTTGTATATATATTTTGAAAATCGATTTATGAAATTTTTCAATAGTTTGGTGGATTTCATAAATTTATTTGAAAAAGATTATTTATTTATTTATTTTTATTTGTTTCCCTTTTTTTTTATTCTTTCTCTTTTATTTTCCTTTTTTTATTTTTTTGAAAAGATTATATATATATATTTTAAAACTTATTTATTTTAAAAAATAAAACAACAAAAATAATAAAAAATTTCAAATAAAAATAAAATCAATAAAATAAAATAAAATTGAAAATAAAATAAGAAGAACCTACAATCGAGTCAAGTCGGAGTGCAGATCGACACGTGAGTCAGCAGATCAACATGCGAATCTTGGGCTATCCAAAACGACACCATTTTAGGCTGCTATAAAAGGCACTTTTAGCATTTTTGCTTCAGAAGCTATGCCCCTTCTTTCTAGATTGAAAAACTTTAACTTCTCTCTAGGAATTACTTAAGAACCCCATCAAAGATTTTAATTGGAAACTAGAAAAACCCATCGGTTTTTAGGAAGATCATCAAAAAATTTAACCAAAACTAAAAAAACCCACCGATTTTTAGAAAATATTGTCGGAATCCCACCAAAAAATTCAATTTCGCTGGAAAATTCAATAAAAAATTTCATACATTCATCCAAAACCCAATTTTTTTCAAAAATTCTCAACAAATTCTCAAATTCTTCAAATTCTGCCCATATCCTTTCAGAAACCTCCCAGAAGCCTAAACCTAATCCCAAAATCTTTCAAACAAACCCAAAATCAAAGATCAAAATCCCAAAAACTTTCATTTTGCCCAGAAACTGTTTCCCAAAACTGCGACAACCAAAAGTTTCCTCAATTTTCACCGTGTCTCCCAAAATCCACCTTGTATTGTTCTATAGTTTCTCGTCCAATTTATAGGCCCCCTTAGAATAAATTTTAAAAAACGGACAAAATCAATTTTAGGTTTGAATCTTAGGATTAGATTCTGTCCGAACCCCAAATTAGGTTTAGGTTCTTTGCTAATTTTTTGGGTTGAATCTGTAACCCCTTTGATTATGAATTAAGGCCTTTGACTGTATTGAATCCCTAAATTTCAGTTTCTTGGATCACCGATTGAGAAAAAAAGAAAAGGAAAAGAATAAAAAAATATAATAATAATAATAACAATAATATAATATAATATAATATAATAACAAAAATAATAATGATGATATAATATAATACTATACTATAAACTATCCTATAATAATAATAATAATAATAATAATAATAATAATAATAATAATAATAATAATAATAATAATAATAATGTATAAGATAGCATACTATACTATATTATGATAGGAATAAAAATAATAATAGTAATAATAGTAATGAAAATCAACCCCGGACATAGATGGTTGTCTATATTTGCTCATCTTTACACATTTTTATTAGACAGAGATGATGCAAAGACTTAGGCACCCACTCTATTCAAATCAAATTAGCAAGTGCAAATGAATAGAACTAAATTGCGAGTCGGGAATGTGATATGGGCTGAATCGAGATCGAATGACTGGAACAATATCGCGAGTCTGGAAGCGACCAGAACGAAGTTGAGGTCGAAGATAAATGACGAGACGATGTCGTAAGTTAGGAAAATGATTTGGATTGAGTCGAGATCGAATGACTGGGATGATGCTACAAGTCTGATAGCAACTAAGATCGAGTCAAGGTTGTAGATGAATGATTGAGATGATGTTATGACTCAAAAAAATAATCTGAACTGAATTGAGATTGAATAACTAGGATAATATTGTAAGTCTAAAAGCGACCAAGATCAAGTCGAAATCAAACATAAATGACTGGGATGATGCCACGAGTTAGGAAAATGATCTTGATCGAGCTGAGATCGGATGATTAAGACGATGTCATGAGTCTAAAAATGATTAAGATCGAGTCAAGATCGAAGATAAATGACTGAGATGATGCCACGAGTTAGAAAAATGATTCAAATTGAGTAGAGAACAGATAACTGAAATGATACCACGAGTCTGAAAGTAACCAAGATAGAGTCGAGATAAAGATAAATGATCGAGATGATACCGTGAGTCAAAAAAATGATCTGGACTGAGCCAAGATTGAAATGAGTGATAAGTGATAATGCAACACTACAAATGCATGTCCTATCTAGGATGTATATAATGTTGATGTCATAAAATTTCAATTGTGGTGACAAAGTTCTCAAGACTCCATTAGTTCTTCTTAGCTTCTTAGTATTAATAATCTCAAAGCAAATTTTATCAGCTGATCTATATCTTTTTTCTTATATGATCATAACTCACATGTTATGTCAATCAATCTATCATTGGATTCATCCTTGGGTCACATTGTTTATCCTTTTATTTTTTTTAAGGTATCTTTTTGGGCTTCTTTCACTTATCTCATCTTAGACTTCTTTCAAAAGAATGAAAAAATTCTTTATGAAAAATGTTATTCATTTATTTGTCATTATTCAAATAAGTGACAAACATAATACGTTTCTTTGGTTCATTTAGGGAATGCTTATTTGGTGAAAGGTGAGTTTTTTTTATTGAAAGAACAAAAGGTATGGCCAAAAATAACTCAATAGTGAACAAAGGCAAAATGTTGTAATTTATTCAAATAAGATATTAATATCTAAAATAATGATTGTTCAGATAATTTTGAACTCAAACTCAGAATCATCTTTCAAAAACATATCTCTTTAATCTTTGAGCCAATCATTATTCTCATTCCTGAGATCTTCACATTAAGTTATTTTTTTAAGTTTTTTTCTTTACTTAAACTGTCATTTCGGGTTTTCAGTCTAAGTCTCCTTTTTTTTTCTCATTTTCACTTCATTTTTTTCTTTTTTTTCAATTTTTTTCATTTCTCTTTCCCCTTTATTCATCAATGACACTTTGATCAAAGTATCAATCTAATGACAAATCTATCTTAATTCAACTCATGATTCTTCAAATCGAGTATTCACGTTTAATCAAAATAGACTTTTAATGGATGTAACGTAGGCTAGGGTAAATGATGCCAAAGAAGGGGATAAAGTAGGTCCAAATTATGTTTGAAAGATAATCAAATCAGGGATCATTTCTTCATGTGGAGCACATTGGCGTTTTGCCCCAACAAATTCTTTTTTTTTTTTTTTATGGAGTACATTGGCATTTTGCTCCATTAATTTTTTTTTCATTTTTCATTTTTTTTCATTTGTCAAAGAAAACTTGAGCACAAAAGGGTTTTGCCCCTAAAATCACTAAAGATAAATAAGTTTCTCAAACTTTGCCTCTTGGTGTGGGGGTGATCCTTGGTTAGGGTTTCTCTAAAAAAATTTTTAATAGGCACAAATGGGGTAACAAGGAATATATTTTTTCTTTTTTTTTTACAGGATAGAAAAAAGATGATCCTTTCTTATTTTAGACATGAATACTTTTAATGAAGAACATTCATTGAATAAAAATAGACTTGTGAGTGAACAATCACAAAGATCATGTGTTGCATTACTTTCACCTTTTAATAAGCCAAACTTTCACCAGAGTCCCAATAATCTCAAATTTATCAATCAAACCATGGTATTGAATCCTAAATTATCATCATGATTGTCTAAACCTTTATTATTCAAAATAAAAAATAGGTATGGGAAAATGTATGAAAAAGTAAAAGTAAATAATAGGTATTCGCACAAAAAAAGAATGTTATGGGAATGCATCAAATTTGTCACTTTCATTAAAATGATGAAAAATAAAAATGAAATCTAAGTACATAAAAAAATTCATATTATCAAAAAATCCTAAGATAATAAGCAGTTCCAATCAATCTTCCCTAAAATTATGCCCCTGGATGGTTACCATTAACATTGGAAATCGTGTTTCCATTGGTATCAAAATTTATCAACCTTTTTTTTATCAGACTTTGCATCATATGTTTCAAAGGGATGCAATTTTCAATGAAATAGCCTACCACCCCAAAATGGTAGTCACGGTGAGTAGTTGAGTCATACCATTTGGGATAGAGATGTTCAAGTTATTTTACATGAATGAAAGTAATCAAATGATTCTTGTAAAGCTCTTGGCATAAATTTATGTAGCTTATAAGAATAGGGTCAAAAATAAGCTTTTCTCGATTTCGCGATTCTTGCACATCACCTGTTGGGGTAGTTCAACGAACAGAGGACCTAAGTGAGGATGGATAAGAAAGTCATAAAGTTGATTGGTAGAGTATAGCAAAAGCATGACTTACAGAAGAATGATATATGAGATAAATTGGCTGTGAGTAGTTTTTAGATTGTTGTCTATCAAAATTTACAGCTTGAGTCTAACTTTCTTTTTTCTTAGGCATTTTTTTAGCAGCAAAAAATTTTTTTTCTTTCAATTTACTACTCTTTATTGTATTTTTGATGATCTTCCTTGAAATCATCATATCGGTAAAATTTTTAGTCGTGTTTCCTATCATCTTCTCATAGTATGATAACTTTAAAGTGCTTACAAACAATACTATTATTTCTTTCTCTGTTAGGGAATTTTGTACCTAAACAATGATATTCCACCATCTTTGGGCATACTTTTTAAAAAATTCAGATGTTTTCTTCTCCATTCCTTATAATGAGAGGTGATCAAGAGCCACATCTATAATGTGACAATATTGGTTAATGAAGGATTGAGTTAAATCTTTTCACGACTTAATGCGAGTGTTGTCCAACTAGACATATCATTTTACTGTAGACCCCATCAAGCTATCTTAAAACATATGCATGAGTAACTTCTTATTGCTAGTGTGTGCTATCATTTTACGACAACACATTGTGATATGTGTAATAGAACACTTAGTACCATCGTATTTCTTAAATTTTGATACTTTGAATTTCAGAGGGATAGTCACATTTGGCGCCAAACAAAGGTTGATAGCTCGAGTGTAGTACTAGTGTTGAGCTATCCTTAAACTTTGATTTCTCATAATGTGTAAATTTAAAATGATATCCATGAGACTCTCAAATTATACATGAGAATGGGTACTAAAACAAAATGCATAAATGCAATAAGAAAAATTTACCACATAAAAATTGTTATCAAAGAAAATCTTCATTGAATTAAAAGTTATTTTTAACCACATCTAACATTATATCCATGAAAAGTCTAAAATTACTGTGAAAAGAAACCTATGGCTTGTCGATACTGGCTTTGCACCTTATTAAAGAAATTTATCAATTTTTGGCCATATGCTCCCATTGGTGGCACCTTCACTTTCACTTTTCAATCTCTTCCATCATATCTTTGGCTTTGTAAATAGCCACAATGACTTTGTCAAGCAGGGACTTTAACTGATTATGCTTCTTCACATATGGTTCCTTCATTTGATCATATTCTTCAGTTACAACCTTCATTGGTGCTCTGATTCCCATCACCACTTCATTTAGCATTTAGTATGCTTTTGTGCTTCAAAGAGCATTGCATATTTTTCTTGTACTTTATTTGTAATTATCTATTTTTTTACAATAGTTAGGCCAATTCCTGATAAATTGATGACCTTGTTGTATTAAGATCAATGTACAAATTCTTTCATCCATCCTTTTCTTGCTCCAGTGTTTGGATTTTTTTTTTTTTTAGCTTTTTATTTGTAAGCTTAAACTCTTCTAACTCATTTTTTAGGTCAGTAGAGGACTTTGTTAGGCTTTCCATTGATATAATTAAGATTTTCCTTATTAACAATTATTTTGTGACAAATATTCTTTATGATAAATCTAATAATATAAAAGCATGATAAAAAAAAGGTTAGGAAAAAAATAAATAAATACAAAGATCAACATACAGGGTTAGTAAAAAAAATACAAAAAGATAATACATAAGCTTACAAATGAACATCCAATCATGGGTCCTATTTGGGATTTTCTAACACAAATGAGAGGTATAGCTATAACTATAGTTGGGTTCTTAAAGTTAACTACATGTGGTGTAGATAAATTCTAAAAGGTTCTCAAATTGTTCCTTACATCATCGTCCATTACAGACTAATTAAGTGCTCCGATCCTCGTCGATCATAGGCTTCAAGTGAAAAATATTTAATTTGAGTGGGAGTGTTTCACGGGCCTATACATAGACATGAAATCTCATGAAGGCATAGGTACTTCACTCCCTCATAAGGATAGAGCTCAGGTGGAGAGTTTTATGTTATGTACATGTAAATGAATGACAGATATATATATACAGGTGAATAACTAACAAAATATAAAGAATGAATAGAAAAAAATAGGAAAGAAAAAAAATAATCTCAAATTTATTAAGCAAGACTTGGATAATAAAATATCATTTACTAGTTTGACTCTCAATATCCTCAACGAAGTCATCAAACTATCGTAACATATAGATCCATTAACTTACCGCTAGACATGGATAAGATGAGTCGTCATCAATCTTTTTTGTTTAGGTGTGATTGATCATCTGATTAAATCTATCTTATTTAAAGAAGAGTCCTAAGATTGACTTGGGTGTCTTTAAATAATAGATTCTGATATACGAAACTAGAGTTTAGGTTCGAAAGTACGGTTACGTGTGAAAAATATTATAGCACCCCTATAATGCTTATCCAAATAATGGTACCAGTTTGATTTCAAATTATCCAAGCCTTAATAATATTTATAATTTATCAAATTATTTAATATAAAAAATTATTCTTAAAATTGTTTCAATAGTTTGGTAGCAATTTAAGCTAATTTTCTCACCTTAAAAGTATTCATGAGGACTAATATCCCACTTTAAAGATGCTCTATCATCAGATTTATTTATTTATTTTATTCATAAAAATTAGTAAAGTCTTCCAACGGTTTGATAAGACTTACTTTGAAACAGATCTCCCAATAGTTTGGTGAGATTTTATTATAAAAAAATTTGTAAATTTTTTTTTTTAGAATTTCATTAAGTCTCTCAATAGTTTTGTATGACTTAATTTGAAGCAATCATTCAATAGTTTAAAAAATAAAAATTATTTTTTTGTTTTATATATATATTTTTTGAAAACTGATTCATGAAATTTTTCAATAATTTGGTGGATTCCATAAATTTATTTGAAAATGATTTACTTATTTATTTATTGTTTTTATTTGTTTCCCCTTTTTTAAATTTTATTCTTTCTTTTTTATTCTCTTTTTTTATTTTTTAAAAAAGATTTATATATATATATTTTAAAACTTATTTATTTTCAAAAATAAAACAATAGAAATGATAAAAATTTTCAAATAAAAATAAAATTAGTAAAATAATAAAAAACTAAAAATAAAATACAATTAAAAAATAAAAATAAAATGAAAAAAAGAAAACCTGCGACCGGGTCGATCAGAGTGCTGATCGGCTAGCAGGTTAGCGGATCAACGCGTGAATCCTAGGTTATCTAAAACGATATCATTTTGGGCTGCTATAAAAGGAACTTCTCAGTGTTTTTATTTCAAAAACCTCTACCCCCTCTCTTTAGATCGAGAAGCTCTAACTTCTTTGTAGAAATTTCCTAAAAACCTCATTGGAGATTCAACTAGCAACTAGAAAAACCCATCGATTTCTAAGAAGGTCACCAAAAAATTTAACTGAAAACTAAAAAACCCACTGGTTTATAAAAAATCCAATTAGAATCCCATTGAAAAATTTAACTTCGTTGAAAAATTCAACCTAAAACTTCATACATTCATCCAAAACCTAGTTTTTTTTTTTTTAAAAATCCTAAAAAAGTCCAAAATTCTTCAAATTCTGCCTAGATCCTTTCAGAAACCTTCCAAAAGCCTAAACCTAATCCCATAAACCTAAATCTAAACTTAGAATCTTTCAAATGAACCAAAAATTAAATATCAAAATTCCAAAAACTTCCATTCTGCCCAGAAACTATTTTCCAAAATTGCAACAATCAAAATTTTTTCCAATTTTCACCATGTCTCCTAAAATCCACCCTATATTGGTCTATGGTTTCTCGTCCAGTTTATAGGCCTATTTAGGATAAATTTTAGAAAACGGACAAAAATATTCTCAGGCTTGAATCCTGGGATTAGATTATGCCTGAACCCAAAATTAGTCTAGGTTCCTTGCTAATTTTTTTGGTTGAATTTGTAACCCCTTTGATTATGAATTAAGGCTTTTGACTGCATTGAATCCTCAAATTTTAATTTTTTGATCACCGATCGATAAGAAAGAAAAAAGAAAAGAATAATAATAATAATAATAATAATAATAATAATAATAACAACAACAATATAATATAATATAATAATAATACATAATAATAATAATGATGATATAATATAATATAATACTATACTATAAACTATCTTATAATAATAACAATAATGATAATATATAAGAAAGCATACTATACTATATTAATAATAGTAATAAAAACAATAATAGTAATAATAGTAATGAAAATCGACCTTGGACACAGATGGATAACTACACTGAGTTTAAAACGGTCAGTAGACCCTGAGTATTAAATGGGTTAGTCAACCCTGAGATTGAGTCAATCAAAAGAAACTTGTAAACTAGAGTTGATCAGCGAATCCTAAAATATCGAGTAGGCTATGAGATGCCCTCTGTGCTATGCTTGAGTCGAGTAGAGGTTGATTCAAAGTGAGATAAGCTTCATTAGAGTAAAGGGAACCATCATTGAGACATGGTTGTGTGGGAAGCCAAGCTGAGTTTGAGTAAAAGTGGGGGAAAATCATTATTTCCTGTGGAATTGAGCCAAGGTAGTAAAGCCTATGAGGTATTTTGAACACCGTGGTTAAGTTAAAGATCAAGACCAAGATAGCAAGCGTTAAGTGGCTACCACAAATGGTGGTTGCCCAAAATTCCATATTTAGAAAAATGACCTTGGAAGGGTCGAAAGGACCTAAGTTATGAAATGACAAAGTGTTTGAATACCACAATGCTATGGCCTATTGTGGGTGGTACCACATGAATGCAGTTGACCTAAGCACCGTGTCTAAAATAGTGCATCAAAAAGTTGGTGCAGCAGGCATATGATTGGTGTAATGGGTCACATTTTGCATGATATACCAATTCGTGGCAAAACAGGTGGTCATTCATTCGACTGAGGGTCATAATCAACAAAGGTGCCTCTAGGTTACAGTTTTGTGATCATGGTTGAATCAGTACAATGACACATATGAATAACAAATTGAGTTAGAATGATCCAATACAAGAATAGCATAAAAAGTACAGTGGAACGGGATGAAACACCTCTATATTGACAATGAATGAGTATTATGTATGGTGCTTCATTTGATGGGATCACGACCCAATTCTTGAGGGCATGAGTAAAGGACATATGAGAAAATGTCAATTGTGTGCAATAAGTGAGTTAGGTGTGGTATTAGCATTCATGGGGTTATTGACATAGTAAATGGAGGAAAGTGTCATGGTTAGGCCTTGGTAAACTTTGATCCTACCATGATCAACCCTTAAGATGAGCAGCGAACGAGGCCTCGTGATCAAAATAATAGTCCTAGAGTAGTGTGAGAGCAGTGTAAGCCCTAGTCCCTATTATAATGTATAGATTCATGGACCTATCACTAGATATAGACTTAAAGAATCGTCACTAATCTTTTTTGTTTATATACGATTGGCCACCTAACTGAATATGTCATATTTAAAGAGGAGTCCTAAGAGAGACTTAAGTATCTTTAAATAGTATATTCTAAAATCCATGAAATTAGATTTTAAATTCAAAAGTACAATTACGCATGAAGAAGGTTATAATACCCTTACAGCATTTATACAAAGGATGGTACTAATTTGATTTCAAATTATCCAAGCCTTGAAATATTCTTATAATTTTACAAGTAATTTAATTATTGAAAATTGATCATAAAATTACTCCAATAATTTGGTAGCAATTTAAGATAAGGTTTTCATATCAAGAGTATTCATAGAGACTAATGTCCCACTTTGAATAGGCTCCGTCTTTAAGTTCATTAATATATTTTATTTAAAAAATAATAAGTAAAATCCTCCAACAGTTTGGTAAGATTTTACTTTGATGTAGATCTTCTAATAACTTGGTGAGATTTTATTTGAAAATTATTTATAACAGTTTACTTTGAGAAAATTCATTAAATCTTTGAATAGTTTGGTAAGATTTAATTCAAGATTTTGATCCTTTAATAGTTTGGTAGGATTCAAAATGTATTATTTTATTTTATTTAAAAATTTTATTATGTCCTCCAATAGTTTGAAAAAACTTAATTTGAAATTTAAATTCTCTAATAGTTTGGTAAGATTGAAAATTTTTATTTTTTAAACCATTTTTTAAACTAAAAAATCAAATAAAACAAAAATTATCATGCAAAATAAAATTATGCAAATAATAATATAATATCATGCAATAATAATATGATATCATGCAATTAATATAAATTATCATGTAATTAAGATAAAATATCATACAAATTTATTAAATAATAATGCAAAAATGAATCATACAAACAAAATTATGCAAACAAATATATTAATAATCATGTAATTAAATAAAATACATAATCATATTAGGCAAAATATATCATGCAAAAATTAAATACGAAAAATAAGAGAATAAAAACAAAGTAAAAAAATAAAGAAACAAAAAATCAAATAAAAAAAAAAAGAAAAGCCTGTGATCGAGTAGGGCTTAAAGAATGGATCTTCACGTGGATCACCAAGTTCATGAAAAAACTTCAAACTTCAATCGAAAAGTTCATCCTAAACCCAAAAAACCTAAAAAAGTTTTCAGATTCTTAAAAACCCAACAAAAATCCTAGAATAAAAAATCAACAAAAAACCCCAGCAAAAATCCTAGAAACTCAATAGAACATGAAATCAAACTAAAAAATTAAAACCCAAATTCAGGAAACCCAAAGGCAAATCAAATCAAACTTAGAACAAAATAAAATCACAGAACTAAAAAAAAATCCCAAAATTTACTTGAATGATTCCTCTCTAGAGTTAAAAAACTAGAAAACTAAGATCCCTAAAATTTTATTTTTCTTCCCCCTTTTGTGTGTGGTTTCTATTTATTTATAGGGGTTGAATCCTTTTGATTTTAAAGAATAAATCAAATTGATTATGATTTTATTACGATTTTGTAATTTGTGATTTGATTTTGAGTTTTTCTTTTTACAAGATTTGCATGAATCAAGCCAAAATCTTATGTTTTCTGATTTTTCTTTTTAAATTTTTTTTTTTTACTTTGGACTTTTTTTTGGGAAAACAAGTAAAATAAAAATAAATAAATCAATCAAATTAAATCAAATCAAATTAAACTTAAAATTAAAAATTTTTCTTTTGGGCTTGAAGCTTCCCAATTGGGCCTAATTTTATAGTCGAAGCTTATTTTCGATCCTTAAAAATTTTGGACAAAATAAGGTTTTTACAGTCTCAAGATGAGCAGGCAAGTGTGAATAGTGGGCAGGCACTTTTGAGCGATTTAGATGCTCATGGTTAAAGTCATGTGAGGGTACAATCGAGTGGGTTGGTAGAGTAACGAGTAAAATCTTAGAATCATTACGGCCAAGAAGCAAGTAACTTGGCTCTGAGTGGGCTGAAGAGGGCCCTGAGTGGTTAGGAAGAAAAATGTCCTTATTTTAGACATTCTTATGGTTCTTGATAGCATAGCTGTAAAATTTTCTACACTCTTTATAGAGGATGTCTAGTGTTAGCTCTTCATCACCCCTTGGCTAGCTTGATAGATGAAGGCCTAGTTAGTTTGAAATAAACTACTCGTAGGCATATGTGGTATCTAAGTGGGTAGGTTTCATCGGGTCACGAGTGTAGTACGATGTTTTCTCTAGTCATAGTAAACTCAGGGACAGTTGGGGCTGGTGGGCCTCGTATCATGCTTTTGTGTTAGACCATGAGATTAGATGTTAGTATTCATTATGTCTTTCGATTTCTCTTCATTGAGCCGGATCGATAAGTAACCAAGGATCATGAGATGATAGTTGTATAGAAAGGGCACTATCGAGCCTGAGGGATTAGCAGACTAGCAGGGAGACATGTTGTTAGACTCTTATGACCATTTGGTTAATAATACGGTGGGAGTTGGATTCCTGCCTCAACAAATTTGGGAATATTATGAGAAATCCTACGTGGTCCAAGCCAAGAACGACTTATGTGAATACAACTTAAAAGATTGATAGCAAGTTATCCATAAGAAAATAAACTCAAGAATCGATTATGAATAGACTTGATATCGTATAGTAATGTGATTTAAAGAACGCTCACCAATGAGTGGTTTGTTCAATTAGTTAAGGTCGTTCTCATCGACGAAAAGGTCTTAAGTTTGAGTCTTGTTGGTGATCACTTGTTGAGATCATCTCAAATGTACGACTTACAATTATTTATCTTAGATTATCAAATACGATACATCTTATTTTGATCTTAAAAATTAAGCAAACTTATATACCTTAAATTTTTTTATTATATAAAAACAAAAAGAACGCACGGTCCATGACACATTACCTGTCACGCATATGATATCCCCTTTTGTTTCCCTTTCTTTTATCTTTTTATTCGGTTTCAGTCAAAATGAAAGACAAAACAAAGTACTTAATAATTTAATTCTACAATATTCTGCTTTGTATTGTCACTTTCAGTAAGGTTTAGCCTATGATTTTAATAAACGATGCTGTAGTTTCTTTCTATCTAACACATGGATCTCGTTAGGGGTGAGCATATATCGATTCTAATCGATTTAACCGATCGAAATTATGAAATATGGTCATTTCGATTCGGTTTAATCAATTTTTTGTTGTAATCGATTTTAAGATCGATTAAATTAGTTAAATCGATCGGTTATCAATTTTTAAAATTGATAACCGAATTAATCGAATTAACCGATCTTATAATAACTAAGGGTAAATATGTAAATTCTCTTTAAAAAAACTTAAATTTAACTTACCTTTTTTATAACTTATCCACCCAACCGTTTCCCCTTTCTGCTCTTTGCTCCTCTTCTGTTGCAGTTTACCGTGTCTCTGCCTTTTACAGTTTGCTCTCCTTCAATCTCCTACATCTTTGCCTCCCTCTTACTCTCTTGTTTGGCTACTTGCCTCATAATCTCTTGCTCCCTCTAATTTGCTACATAAGATCCACAGTTGTAGAGATCAATCTACCCAAGACGTCATCGTAAGTTCTTAAATCTTAATAACCTTTATTTTTTCTTTTAGCGTGATGTTTAGAGCTGTATTCTTCCTGTATGTTTTAAGCTAAAGCATAACCCAAACGGCCAAACCTCAGCCCTAGGGTGTGCCCACGGTAATGTTTTTTTTGTTGGTATTTTTCAGTACCTTTTGTTGTTTACTTGTTTAGAGTGATTCGGTAGATTGACACTATCTCTAGCCTGAAAGGAATAGGTCTAGGACTTTCAGTGGCTTGTTTACTCCTTCAGTTGATTGACTAGGTTCTGGAACAAAATGATCAAAAGTCAAAACCTTTCACGCCCCACGTTGGATTTACAGTATCTGTAGCAAGCTGTGAAAATACTCATTTTAGTCGAGGAAAGCACTTTAACTTATAAAAATGAAGGGAGCAAGATTTTTAATAACAATTTTTGCCAGTTTCGACTTGCTTCGCTAAATTACCAAAAGAAAGCAACAACTATTTGGACTAAGACGATGTGGACAATAGACTCAAGAAAAAGTAAAAAGAAATGCTATTTTCTAGCATGAAGGCCGACTGAGGAAACCAATTAATGTGTGGTGAATCACACATTTCTCATATTGATGAATTTTATCTGCTGATTCAGTTAAGTCTATTCTCCAAGCAGAATTCAAGCTCTGTAGTTATAAGGATACTGTAAATGCAACTAGAGACCAGGTAATAAATGCTACTCAATCAGCTCAAGAGTCTGCTCAGCAAGGACAACAACAGACTACTGGTTTCCTGCAGCAGACTGCTGGTTTCCTTCAGCAGGTTTCTTTTTTATCTGTCATTCTCTTTCATCAATTCTTTTACTTTTTAATAATAATAATACCTCATTTTAGGGTACATTAAATAGACAATTGATAAAGTTTACGTTATTTTGAGCTTTGGTTAGGAAACTAATGAAATAGGAATTCGTACTATTACAGACTGGAGAGCAAATGAAGAGCATGGCTCAAGGTGCTGTGGAAAATGTGAAGAACACACTTGGAATGAATGAGAAGAAATGAAATCAAAGGATTGATGAGATCATTTGGTTATGAAATGAGATGCAGCTTTAATAAATGCAAATTTTGTTGCTTTCTTTTGGTAATTTAGGGATGACTGATGGTATGGCAACATGGTAATGATGTGGACTAAGACGATTCGAGAATGGTCCCACAACTCACAAGCGAAAGACAAAAATAGTTTAAGTGATTTACACCTTGAAGTAGAATGTGTAAATACTTGATGTATACATAGAGAAATAAGTTTAAAACACAACTATTCGAGAATAAAGATTTTAAAGAAATCTATTGTCAGAGATCTAGCATTTTTAAGTTTTAACTTTCTTACTAGATCTAGCAACTAATTAATCTAAATTATGCTAGATACTTAAATTAAAAGTTAAAATAAATTAGCCTAAACTATGCTAGACACTTACATTGTTTGTTGATAAAATAAGCAACTAATATATAGTTTGATTAACAAACTATTTCATTATTTGAATATCCAATGTGTTCAATAATTGTGTGAATATTACTTTATTATTTTTTCATTATTTGAATATAATTTTATTTTTATTTATTATTTTAATATAATATAATTTTTTATTTTTATTGTTTGGATATAATTTGATCACTTGCTTTTTTTTTTTGAAGATGTCAAATGAAATGAATGATATGATTTTGGATTCTACAACTAATCAAACACAATTGGCCTCTCAACTTCCTGCATATGATGAGGTAACAAAAAGTGCAACTGCAAATTCTAAAGTGATGAGACGAGCATCTAAGCCATGGTCAGAGGTATGGGACCACTTTACTAAATTTGTTAATGAGGAAGGTAATCGTAAAGCTAGGTGTA
This sequence comes from Durio zibethinus, assembly GCF_002303985.1. Next base: position 1,379,821 of record NW_019167949.1, on the reverse strand, counting down.
ATTATTGTGACAGAGAATTTTTTGCTGATCCTAAAAAGAATGGAACCACCACTTTAAAGAATCACATGAATTCTTGTAAAAAGGTTTCTCGTGTTAGTGGGGATGATGGTACTCAAACAGAATTGGTGTTGCCGTCAGGAGGAGTGGAATCTTTAAGCACTTGGAAATTTAATCAAGATGCTGTTAGAAAAGCTGTAGCTAAAATGATCATTCTGAATGAGTTGCCATTTAGATTTGTGGAGTCGGAAGGATTTAGGCATTGCATGTCAGTTGCATAGCCTAGATTTCGTGTACCATCACGATGGATAGTTGCTAGGGATTGCTATCAGCTTTATATTGATGAAAAGACTCATTTGAAGCAATTCATGAAATCATCTTTTACAAGAGTATCTCTTACCACTGATACATGGACCTCATTACAAATGGTTAATTATATGTGTCTTACGGCTCACTTCATAGACAAAGATTGGAAACTAAACAAAAAGATATTAAATTTTTATCCCATTTCTAGTCACAAAGGTGAAGCTATTGGTAAGGCGGTTGAAAAATGTTTGCTTGATTGGGGGATTGATAAGATTTTTACTGTTACAGTTGATAATGCTAGTTCTAATGATGTTGCAATTGCATATTTGAGGAAAAAATTTAACAATGCTGAAACTAGTATTTTGGGAGGTAAATATCTTCAATTGAGATGCATTGCACATATTGTTAATCTTATTATTTATGATGGATTGAAGGAAATGAATGAAACAATTGCTCGTGTTAGAGGGGCAATAAGATATATGAGACAATCACCTTCTAGGTTAGCTAAGTTTAAAGAGTGTATTGTGAATGAACATATTCAAAGTAAAAGTTTATTATGTTTGGATGTTAGCACTAGATGGAATTCTACTTATTTGGTGTTGGATACAACTCAAAAGTTTGAAAGGGCATTTGATGCATTTGATGATGTTGATCCTTATTATAGAAGTGAGCTTTTGATGGGAGATGGGGTACCCGATCAAAATGATTGGGCAATTGTTAAGAAGTTTTACCTTTTCTTGCAACAATTTTATGATCTCACCGTGAAAGTTTCAAGTACTTCTTACGTCACATCTAATACTTTTCTTGATGATATATGTGATGTTTATTCCACTTTACGAGAATGGCAATTAAATCCTAATGTTGAGTTGAATGCAATGGCAAAGAGAATGAAGGATAAATATGATAAGTATTAAGGAAATATAGAAAAGATAAATATGTTGGTTTATATTGCTTCTCTTCTTGATCCTTCAAAAAAGTTTCCCTTTGTTGAATATTGCTTCATGAAAATGTATTCTTCTAATGAAGTTTCATTGATGATTAAAAAAGTACAACAAGCAATAGAAAACTTATTTAATGAATACAAAAAAATGTTAGAACCTCAGTCTGAGCAAGTTGGTGAAAGTAGTCAAGTTAGCCAAATGTCACAGCCCACCGATGATGAAAGTGGAAATGAAACGACAAAAAAAAAAGGAAAAGCTTTAAGTCCAAGTACAAGAGGTATAGGATTGAACATGGCAAAGATGAACATAAATCAGAATGGCTAATATTTGAGTGAGGAGCCTGATGATGATGATAGTGATGACTTTGATTGTTTTAATTTTGGTGGAAACTTAATAGCCATAGGTTCCTATCCTTTCCCATCTAGCTCGTGATGTGTTAGCAATTCCTATATCCACAATTGCTTTCGAATCTGCTTTTACACTGGTGGTCGTGTGCTTGATGCATATAGGAGCTCTTTAACTCCTAAAATTGTGTAAGCTCTTATTTGTGCTCAAGATTGGTTACGTAGATCTTCTAATCTTGATTCATTTCAACCTAAAGATGATTTGATACAGCTGACAAAATGGATTTAGGTAATATTTATTTATACTATCATTTATTTTTAAGGATTATTATTTTTTATTTTTTTATTTGTTTAAAGCTTACTTTTGTTATTTTTTGTTTATATATTTTTAGATTTGTCAAAAATTGACTTAGATCCAGTAATTGATTAAAACAAAGGTGCATGGACCTTTTGAGTTAATTTCATTATTAATTTCTATGAATATTTACATTTAAAAAATATTTATTGTATTCATTGACAACTAATTAAGGTTTTAATCTCTTTAACATTTTAAGAAAAAATGAAAGATGTGCACCAAAGTTATGAGGTTCATGTATGAAGAATGCTGTTAGAACTTAGAATGTCCTTTAATTAGTTTGTTTTATGTTTTTTTATGAACTTTTATATCCATTTGTCAACTCAGAGTGTTCTTGGCTTGTTTTATGTTTTGTATGAGTTGTTAGCTCAATTTGTCAACTTAAAATGTCTTTTATGTTTTGCACCAAAGTTATGAGATGCATATTTACTTGATTTATTTTTTTAAGTTGGCTTGTTGATCCTTGAAAACTTGTTTATGTGTTGAAATGACAATTATTATGTATTGATCGCTTTGTTGTTTATTTGATATATGTTAAAGTAATACTTTTTAAAACTTATTGTTTAATTTATTTTGATTAAATAAGTTTAAATGAGTATTTATTTGTCTTTTTTCTTGTAAAATATTGTAAAAATTATTAAATTCTTTAGTGATTTAGTTTGAATGGTATGTCAATTTGAGTTTTATTATATTGAATTTGTAGCTAAATAATTATTCAAAATAAGAAAAAAAATGATAAAAAATTCGGTTATTTAACCGAACTAATCGAATCGAACCGATTTTTGATCGGTTCGGTTAAATCAGTTAGTTAAAATTTTGTTGGTCGATTTGATTATTGATAAAATAAAAATCGATTAATTCAGTTATTGATTTTTTCAGATCGAATTAATCAAATTAACCTACTGTACACCCCTAAATCTCGTCACGCGGTAGGTCGTCGGTTTTGCACGTAAGGAGTTGGTTCAACCATTACCTACTCCTCTCCAATTCCACTAAACTTCTGTGTCGACTTTTTAGTGTAAAACGTGCAAGAACTAGGAACAAAAATGTTCTTCCCAAAATGATAGTGCGGTTCTTCGACATCGATTTCAATCTAATATGGGGCAGGCTGTGTGCGTTGTTTCTTTAGAATTTGATCTGAGCCTTGTGGATGTGGGATTAGCCCATAGCAAGGCTACCAGTCGACTTTCAATCAAAATGGATTTGATGGTTACCAATTAGGAGTAGTATTATTGTTTAATCCTATTCTACTTTCTCCAATTTTTAGTTGTGTCAGAAGTAATCATTTGGTAATGTGGGTCCTCATAAAATTCAAGTATTTCGGCCGGATACCAATTCTGTGAAGTTGTCAATCAAAACAGAACTGTAAGCTGATCATTGGTCCAATAAGAATCTAAAAAGTATACAGAATTCAAGCCTGCTTCTGTAGCTCATTAATCCCCTTGAATGACCATGCAGAGTATTGAGTCAGAAATATAAAAATAATCATCATCTCTATATAAACTGGCTCTTCTGATTTATTCTAGGTTAGGGGGGGCAGCTGCAGCTTTCGGTGGATTGTTCTGGCAACTGTTCGCTGACGGAATGGACTCTTTCCGAGCTGGGTACGAGGTAATCATGAGCCAAGGCACCTCAACTAGCAACATCATTCAAGAGTCTCAGAAACTTAATGGGATTAGAAAGATGTAAGGTAGAAGAACATCATCGAGAAACGGAAGAAAGCAAGGGATATTAGAAGGGCACAATGGTGGGCCGGGAATGATGCCAGTAGCACTGGAGGAAATTGAGAAAGAAATTTGTTTAAACCCTAAATCCTAAACTATTAATTAAAAAACTACAAGTCTTTAACTATAAATATACATATAAACCTGCTTTATTCGAAAAGAAAAAAACAAAATTTATCTATCTAATGAACATTGCTATTATCAGGAAATAATTAAAGCAAGATGCAAACCCTAATTCCAAGCGCAATCACCAAATTAACTTCACAATCGAATCGTGAGAAACTTGACATCCAATATCGTAACAAATATAAATTATCCAAAAGACTGAAAGAGAGAGCAAAGAATGAACATGTCCCATTGACGGAGAAAGAAGGTAGTGACGTGGCGGAGGAGGCCTGGCAAGAGATATGGTTTCGGCGGACCGACGGAGGAGAAGCGAAGGAAATGCGGGAAGATCGGAGAACTCCACCAGAGAAGGAGGAGGAGCAGGAGGCGGTGGAAGAGAGAGGGAATTTGTGCGATTGGAATGTGGGGTGGCCAGGTATCGCCGCCATTGTTTTGGGTGGGAAAGAGAAACCGCTGAAATGTTAAAACCAGTTGTATGGGCTTAAGAAGGGGATGGCGCAAAGTTCAAAGGGCCGTTCAAACAGCCCATAAAAAAAAACTGGGATGGATAATGAGCCGGGCCTTAAAGGGCTTAGAGTGGGCCGGTCCTGGCTCCGCTATGTGTATAAATAAATAATATTTATTTATTTATTATTAAACTAATCAAAAATATTTTTTAATTAAATAAAAAAATACTATTATCTAAAAAATGAAAATACGGTATTCTTCTAATTAAAAAATTACTCTCATTGGAATGAATTAAAATTTAAAAATCTTAACTTCAGGCCTAATATTTAAGACGAAAACACATCACCTTCAGGCCTTAATATAGATATACCAACAATGAGCCCAAACTTTTCATGAACAAATACATTTTCGAAAATCATCATAATCCCATCATTTAAAAAAAAAAAAATTCCCAACTACCAAACATATGTTTAAAGTTTGGTATTTTCTGGAATAACTTTTTTTTCTTATCAAGAAAAGATTAGGAGTAGGAGAAGTCATTTTATCTCATCTCTAAAACTAAGAAAAACGTCAACTTACAAAGAAGTTTATGTAATTTTTTTTGGTTTGAAGACTTTTTGAATTTAAAAATTACCTATCAATAGGAGATTGTAAAAGTTCGAATCTGAGTGCTTTGCATTCAAATCTTCAACCTTAATTACTTGTACCAGCGCCAAGGATAACTTCTACTGTATTGGTGATATCAAAGGGTATTGGTTTTTCATTATTTACCATTCATTTTTGAATATTTCCTCTTAGGTTAGGGGTACCATTAATCTGATCTAATATTCTTGAAACAAATTATGATAACCATTTCGTGATAAACTAGATTTTACATCAGATGGTTCCCTCCCCTATTCAATATATCAGCAAGAACAAACTCCTCAGAGAAAATCTTTATTTTCATTCAACCAAAACCAAAGCCGCCATGAGCATTACATCCGTGGTAGATATTAATTGTTCTCTTCTAACTTGTACCATTGACTGTCGTCTAAATAGAAGCAGGGGTGGTACTATTGACAGCCCTCTCAACAGAAACAGGAGTTGTGCTCTTAATAGGAGCAGGAATTAACCCCTTTTCTCGGCATGTGTCCACAGCTCCTGTAAACATGTCCTCCAAACTATAGTTAAACTGGAAACCCAAGTCCAGCAACTTCTTGGAACTGAAGACTACGTTTTTCAAGTTTTCATCGGCATCTTTGAACCTGAGCACCAATATTTACATGATCAGCTAAGTAACCAAATATTGTAACCTATCCAAGGAAGTAAAGAGAATTTTCATGCCAAGTTTTTATACTGTTAGAAGTGGCTTACTTCGTAGGAACATTGTACTCCGGGTACTTTTCTCTGAGTAATTTGGCAAGTTCAACAATGGTAGCAGCATGGGAGGAACAAATGTATCGGCCCTCTGCTTTAGGATTTTCGAACAAGAATATATGAGCCATGCACAGATCATCCAAGTGAACAAATTGGCCTTGCCTAATGATCGAGTAATGAGCTTCATTCCCTGCATTTATTTCTCAGAAATAATTACAGAAGAATTAAAGTATTATAACCTTGAAGAAGAAAAGGCAATATCAAAAGTACCGGTGATCGGTGAAAGGCCAGTAATCAGGCTGGGAGGCATTGATGGCATAAGGAATGGACCAATAACAAGAGTAGGAATTATAGTGATGAAATCCATGTTATTCTCCTTAGCAAACTTCCAGGCAGCTTGCTCTGCCAAAGTCTTGGAGACAAAATACATCTAGAAACCACAAAGAAAGGGTCTAAAGTTTTTTTCTTCTTTGAACGATTAGAGAAATAAAAAATGAAAAATGAGCAATTAGGCTTCTTACTAACCCATCCAGTCATTTTCTTGGCGTAGACAAATTCCAAATCACTCCAGTTACTTTCATCGTAAACGGGCCTCTTTTGTTCTTCAACATTGACAGTTCCAGCGGATGATGTGAACACCAACCTCCGAACTGTCTTTGCTTTGAGGCATGCTTTCATGATGTCCAATACTCCATTTATTGTTGGCTTTATCACTTCATTCTGCAAAGCACAGAAGTCATTAATCTGATTAAGTTATCTAGAAATTTGGAAAACATAGTTGCTATATAAACCATAACTTCTTGCAGTGATGATCATTGATTAGCAAGGGAAAAAATATTAATCATTTATCTGACAAAGAAAATCCTGATAGTGAAATGATTTAAGTGTAAAATATTTCCTATATTTAGCAACCAATTATTGGTTTTTCCTTATGATTACTAAAACAAGTAAGAGATTCAACTTGGAAATATTGCAGTGAAATGATTAGGAAAACAAGTTTTGTTGGTCAACACTTATGTAAAGGAAGGATATCTAGATTTAATTTGTAACATATTTTTGACTAATTGCAACTGATAAAAGACCAAACCTCAGGGTCCTTGGACTCAAAATCCATTGGAGTGGCAACATGGAACACTCCGGAGCAGCCTTCAATTGCTGCATTAAAGCTTCCTTCTTCAGATAAATCAGCCTTCCACAAAGTCAAGCGGGAATCGGCTTTAGGCAGCTCAAGCAAGTGCTTCACCTTCTTTACATTATCTGTTTAAAATAATAAGAAAAATACTTCAGTCAGCAGACCAAAGATACAAATAAAAGTCAACAAGGATTATTTGGTAAACATCATGGTGAGAAGGGAAACGAACCAGGGTCACGGACCGTGGCTCTAACCGTATAACCATTCTCCAGGAGCCTCATGACGAGCCATGATCCAATAAACCCAGACGCCCCCGTGACACAAACCGCTTGAGATCCTGATCCCATGGCTTTCTTAAGATTGATAGATTTGACAAACTTAAATTTGTTTTTGGCTTAGTTATTCACCACTAACAGAAAGATAATAATTGGTAAAGTTTGGCATTGGTAGCTTTTATAAGATTGGATATGCCTCAGTAAAACTTACAAAGATGGAAACAGAAAAAAGGCTTCATTGATTAGATTTCGAGCCGTTGATGCTTAGGTCCATCTACCAATGCACGAACAGTGTATGTAAACTCACGTGTCAACTGACCAAGTCGCATGTGCTTGATTGGTTGGTAGCAGCCTAACTGGTAGCCATTATCACATAATTAATCCTTTTTTTTTTTCAATCAAATTATATCTATCTGATTTTGTTTCAAATTATACATGGGTTACTTCAGTTGGTAAGAAAATGAGTTATTTTTTATAAAACTTGTACAAAAGTTACCAAGTTGGTCTCAACAATAGTTTTCAACGAACTTAAATGGGCATTTTAAATCATGTTGAGTAAATGATTTCAACAGTAAGAAGCTTTAATTACATAGGCGATACTCGTCCAAAACATCCATTTTCTTGTTAAAAATTCCAATTCAAAACTGTATTAGTAGAGTGGCAGCTACCAATAATTAGGTCCCTGACTTTCTGATGCAATGTTAGGGCTTTCTCCTTTCTCATTTTTGCTTTCAGCAGCACCTTTGACTGTTTGGTAAGTGTAGCCACTCGTCTCAGAACCACAATATTTGGTGGAATATGAACATGAGTAGGTTATAATTAGAAGGGTGGAAACCCTTTCTCATAACATTTAATTTGATTAATGTTTTTCAACAAATGAAACCCATTAAATTTGATAGTTCAGAACGTGGGTCCTCGATTTCTAAGAAGTTTGCATACATAAGACAAATCACAAAGTCGCCCAAACTTATTTATATGGTCAACCCGAAATTATTATACCAGGAAAGCTAATGCCTCACCTAAATCTTTATTTTTCACAACTCGAAATGGAAGACATGGCACCCACTGTTGATAGTTTTTCTTTTAGTTCATGTCTATCTTCTTCTCATTAGAAAGAGGAAGCAGTCCCTTTTCTCGGCATGTTTCGACAGCTCCTGTAAACATGTCTGCCAAGCTGGATTTAAACTCAAAGCCCGAGTCCATGAGCTTTTTTGAGGAGAATTCCACACTCTTCAAGTTCTCATCCACATCTTTGAACCTGACCACAATTGTCTCATCAGGTCATGAATCAAAATTCTGGTAATTCTTTTAGAAACTTAAAATCATGGCCAATGAAATAATCCCAATCTTTAGAAATTATGTTTACCAGGTCTTTGCTGAGTAAGAACTTACTTGGTAGGAACATTATATTCAGGGTACTTTTCTCTGAGCATTTTTGCAATATCAAGAATGGTCGCATGGTGAGAGGCGCAAATGTAGCGACCTTCTGCTTTCGGATTCTCGAACAGAAAGGTATGAGCTCTGCACAAGTCGTCCGAATGAGCAAATTGGCCTTGTTTTATGATCGAGTAATGAGCTTCATTCCCTGCATTAAGACAACTCCATCAGAAAATTATGGTAAAAATTTATGTGTATAATTAATTCAAGCAATGACCAACGTGTTACAGAAGCTTGTACCAGTGATTGGAGATAGTGCAGCTATGAGGCTTGGCGGCATCGATTGCATAATAAATGGACCAACCACTAAAAGTGGAATTATGCTGACAAAATCGATGTTTTCTTTGCAAACTTCCAGGCAGCTTGCTCTGCCGTAGTCTTGGACGCAAAACACATCTATACAACCAGGAAAAAAGATTAGATTTAGTGATTTGTTTTTGCTTTTTTTTTTTTTTTGCCTTGATTGTGTCTTCGATCGTTATGGTTTGGAAAGTTAGAAGCATCCATACTAACCCAACCAGTCATTTTTTTGGCCCGAATAAATTCAAGATCGCTCCAACAGCTTTCATCGTACAAGGGTTTTTGGTGTTCTGCAACATCAATAGTTCCTGCAGATGATGTGAACACCAACCTTCTAACAGTTTTGGCTTTGGCACATGCTTTCATGATGCTTAACACTCCATTGATTGTTGGTTTTACGACTTCATTCTACAAAGCATAAACAATTTATTCTATGTTTGATCGTCATGTAAAATATAGAATGATGAGAAAGAAGAACTTGATGTTGATTTTCTATCATCATGTATTAGGTTAGGTTGGACATTGGGGTATATTCTTACTTTTTTAGACAAAAAATAGAATATAATAACGCATCAGCATTTTTTTTTTTCATTTGTTAACATGAATTTTGCCATTATACTTTTATTCTCGGACGAAAGTTAATGAAAGGATAATATATCATAAACTAATATTTCATAAACTATTCTCTTAATATATTTAAAATAATTAATTTTGAATAAAATATAAAATATGAACAGGATATTTCGCATGTAATATAAATATACATATGACGTACCATATTAGAAGTTATTATATATTTTTTATAAAATCTTATATTGAAATAAATATTGTTCAAATTTATCCTCTATCCCTAGAAGAACGGACCCTCTCTTCGTTTAAACTTATTCATATGTGACCAAAAAGCAAAAATCAAAATTAAAATTGACGTTAGTCCGCTTTCATTCTTGACTTTAAGCTACAATTTTATGTTCTTATTCCGGTCATTTCTGCTTAGTGCTTACCATAAATGGAAAATATTTAGCTTTTCATCTTCGGTTAGAACTTAGAATCTTAAAATTAGAAGTGTAATTGATCGAATTTAAATCGATATAATATTAAATTTGAGTTTGAGTTCGATTCTAAATTTTAGATTCAAAATTTGGTTCAAATTTAATCGAATTTTATTTTTTTAAATTGAACTCGATTCAATATAAAAATCAAATTACTTAAATTCGTTCGATTTAAGCTCGATTAACATATAAAAATAAATTCGATTATTATATTCGATAAAATTTGATTATTTATGCTTAAATGTAAATTTAAATTTGATATATTTTTATCAATTAAAATATATTAAAATATAAAAATTTCATTAAATTCGTGAACTACTCGAATTAAATATAAAAATACTTGAATTCTGCTCAAACGATAAGTTGAACTATTCAAACTCAAATTTAATTTATTCAAATTAAATTCAAATAATTTATAAATATTAATATATTATTTATATTCTTACCTAAAATTCACATTTTAAAAAATGTTCATCTAATCCAAACTAGTAAATGTTAAAGATTTTTTTTTAATATTAATACCTCAAGATCTTGGATTCAAAATCCATAGGCGTGGCGACCTAAAAAAGAACACACCCTTCCAGCCTTCAATTGCATTGTCAAAGCTTCCCTCTCCACTTAAATTTGCCTTCCATAGAGTCAGCTGTGTCTTCACTTTTGGCAGCTCCAATAAATGCTTTACTTGTTAAAGTTGTCTGTTTCGTTAATAAACAAAAAAATATATATCAATTAAAATACTACTAAATTATATTATTACAGGATTTTGTTTTTTTAATTTTTTATTTAAAAAAAAAAGGGTTAGATCATGGGTCAATGATCATAGATGATTGTGACAAGAAAGTGACAAAAAAAAAAGTGAAACGATCCAGGGTCGCCCAGAGTGGCGCGTACAACATAACCACGTTCTAAAAGCAGCATGATAAGCCATGATCCGATGACCCAGACGCGCCTGTCACGCATACGATCTCGCCTTCTGATCCCATTTCTTTTGTCTTTCTATTCGGTTTCAGTCAAAGAGAAGGACAAAACAAAGTACTTAATAATTTAATACTACAATATTCCTCTCTGAACTTCAGGTTTTGGCCCATGATTTTAATATACGACGCTGTAGTTTCTTTCTATCAAACACATGGATCTCGTGACGTGGTAGGCTGTCAGTTTTGCATGTTAGTAGTAGTTGGTTCAACCATTCCCACTCCTATCCAATTTCACTAGACTTCAGTGTGGAGTTTTTAGTGTAAAAACGTACAAGAACTGGGAACAATAACGTTCTTCCCAAAATGTTAATGCGGTACTTCTTGGACATCGGTTTCAATCCAACACGGGGTAGGCTGTGCACATTCTTTCTTTGGAATTTGATACGTGCCTCGTGGAATTGGGATAAGAATGTTAATAGATAAGGTACGAGGAGAGTAAAATATTTTTTATCTTCAGTTTTTAACTTTTATATTATATTTATTTTTATATTTATATTAAATACGTATTTTAAATTTAAATTTATTTTTATTTTTAATATTTAATTAATATGAATGATTCTCATATCTATATTTAAAAAAATTTAAAATTTATTTTTTAATTTTTTTAATTTTATTTTGTATATTTAACTAAATTTTTTTATAAATTTATATTAATATATATTTTCAATAAAAATATATTAATTTTAATTAATTTAAAATAATAATTTATATTATTTAATAAAAATATATTTACTAAATATATATAAATATATATGTAAGGTATGATACAAGACGGATGTTATACTATTTGTCTTCATTTTTATACTCAAAAAAATTTTAAAATTATATTTATTCACATTTTCATACCTATAATATAATTTTTATTTTTATTTTTATTAGGATAAAAAATCAAATTTCTTAATAAATATGAATAAAATTGACATAGTAAAGTGGGATTAGCCATGGCACAGCTTCCAGTCTACCATCACTCAAAATGACTTCATGGTTACCAATTAGGAGTTGTGTCAAAAGTAATTATTCAGTTATATGGGTCTCATCAAGATCAAGTATTTAGGTCTCATCAAGGCACCTCAACTGTCGACATCATTACTCAAGAGTCTCAGAGCAAGGGATATCAGAAAGGTACAATGGTGGGCTGGGAATGGTGTCAGTAAGACAGCAGGAAATTCGGAAAGAAAATTTGTCATGGTGTTAGAATAGTGAAGTTTAAGTACTAATTTGATGAACCAACTTTTTTTGTTCTGTAAGCTACGTTCTTTTGCACTACTAAATGAATTCAAGAAGACATAAATAAAGCCAATGGTATTTGGGTTGATTTGAAAATTGCGTAGCAACTTTCCTATATTTTACATATACAAAGCATTACTCCTATATTTTTAATGCAAAACAGCAGAAGGCAGCAGACTAGGGCTCTCAGCTTTCCTTCACCGGCTGAATCGAACAGAGCAACCTATGGAAGAAATCAAAATTTTATATAACGGTTCCATCTTTGATTGTTGCATTCTTCATTATGGCTGTGATCCCAGACCTAATGTAAAAGCCATCTTCTGGTCTCTCAGCTTCTTGAACAGCCTGAGCAGTTAAAGCAGATTAAAATTATCAAGTGAAAAACCATTCTACATTTCTCTAAGTAAATTATAAAGAAATAAAAATTCTAGATACACTAGACATCCATAGCAAGGAAAGCAATACTTACATCACTATTTGATATAATTACATCTTTTCCTATCTTGGCATTCTTGTCAATTATGCAATTCCTTCCAAAACACAAGAGCAAGATGGAGATGATCGATTAGAACATTTTAGAGAGAAAAAAAATAGATGCTGTTGGGTGACACAGGCGGTTTTTCAATCTAAATCTTACTTGATCTTTGTATTTTGTCCAACACCAATAGGAACCTTTCCTTCTGCTAGCAGAGATGCTATTTCCGACTCAGTTTGGTAGTAGTCTGCCCCCATCATCATGGTATCCTGCAAAGGAACCATAACGAAGATGAATTGTAAAGCTTTTAGATAAAATTAAAAGTAAACAGCTTTGAAAGAACTTTGTTATAAAATAAAGACTAACAATGGCACTTGTATTTTTTATTTAGAGCCAGTAATTATTGTCGTCTTATTGCTTCTGCCCGCTGCTTGACTGGTTAATCATGTGATTTGCTCGGATATGTTCACCACTTCTTATGCATCTTGGTTCTTTTGAGATGCATAAGAGGTTGCACCAGAAAAATCTTAAATTAATTGCTACAACCATTCAGAACTGTTGAGGCAACAGGAAATATCTCCATATTTAATCTCCATAATCTGCCTCTTGTGGTGCCAAGTAAATTGTCTAGGAACTTCTCAAGTGTAGTCAATGGCATTGCTAACTCTAAATTGTTCAATTAGTGATGGGCCGGAGTGACTTAAAAAAGTATAGGACCAGAAAGAGTCCTGCTTCTAAAATGCAGTTTATCATCAAAAAGAGGTACTCTAAGCCCTTGTTAGATACTTTTCTATGGGAAGTAGAAGATGTTGAATCACCTTAAGCTCAACGCCAGACTCCAAACGTGAACGCACACCAACTATAGAGTGTTGTATACTACATTCTCGCAAGAAACAACCATGTGAAATTATGGCATCAACAATCTGCAACAACCAACATGAAATAAGATAAGCAAATTTTTAATCACAACATAAACTAAAGCTTAAAGTCAAACCTTGCATTTATCAACTTTGGTAGGAGGCAAGAATCTTGGAGATGTATAGAAAGGTGTCTTTGGATCATAAAATTCAAACTTTAGTGGCTGCATGGAAAACACAAAACGTTCAGTTTTCAGGAAATGCATACCAAATGCCATGTTTAGGCTTGTGAGTGGTACATGGGTGGGATGCGTGAGGTGTCCCATCGTGCAAGATACCCAATGAAGTATCTGATATGTATATGCAAAAATAACAAGGCAGCATCTTATCAAAGGATCTTTATTTATTTAGAAGAACTATTACAAAAAATATGCAAACTTTTGTTGCTGCAGCCAGCTAATTTAAGATCTTATATTTGTTGGGTTGTTGCAAGCGGATAAATGGGGATTTAGTATCTGCATTGATCAATAAATCACATAAAGGTTAAACTTTTACACCAAAGTGAGAGCAACCTGTTCTGTGAGGGCTAAATTGGCATCGAAAAAGGACTTTATTGTCCCAATGTCTTCCCAATAGTCATTGAACAAATATGCCTGCAAATATTCAAACTGTCAGAAACTCAGCAATTTGGTCACCAGATTACAAGACCTCATTATTGCATATAATAACATCTGATTAGTACGGAAAAATCCGCAGAGAAAACTAAGGGTAAAAATTCTTGAAAAAGTCATCTTGCCTGTACATTGTGTTCCTTTACAGCTGACGGTATAATCTCAGAGCCAAAGTCATTGCATGATGGATAGCTCCGTGTCAGAAGCTTTAACAAGACATCAGTTTTAAACACATATACACCCATTGATGCAATGTATGGATATCTTGAAGCATCCTGTGCTGATAGCCCTAATATGGAGGTATCAACTTGCTGTAATACAAATGTGAAACAAGCAAGATCACTGATATGGAAAAAATTACTGATGCCAGCAACTGCATATATACAGCTTTGATTATCAGGAAAATAATAATGTTTGAAAACAACAAAAAATTATGGAAATGTGGGTGAAGAAGTGATAAGTAGTAAAAGCATGTACCATAGCTTTAAGGTTGGGGGCCTTCGGTTTCTCAGCAAACTGGATGATCCGTCCTGTTCCATCTATCTTCATCAATCCATAATCTGATGCACGGCTGCAAAAAAAATGTAGTTAATCCCCAAATTCTGAAGGAAAGCAACTATTTGTATTTATTGTTAGTAGTTTAAAATGTCATATATCTCACGTTCATTTATATGTAGTTTAAAAGAGATTATTTATGTTACTTAAGATTAATCTAAGTATTAGAGTTGATCAAATTATTTGAGCTGGCTAAAAATTTTCCTTGTAGGTTAAATAATTTTAAATATAAAAGATAAGCACTTAGGCTTGCATAATAAATAAATTTAATTTTTAAATCTTTTATTTTTTATTTCGAAATATTACTAAAATTTATTTTTATTCTGAATAAATATGTTTGAACAAAGAAAAACATGATGATATGAATAAACATATTTGAACAGAAAAACATGACTGTTTAAATAAAATTTATTTAAATATAAAAATATGACTATATAAAATATCATGACTTTTTGAATTTGCTTAATTGATAATTGTTTATTTATTATAAATAAATCTTTTTGCCTAATCAATTTTAATAGTTTTAATTTGAAAATTTTTTAATGTTTTGTTATATCCTATAGACATAATTGCCTTTAAAATAATGTTCTTCACTCCTCGTAACCATATTTCTTCTTTCTTATTAGTTCTGTTTTCTTAAATTTTCTAACATATACTTCATGTTCTGAGCAATAGAAACATATAGGCAATATTAAAAGAATCTTAAAAGCCAGACAGAGGATCAATATTGAAATATTGAAAAACCTGACAGTAAATTTCAGTTCCCTGTGACTCATGTCATGCAAAGAGAATCATTTATAACGATTATAGCCATTACACTCTGTATAGGAATGTTCAACATGACATAAAATAACATGATAAATACCTGTCATCCATCGGCAAACATGAGACTGTGATATCAGCATTTGAATCAATATGCTTCTGCGAGAACAATAGCTGTGGATTAGCCAGAATGATTTTTCAAGGTATAATCTTTATGCATGAAAAGAGAAAATAAGATGCTTTGAATGCTATATTGCAGCTCCTAGCAATTGAACTAAGTACCTGCACAAAATCCATATAGTCTGCCCGGTAAAGATGGTCACCGGACAAAATCAGCACATGCTCCACATCCTTGGCTTTGGAATCCTGGTAGTACCGTAAATCATATTTGGTGAACTTCAGGGATTAGACCGATGATTTCAGCTCAAATACAAATCCTAATAACTAACCTCGAAGACCCACACAAATTGCCTCACAGCATCAGCTGTTCCTTGGAACCATTTCTTCCCTGCTTCTCCTGGTGTTTGAGTGGCCGCCAGCACCTGTTACAGGCAACATAGCTTCATCAAAACATTCACAAAACAATTAGATTTCATGTGCATGGAACTTGTAAAAAGTCGTGATCCTCGCAGAAACATGCATTTCTAAATAAGATGCCAAACCTCAACTAGTAATATGCATAATTTCGAATATCTTTCCAAGTATTATTGCTAAATCAACATGGGCTTACTTCCACAAAACCATCTCCAAAATTTACACCGTTCCCAAAGTTGTATGTCCGAGCTAAGTGCCGGTTGAGGGAAAAGGAGTTAAACTGAGTTAAGATAAATATCTTTTTTATCCCACTGTTGATACAGTTGCTCATTGGAATATCAATCAGCCTGTAGCAACCTGCAATTGGAACCTGCAAACCAAACAAAATCATAGCAAACTCAAATAAAAAAAGTTTTAGGAGATTATTTTTTTAAAACCTACCAATCATGAGTTTAATTTTCAGAACTTGGTAGTTGATTCATTTCGGTTTAATTATCATAAGGAAAATTTATTTACTTTCAAAAAGTATAAAGTTTCAAACTTTCTCTGGGCAATGGTTTCTTACTGCTGGTTTGGCTCTTTTGCTAGTGAGAGGAAACAGGCGTGTCCCAGCACCGCCACCCAATATGATGGAAGCCACATTTTTCGGGTCTGCTTGTGGAGTGTCAAACATTGGTGCCTGAAACTTCTGATAATCAAAATATTCAAATGCTTAGTAATGATCAGTGCCCACATTGAACAAAAAAAAAAGAAAAGGATATCAGATAATTAGAAAAATTAGAAACTCTCACTATAAGAAATCCAATGCTAATTGTTTAATCCTTGGAACAAACATAAGATTAAAAATGCTTTCTTGTAATTACCAGAGTCTCCTTGTCAATATCTGGGGTGAGAACAGAGTAAGCAACTCCAGGCTTAGCTTTTTTAACACCATTTTCGGCTCTCAAACTCTTCCATAATTGTGTTCCAAAATCCCAGCTTTTAAGACCTCCCCTGATACTCTCACCCCAGAAAACATTGCCTCCATTACTACGACCTTTGCTAACATCAATCAGATTGGCATTACCCTTGAGTGCCATGCAGCAAGATTCCATTGCTGAATTAATTTATCAATAAACCAAAACAACCAGACGATTCTCAGAAGATTCTAACAGGAAAAAAAAAAAGAAACAAATTTTTAAAAAATCAAAACTCAGCAAAAATGGAATCTTTAATGGAGAAAGAAAAGGCAAAACTACTTTGTTAATGGTCCCAAAATTTCATGGCCACAAAATGTAACAAATAAGAACTCTGATCAAAGCGAGATTAAAAAGCTCAGACGACTTTAGACCATGTCTTAAGTCAAAAAAGATCCATAATTGGAAACACCCAGATCCGAGAATAACTCCAAACCGGAAAACCCGTATGCAAAATAAATCCCGTTCTTTCAGTGCTTAAAGCACTCCCTGAAGCTACTTGATCACAAAACTTGTGGTGAGAAGAGAAATGGGTAATCAAAAAATGTGATCAAAGATCTAAAAGAAAGCTCTTCTGGTCAAATTGAAAGCGGAAATAAGAAAGTGGGAAGAGACTAGAGTGAACAATGAGTGATGATATTTCTAATGTGATGATATTGGCTTGCGAGCCGTCACGAGAATAATCGAAATTGTAATTAAGTTTACAATGGCACTTGGCAGAAACTGAAAATTCCATTTATAAGTCATTAGATGTTTTCGTTTCCTAACAAATTACAGTATTAAGTATATTTGGAGCATTAATTAAAAGGAATATTTAGTTTTAAAACCTCTATGTTTTCTTTTCCTACTCATCAATTAGAAATACAATTAGGGTAATTGATTAACAACCTTCTCAATTGACATGATTCTCTTTCAAAAGATCTATCTGTAATTAAGACTCCAAATTTTCAATCCTCCTTTCTAATAAGAATTTTTCTAAATCTGCAGGAAGCAATGGGCATTTTCTTAAATTGAACCGACTCGTTGCACTTCTTATGTCTGGAAAATAACCGAGACGATCCATTGAACCTACGGTTCAGATGAATTATTGCATGGACTATATTCCAAACTTGAGATTCTTTTCGCATAAGTAGGAGCAGCCACGCTGCGGTGGCAAACGCAACCACGTCAATAGCCGTCGTCACATTGAGAGCGACGTCTGTGATAGGTTGGTGATGATGAGCCACGGGGACAGACGCGACTGGCTGATATTTGCCATGTGGCTGTCACCTTCACGGTATCATTGTCTCTGTTATTTGAGAAAGATTTTTCAATTGGAACGATATGATCTGACAAATGCTAGGTAACAAAGTGGGACAAGAAAAACAAATGTTAGACATGAACCCTCGAAGACCAGAGTTTGATGTGATCGGAAAGCCATGATTTGTAAAACTTGATTAAGACCTGATGACCAATGAAAATTATTATCAAACTTTAACTTGATTTAACTACAATTATACCCAAAACTTGACTATCATGCAAGGCTTTAGAATGGGCCGTCATGTGGCTGTCCTGTCTTCATATTGAGTTTGACTCAAGCTCTAGAGAGAGCATGTTTGCCACGGCAATGGGAAACGATAAGAGTATCAAACACTTTGCCCCCACTCTTTGTCATAACAAATAGAGACCGATGGTATTTGGCTCCATTGCACTCCATGTGTAATGGTAATCGATCATTGGTAGATATAAATTGGCAACCACAGAATTGTATTATTGCAGAGGCCTGGTGGACCAACCAAATTGATGTTGTTTACTTGTTTTCGAATTGTCAGCTTAGAAATTTTCTTTTTCTTTTGATAATTTCGGAGGTGGAAGTTTGGTTCACAAACTTGTGGACTAGAATGCTGAGAAGGGGTAGGCACTTGAAATTCAGTGCCATGAACCATCATTGCCGCCCAGAAAGGATACACCAAAACAAACAAACAAAACTCAATTTGCCAAAAATGTGAAAAAATCCAACACCCAAATCGAACTCCTACTATAATTTAATTTGAAAAAGAAAGAAAGAATAAAATATCAACAGCTCTAGTACAAACCCAATACTTTCCACCAAATTCTGGCCCAAACCCATTTGTACAACTGACCTATCTTTTGAAACTCATTTCAAGCACACCAAAGAAAAAGAGCCCAAAAAGCCAATCTCGAAATCTCCATTTTCCTCTTTCTGTTCCTTCGCAAAGCAGAGAATAAATGATGCTAATTCGTATTTTCAAGCCAAACCTTTCTGTCTTCATATAAGAAAAAAAATTCTTGTTTTTTAATCATATATAATAAAAAATTATTACTTTTTGACTGGTCAGTGGACTTAGTTTCAGATCTAATTAAACTTACCATTGTACGCTAGATACGCATTTTTCTCTAATTGGAAATATAAAATGTTATCTCTTTTGCAGGTCGGTGTGAATTTGGCACATTAGAAAATATTAGTATTACAAAAGTTGAAGAAGCAGGGTTCTTTCTTACATCTCTGACCATACATAATTCTTCATTTTTTTATGCCCAATCATCTTTTAACCCTTCCCTCAATCTTTTTCTTTTTAAAATTATAGTTTACATCCTTAATCACGGGCAATCAAATTCATATCCAATAGAAAATATATCCTTCCTACATGAATGTCTAAATCTAATCTGCCAAATTTTTTCCAAAAGCTATATGTGGGTATCGATGAAAAAGTTGTTGGAACTTCGGTCGCAAAAGTTTTACCAAAATTCCAAATATATATATATATATATATATATATATATATATATGATTTGATGAAGATTATCATCAAATCAACCAACCCCATCTGATCAATTCAGACGGTTTCCAGCAAGAAAGTTCTATTGCGTAGTCGCCATGTTTGGTTTATTTCCATCTTATAGCTTTGAAAGCTATGATAAAATTGACTTTTTACCATAGTCATGAATAATTAATGCCTCATTTTCTAAATCAGTATTTCCACCACAAAAGCGTCCTTGTTCTTGTTTCTTTTGGCTTTCCAGTACTCTTTGCTTTAGGGATTATCTGATATATTTAAAGCGTATATGTGGTAGATTTGATATTCTACATCATAATAGCCGAAAGAAGATGGCATAAATTATAGAGGAATTAGATTAAGAGGATCCCTTATATATATCCACCTCTCCAAGCAAAAGCAAAATCCCAACGCCGAATCTTGACTCAGATTGTCTCCCTAGTGGATACATTACAGTGACCCTTTGGAATTAAATTTTTATCCCAATTCTCAATCCAACACCATACTTTTCTTTGCATTTTCGCTGAAATTTCGGATATTAAAAACTAATGTATTTTGATTTTTTGAAAGAATTAGTGTCAAATTTCTAGAGTTTGACAAGATTTTGAAACCACTGATTCTTCAAGATTTGAGAGTTTGATTTGTTAGAGCATAATAGAGGGGTTGGATATGTAAAGTAATGATGATTCCTTTCTTTGTTTTTCCCTTAACAAATAAGTGTATTTGTTTTTAATTGTTCCATTTTCTAAACTTACAAAAACTTCGACAATGGCCGATTGACAATTGACACCCTAACTATCAGCCATATAGGCAAAAACATAAAATGAAGACTGAAGAGATTCGGAGCGACAGTATCACTTGAATTCTGACTCTTTTTCTTTAAATAAATATCTCTGACATCAAATCGTGTAGTCTAAAGTAAAGAGGCCGTGGCAACTGGGGTGAAAAAGCTATGGAGCTGCTGCTTTGATTGGTGGGTCGTTTTACAATTTGGCTTCAACAATTC
Source organism: Durio zibethinus (assembly GCF_002303985.1). The sequence continues at coordinate 1,359,235 of NW_019167949.1, read as the reverse complement.
GTGACTGTATTCAAGCCTGCTTTGAACAGGTACGTAGAATTTTTGGGATGGAATCTTACAGCTATTATTGCATCATTTGAAAGGAAAAAGACAAACAAAATAGAGCTATCAAGAAAGCAACAGTTTCCAGCTAAGTTTCTTTAATACATTGTCAAAGTAATTGGTCCTGATTCTATCTTAACAAGTTTCATCGTTTCTCTTCTTCAGTCTAGTGAAGCAATCTAAAAGTAGGAGAACCAGAAATGTATTCTGAGTATTTTGTCCAAAAGATCATCAAAGTGTTTGTGGCAGAGTCAGCATTTGTCAGAATAAATGTATGACAATATGGGGCAAAAGTAGATGAATCGCTCTCTCCTTATCCAATCCTCTACTCTTCAATTCACAAAAGTCCTGGCATTCTAAAATATCTTCCTTTTTCTTGTCAAGGGGTGGAAGCATTGAATTTGACTCAAAGTCCTAATATATATGTGGATGTACTGATGGCATGATATTGCTTTAAACACAGATATGAATCTAACATTTATAGTTAAAAGCCTCCACTAGCCAGCTTGATTGTGAACATAAATAGAATCTATCACTTCAAAAATATCTGATGAAATCATCCAGGAAAGTGCAGTGACTCAAATCAGAAATATGGATGAGCAAAGAACTGATCTTATAATTATGGAGTGATTTGAATCCCATTTTTAGGGCAAACTAAGTTTGTTTTATTCATTTTCAAGCTGGTGTGCCTTAAAAGGGGGCAGGAGGGGGGGGCCTGGTAAATAACTTTTCTTGAAACTTGGTAAACTGAAAACTCATTCTCTGATCAATTCATAAACGTGAACGCACTGCTTGATCTGGTGCGTGGGCTTCATGGTTTCTACATTTTAATGTCTTGACTCTGGCGTCAAAGCATTAAGTTCCATACAGTTAGCTTTTAGATAGGTCTTGGGTTTTATAGCCATGAAAATGGCAAAACTCAATAAGGAGTTCAGGATTTTATGGACAGGAGAGCTTTGTTGTTTCTTGACGGAAGGGAAACGAATATCGATTCGATCAAATTCTATAATTAAACGAACATCGATTGCATTTTATAATTAAACTTTTAACCTTTCAATCAAATTCTCAAATGAACTGTTAATAAGTTGTAAACATGTCAAGTTTAGTTAATTTCTACTTCCTGTTAAGCAGGGCCTGATCATTGTTTTGTTAAGAATAATTAATGACAATACTAGTGCAATGGGGGAGTGGCAGGCACCATGATTTCGAAGACATGATTAAGACAAAAGCCTCTAGAAATGTTGGAGAGTTGTGGGATGAAAAGGTTCATCATGTGATAGGTTGAGTCGGCAAAATGGAAATAAACACTAGAGAGGTATAATTACCTATTGATTTCTGGGACCCATCAGGATGTTACCCTTTCTAAGCAAACTGCAAAATTTTAACAATCAAACATCCCCTTTACCTAATCTTAATCACTCCATTAATCATGCAACCCAAAAGGTGTAGCGAATTAATGCTGGTTTATTATTTCTCATCCTTTTTGCTTTCTGAAATAACTAATTGACTGCTCCCTTCCCTAATGCCCTACCTATGGCCTATGCTGAAAAGCATTTAAGATCCCAAGCTGATAACTAATTTCTAGCTTCAAGCTATTCGTTTCACAAGCTGATGCTAAATTTAATTAGCAGTAATCTCGAATCAGAATTCAACGATTATAGCGCAAGAAGCTTTAATAAAGAACTTGGATTTCTCTATCCTCTTCCCTGATTTGGATTTGGAATACTAACATGAGCAAACAAAATTTTCTTTAGAGCTCATTGATTTGTTCGTTAAAACAAAGACTAAGGTAAAGACTATTGCAGTTTGAGATTGATGTTAGGATTATCCAATGAGTTAAGTGCAAATTCATCAAACAGAATCGTAAGTAAAGAAAAAAATACACATTATTGCTTTTTTGATAGTTGTTGAGTGCCATAGTCATCAAATAGCAAACTTAATTGGTTTAGATCACTTGTAAAAACAGAATCAACATCAGCTGGTCAATGAAAGAATTAACAAATTAAAACAAAAAGTTAAAGTTGATTAAGAAAAGAGTTTAAAGTCTCAAAGAGAGAGAGAGGAAAGTTCCAGTGATGACATGGACTTGTATTAAGTATTCACTTTGTTCTTATCCTCAACCAAAGATCTTGACCAGCATTTAGTAGTCTCCCTCTCTGGCATTTACTTCTTCGTCCTTGCTTGATTACTCAACATCATGTTAAGTAGTTACTTAATTGCTCATTTGTTGAAACTACCAACGAAAAATAATCTGAATCATTCTGATTTAATTAGGCTAAAGAAAAATATATGAACAGACATGAGTAACAACACGATTTGACTATCTGAAATTCTTCTACAAAAATTAAAAATTGGAATGTGGGAGAGATTGAATGGTGCATCTGACGGGGCTGCCCCGTAACTCACGGTTGGTAGGGTCTGCAATGAACAGAGCTGAAGAAGTTGACGCTAATGCGATCAGTTCCTACAGGGGAAAACTGCAGTTGTTTTTTATCTTAGCCTTTGTCAGGCTACTTTCGTACAGTTAGTTCAGGCCTCACGTGGTCATGATTGCCTTCTTTTTGTTGGAGAAAACCGCGAGTGATTTTCAAACCAAACTTTTTAGCTGTGCTACTACAGTACTATACTACTTTTTCAACTCTTTTCCCGTGAGACTAAGACCTTGAACCAATCACTATTTTATGGATTTCATCACCTTCCCACGACCAAAACCACGAGTCCAGATTGTCCTTGTTTTAAGTCTCCCATTTCAGAACTCCATGATTTTCCCATGCAAATTAAAGCTCAATGGATCGAAATTTCATGCTTACATTGGAACTTATTTTCTTTTCATTTTCCTTTTGGAATGTGATAACCAAACTTACACAGAACAGTTGAGTTTAGAAGTACTCTTCCATGGCCAAATCAGTTTTTGTGGCCAATGCAAGGCCAAAGGGTGTTATTTTTTCAGCTTTTCTAATGTACCTATAGAGAATTGAAATGAGAATAAGACTGAGACACATTGCCAAATCTGAAAAGGAAAGTAGCCCATGTGATGGATTAACACGTTCACCAAAAAAGGTGAATTATTCTTTGGTGCATTAGTCCATTAGTGATTATATCAATTAATGAATTGCCTAATTGTCATGATTAGGACTTATGAGTTTGGGAACAAATCTCTTCAGTTTCCAATTCCGATAATCCAGATTAATCGTGAGATCAAGGTGTAGGATTAACGCATTTCCCAAACAAGTAAGAATTGTATGATCACCACAGGTATTATTAAACTTAAGCTTAAGATTCATCTCCAGGTCATTATCAATCAATTCTAGGATGTCTATAATCAATTAGACATGAACTCTCCAATATTTTTCCATACTGCTTTCACCAAAATTATGTCTTGTTGGAATGTCATGCAGGAAATTTTGACTTTTTATGGGTTCCTCCAAACTAGGTTTCTGAAGTTGAAATATAAGAGAGGATTCACTTAGTTCAATGCTTGGCATATAAGTACAACAGCCCATTGGCAATGACTCAAGCTCAATGGTTGCTTTCGATAACTACGTTAGGAAATGATTTTGAAATTGAAACTAAAATTGAATGTAAATTAAGACTGGTTATTATTATATTGGTCACAAATTCAAAGACTAAAAGCAATCAAAAAGTTTTTTTTTTCTCAACAAACAAAATAGATTATACAAAATAACATAGTTTTATATTTTGTATTTTGAAAACCCCTTGAATTCAATACAAAGGTGTGACCATCAAACAAGTTGCAGATGAAACCCATTATTTCTCATCCCAAAAGTACTAGTGATAGTAAAATTCTTCTCACTTTCCCTAAAGTAGAATGCTAATTAAACTTGTAGTATTAAATTTTAGAAATATGATCTCATGCATCAAGTTACTAAATACTATTAACATCCAATTAACCAATTAATGCTTTCCGAAACTTGATAACCAAAACCAAATTAAACCTAATTAAGCAAATACAAAATGAAAAAAATTGTAAACTAATTTCATAATCTCAATTTCAACTAATCAGGATGGGTCATAACATTGCGTTTCATGCTTTATTAGGAAATGTAAAATAAAGAGTAATACACCTTAATTCTTATTCTATATTTTTAATTAATTTAAAAAATAAAAAGATACAAAGAGTGTGCCAAGGAGGACCCACTTTTTCTTTTTATAATGGAAAGATAAGTTCGAAAGGTGCCTCCCTGGGACACGGTCGAGCCCGTCATTTTCCCTCTGGTGTGTCCAGTCTGCGCACCACCTAACCTACTCAACCCCCTCTTCCACCCACGCGTGGGTCTGCCCTGGTTCGTCCCAGTTGCGTCTGGTTCTCTCGCTCTCCAGTACTCCATATTCAATAATCATTTCGATTATATATACATTTCCATTTTTTTAATGCAAAAGCATTGGACATTTCACCTATATATATAAAGCCCTACGAATCTATTCAAATCATTCAGTTGCCAAAGCCCCGTACCAAAAAAATACTACTCCTATACCAGATTTCAAGTTCCAACTCCGTTTTTGATCTTCAACTTTCTTGTTCTTTAATAACCCTCTGAAAGCAACCTTAAACCTTCCCCTTCATTTCTCTCTTTGTCTTGTTGAACAAGCATGGCTTCCTTTGAATTTGATAACGTCAAGGCAGAGAAACAAGATGCACTATGGAGGTACAACATGGAGAGGAAGTTGAGGATTGGTCTTCGTTTAATTGGGTTTTTGTTGGCTTTGTTTTTGGTGTTATGGTCTTGGTTCCCCACGTTGATTCCTGACACCGTCGAGGTTGCTGGGAATTTTCGTCGCTGTTTCGTTTCCACTTTTAACAAGCCTCTTTTCACTTTCATCGTCGTAAATATCATCATTCTTGCTGTTTATGTTTTGTCTGGCCAAAAACAGATCCAGAAACAAACCACCAACCCTGACTTCTACGACGAGTACGTTAGCTCTCGCCGGAGTATACCCACGTCCGCTGTCGGCACATCCAACTCTCCGGCCACGGAGGAGTCCATGGTGGACAAACCAATCATCCTGGTAGAAAATGCGGTTGCTCTTTCTTCAGTAAAGCAGCAACGTACGACAGTGCTTGATACTGTTACAGAAACAAAAATTTCCCTTTCACCAGTTAAACAACCTATGACGACCCGTACAGCGACAAAAACAAAGCCTGAAGCTTCTTCAACTGAAGTCAAGCAAAAGAAGTACCAAACAACTCGATCAATGGTTTCAGAATCTCGAAACCAACGGCCCCGGGACTTTCGGAGATCGGAGACAGCTATCAGCACAGAGTTGATGATTTCAGGTAGGGAGCCGCCGAGGAAATCCATGGATGAGATGAGCGACGAAGAGTTTCAGTTGAAAGTAGATAGTTTCATTGCTGAAACAAAGAAAACTCTGATACAAGAAAACACTGCCCATTGCACTTGGAGGAAAGAAAAGTGCATGCCTATTGTGGTTAAAAATTAGGATACTAGATGAAATTAGTAAGTTAAAAAAATCTATCTCGATTTTGTTTGATATGTACAGTGCTAGTATTTCCCTGGTTTTGTGGGAGTATTAACATTAAGATAATCTATGGGATCTTGTGCTTTTTTTTTTTATTGTTTTAATTTCTTTGTTTTTGTCTTTTTTTGCCTTTTTTTCCTTGATCTTTGAATTGGACATTCGTTTAAGTGCTCTGTGAATCAATGTTTTTCTGCTTTGCCGGGTTTATTAGTTGACTCTGAATCATGTGCAATTCTGGTTATTTTCTTGTCTGGGTCAAATATGAAAGTGCCTTCCAATGAAAGGATTTCTGAGACAATAAATTTCCTGATTTTGTCCTGCTGAGTTGGTTTGGGTACAGTTTTCGAATATCTGAGTTTTCCTATTCAGAAACAGAAGAAACTATATGATTATTCCTTTTTCTGTTGTTTTTTTTTTCCTCCGACAAGAGAATTCATTTCAACTCTTCTAAACTTCCTTTTACATTTAGTTCTTTCAAAGGGAAAATCCTTGTGATCCCTTGTCATCTATGTCAATTTTTAGAGCCAAAATCCTTCAGATATATCTTCATCTTCGTGCAAGTTTGATTCGGGGAATCTTTTGTAGGTTATTTGAATTTTATTTCGATTTACTATTGCTTTCATTGTTCATGATTGTAGCATAGACTTGCATTCCGATTTCAGTCAATTATATCATTTTCTTATCCACCGACTTCCGTTTTGATTCTTCTTCTTCTTCTAACTCATGTTTGACCGTTTCTTTTTCTCTGCACTAATCAATACCAAAAACCGAAAGGTACAATGATGAAAGGAAAACAATGTAAACTGTTATGAAATCCATCAAAAGCACAAAAAAGGGTGGGCGTTTGCTTCATGAGTACCCAATCATGAAAATTACACTGTTATTGTGATTATTATAACATTTGTTTACAGTAGTCTATATTTAAAGAGCACTTTAGCCCTGCAGATTGGAGTAATAATTTAGAATCTTAGATGAATTTACTACCAAAAGCTTGAAATCTTCCAGGGGAAAGTCCATAACTTTTGCTCTACTTTAGGCACGCCCTGTACCGATAAACCACGCAGCTTTGTCATAATCCCATCTTAATTGTGTTTATCATCATTACCTACACTAACTAGTGGGGGCTTTGAGGAACTTTAGATACTCCTAGAGCAAAAAAGAGGATATTTTACTGCAATTCCAGACAAGGTTCCCACCACCAGCTTTTTCCTCCTGATTTTTCTTTGTTTTAGACAATAACTTATTTGTCCATGATTAGAACTGATCAGTACCAATTAAGTTGAAAATTCTGAAACGAGGCCAGTACAATAATTCAGGAAGCATTCTTGATTTACTTGCCAGGCTATATCTAATCTTACAAAAAGCATAGGGTTTTTTCTTTTGGCCTTCAGTGCTTGACTAAGGGACCCATTGAGATGAAAAAGAGAAGTTGAGGTTGAGGCAATAGTTGTTTAGGCGGTGGTGACAGGGAACATTGCCTTTGGAGTGGTGTTGAGGGTCTTGTGGGATGTGGGGTATTTCTATTTTGTGGGGTACTTTTATTTTGTATTTATACGTAGGCTTCTTTGTAATGAAGTACCCTGCTATTTACCACTTGTTATGAAAATTATGCAACAAAAAGGAAAAATAAAGAGTTTTCCTTGTTTATTAGCCACCCATCACCAACATTTCCTTCCCTTTTGTTGTTTCTCGATTAGCTTGTCACTAGCGCCAACTGATTTACATATACACATTAAACTTCTCAATTATTTGCTCCTCGACAGAACTTTTTTGTGCCGTACAAATGGCATATTTTCTGGGAGTCCTTGAATCAATCCATAAGTAAATTCTTCTAAAAAAAAAGAAATGTTGTGAATGCCACATTTCAGCATGATTGTTTTATCTAAGATCATCCATCTGCTTCATTTCATCTGTTCATCATACCATTCATTACCAGCAAATTGACTATACATTTTTTTTAACAATCTATTTTTTGTTAGTGCCATTAAACTATAAATGCAGATAAAATAAGAGCAAAATTGATTTGATCCTTAGCTGTTGTGAGCTTCCATGATTTGGGGTCTTTGAAACTTTTGTCTTTTGAATTTTCTGTATGTTTAAGTAACCTTAGGAATTGGAAACCCCTACCGTTGAAAATACGACAATACTATAATTTTTGTTGGACTGTGAACTTTCTTTATTACAGAAACACAACGTCTGTTTTCATGGAAATGGAAGACCCTTATTTCTCTGAAAGCAGGCCGCTTGTAACTTTCATGTTTTGATAGGAATAGTAGTAATACATGATTATAATATGATTATAATATGAAAAAGTGAAAAAATTATTTTATATAATACTATACAATATAATATTTGTCTCCATATTAGAGCAATAATATCCCTGTCTCCAAAGATTGTCATTTCCAGTTCTTTTCTCTTGCTCACTAGCTGTCATATGATCAAAGAGGTCCCATCATTATTTTTCTTTAATTTCTGAATAAAACCCACTTGAACTCTCAGTTTTCTATACCATTCAATGGGCCTCTTCGTAATCAGCAGGCAGCAGCCATGAAAGTCTCCTCTCTTATATTCTTTTAACTACTCTCAGCTCTGAACCCCTTTGGTCTTTGTATTTTTTGTGAAATAGCGAAAAAATTACATATCAATTACCGAACCAAATGTTCTTTTAAATTTTATAAATCTTGGTTTCAGTGAGAAATTAAGTCATTTAAATGTTCTTTTAAAGTCATTATATATTAGAAACAAAGAGGAGACTCGGGTTAGGGGCAGACTGCTAGATTACAATGTGTCGGTGACAACAAAAAAAGGGTGTTTATAAACAAACGAAGAAAATACATAATTTGATAGGTCAAGTCAACATCATGATAAGTAGAATAAGATTTTTGTATACATTTGTTATGGGTTGGCAATGGATTCTGTTGGAATCAAAAGTCCCCCCCCCCCCCCCCCTCTTTTCAGGAAAATATATTATTATTGGGGAAACCAGATATGGGTAATTATTGAACTACAAAACTGGATATAACCAGACTGCCAGGAACCAGTTCCGGTACATATCCTTCTTTGGCATGGTGAGACCCAAAAGGCAAGTCTGCTTGTGTGGCAGCCTTTAACCATTCGTGGAATGGAAGACAGAACAGAGAAGTGAAAAATGATAGAGAGAGTCAAAATTGGCAACCCTGTCCTTTGCCCTTAGATTAAGGGGCGGCCTCTGTACAATTGTGGTACAAGGTTGTATGGCAATGGCATGTAGAAAAAACCTATAATTATTTTATGCAGATTTTCTATCCATTTGTTGTCTTAGCTTAGCGATCTGGATCTGTCAAAATGGTATTTAACCAAACAATGCCACATATATATATATTTATAATTTGTTAAAAACATTTTCTTTTCTTTTTTTTTTGAAGAAACATGAAAAATTATAATATTTTCAAAGTCATGATGAGTCATCACTTTACAAGAGGATTTACAGATTTATTGAAAATTTTCAGACTTAAAGGGGATTTACATACACTTTAAAGTTTTTCAGATTTATAAATTATCTATCAATAAAAAATCATAAGAATTCGAATTTAAATATTTTTTATTAAAAATATAAATTTTAATTATTTACGTCAATCGACATTAAAATTTTTTTAAAATTTTATATGTATCTTAATAATTTTAAGGGTAATTATTTTGTATTGATTTGATATTCTAGAAATATTATTCATAATAAAGATAAAATATTAATTGATAAGAAAAAAATAATTTCGATTCTTAGCTATTAGACTAACCTTTTGTTGGTACATGATATCTAAAATATGGTGTCTTTTTTTTTTTTTTCTTTTTCATGAAAATATGGCGCAAGAGGTAATATTATAGTACAATATAATTAATTATTTAATATTTGATGATATGGTTTTTCTGAGACATTATCAAATAGCTAGCAAAAATCAACCAGCACATGTGTCATAAGTCATGATTGAGCTGTACTTTAAATAGGTTATGTTACAACGAGGTATGCTTCTTCTGCACCGACACGTCTCTAATGTTGTTGTTTTTCTATGTTGTATATTAATCATTCTAATTTTTGAATTAAAATTATCGAAACCTTATAATTTGTTGGTAGGTTGTGAAAATTAAATAAAAAAAATGGTTGAAGTTTAACAACTATACTATAGCTAGCTAACTAGAATAATTGGGAGAAAAAAAATAATGGAATTAAAAAATAATTGTTCTTGCGAGTTCATCTACTGTGGGTTGAAAAGATTTTACCATTTAATCTTAAAACTTCCGTTGATTGTTTGGTGAAGAACCATGACACACTGTAACAATTTTATTTTTAATAATGTTTTATTTTAAAAATAATAATATAAATTAATTAAATTAAATTTCGAGTTTTAAAATATCAATGAACCTTTTGAAACTTAAACCCTTATCAACTTTAATTATAAAAAAATTGATTTTAATTAATAATTCTATTTCAAATTTGGGTTGCTAAAAGTCTTATCCTGTATGTTTTATATGTACTTTTGCAACATTTTGACCGTTTGGTTGCATTATATGCATCATTTATTTGCAGTAAAGTAGTTATTCAAGCAAACTCTACCAACGATGCAAAATCATCTAAAATTTACAAACAAAATATTTGATATTTATCAACTCAACCAATCTCATTGACACAAGAAATCACTTTTGACTTATTCGGTCGTGCCATCGATTTTACATTGACTGGTAAAAATTAGGCAACAGTTTGCCTAATCACAACTTTAATCTTTCCATCAATTGTATACACTTTATATCATAACTAGCTATATTAATATATAATTAACTCTCTAACTATCCCTTTTTTCTTCTTGGAAAGAGACCAGCTCCTTATTTAACATTTTAAACTAATTATTTAATTAATTAAACCTTAAATAATCGGGTTTAAGCCGGCAATGCCATATTATTCTGTGTAGCTAAGCTAATTTTGTGTCCGGTGCACATGACAACCAACTCTTGGTCTTGAAAAAGATGCCAATTTCTATCATACTCGAGTCCGAGTCAATCACCTTTCACTTGAAAGAAAAATCTTATGTTTTTGCTTTTAGTGTTTTTGAATATCTTAACCGAAAGAAAATAGGTAAAAAGGGAAAAACAATCGTAACCTGCAGTAACAAAATATGGTAAGGCATTGAAGTTGTTATTTTGAAGTGCGTTCCAACGTTCAAATTAGTGTGATGCTTAAATTAAGAGTGAAAAGTAAAGTGTGTTAATAGTGAAATGTATAAAAGAAACTTCAAGTAAGAGAAAGCTTAGAAAGAGAATGATAGACTTAGTTCTGTGATATTTTATGTACTTAATTTTTTTTATCTCTTACGTGAAACAAAAGATGATGATTTAATTAAGATAGTCGACAATTGATAAAATATCTGTATAAAGCTCGAATCCACGTGAATGAATAAAATTTGTATTTAATAATCTCAAATAAGCATAGATTATATTTAATGATTCTAAGTAAATTATGTGCCAATAGACCAACTCTAAAGTGATTACTTTGACAACATTGGTGGATCATAGGCAAATCCTATTGGTGAAGGGTGAGTCATTTTTATAGAGTAGGTGATGTGACTACTCGGGCAAACTTCGTTTGGACGGTCTGAGGACCTAATTATATTGATCAAGTTCTGATTATTGATCAATTAACTTAGACGTAACAGTCTTAAACATCATCTATTGATTAAAACTAAACATCATCCTCTGCCAAAAGACCTTGCAGAAAGTCTTCAGTATAATGGATGCAATTAGCAGCAGAGCGTGTATAAACTCTGCTTCTGAGTCATCCATATGACAAACAGCAGCATTCAACAACTCTTTCTTATGAGGCATCTCAAATCTTTTTGATTGTAGCATCTCAACCTTCTCTTCTAGATCACCCAGGCTTCTTACCACAGATGACAGGAGGCCTGCCCCAATAAACCTTGGAGCAGGAGGTGGACAAGTTTCCTCCTAGTACATCAGTTCAACATGCTGGTCAGGAATGCTACTTGTCAAATCCGTTACAATCCTCTTCTTCATCAGATACAACACAATTGTTCGGATAAGAGAAGGCAACCGATATGACCATAGATTCCTTTTGGAGTTTGGTCTACCCGCGGCAGAGGAGTCCTTGCAATTAAAGCCAGTAGACTTCATCAAAAAGTCAAATATATTGAAAATATAGCAAGAAAGAGTCAAGCTCTGGTTTGATTACACTGTTCTCATGGCTCATAATGTGATTAAATTTGTCTGTTTATTTTGGGTGTTAGGATGTTGATTGTAAATATTCGTACCCAATTTGTGAGATATTATCTGTTTTGATATGAATGTCTCATTATTTTATCTCACAAAAAGTGTCTCACAAATTTGGATTTAAGTCTCAACTTATATATCATAACAGATTCTTAAAATATCCCAATATGAAATTACGATATCATAAATTTTTTTCATTAAAACTTGAGGATCCCGTCAAATGTAACATAAAGTACACAAATCTACCAAATCAAACCAAATGTTGGATAAATTCAACACAAAGCATGAACATATCACAATATCACATTAAATATTAAAATTCTAAACGTAACTCCTCTTGTATAGCATTTAGCTCTCATAAGATTATAAAAGTAGCTTATACAATATAGCACTTAACTCCAATTTGACTGATAGTCGTTCTGATACCATTCGTAAAAACCCGTAGCCAACCTATGAGACATTATCTGCTTTAATTCAAAAATTTCATTAATTTGTTTCACAAAAATGTGACTTACAAATTTGAGTTTAAATATCAATTTATATATCACAGTTAATCTTTAGAACATTCTAATGTGAGATTGAGATATTACATTAATTATCTCTCAATAAACCTTGGCTTTAATACCATATGTCTTATATGAGAATATGAAAAATAAATGGTTGTAATACCATTTAGAAGGAATTAAAATTTGGCTTTAAGCATATATTTAATTGCAGGATGATCCTGCAATAGAAGTTGCAATAAAAACAAGAACAAATTATAGTTGAGATAACACAAAGTACGCAAATAGTTTCTACTGTCATTGGTTGAGTAAAAAACAGCTTTTAAACACCGCTCATAGTGCTAACCTTTAGAAGTATATGGACTCTGCTTGGACACTTGTATCTCACATTCCGAGTCTACAACCTTGTCAATCATCGGCACATATTCATATCATCCTCAGGCGAACCACCAGCAGAGATCGCCTTACGAGCCATTCTAGACTATACAAACATCATGGTCTGTTGTTATGAGTTCAAGTTTTAAGAATTTATAGCGTGAGACTATAAGCATATTTCCACTAAGCCATCTTAGGATGTTACCCTGTTATTTTATACCGCGAGCAAAGCATCCCCATATATACTTGCAAGTGAAACACTCTTGGATAGACGAAAAAACTATCCTGGTGTTAATTGATGTTTTAAACTGTTAATCTGGCATGCAATTAATGAAATCCCTTTATGCCATTTAATCCCCCATCGCAATCTGTAAGCACCTACCAACCTCTTCGCTGACAGGAGCCAATGTTGGATGTAAATAGCTTCTAGTTGTCTTTAAGAGAAGCAATTTCTTCCACTTCAGATCCTGGCTCAGCTGCATATGTGTCACTACTCTTAATCTGACCAAGGATGAAAAAACAAAAGAAAATAAAGCAGAACTAAAATTAGATAATATGCCTGAATTCTAACAATAAAAAACTCAAAAACCGAGAAGGCATGATATGCACTGTGAAAGACAATCTAGTGAACCATACCACAGGATAACGTGACTTATCATAGGCAATTACCCTTTCTTCGCTGTTTGAAACTGTCACAATCTGCCTGGAAAATAGTGCATTAACCATTGGCAATCATCTGCATGAAGACATTAAATCAAATTGCTTAAAACATAAACGAGACAACAGCCAAAAAAGAAAGGGATCAGAAAATCAGGCAAGTTTAATCACAGAGTAATCAGACCTTGAAAACGTTTTGTGGTGTTTGAGAAGTCGACAGGTGGCGTAATAACTTGTTGCCGTGTGTAGTTATCCTTGACCCATTTTGCTGACGTGTTACGAATTTTTGTCGGTGCCTTAGACTGTCTTATTCTCTGCTTTTAGGGGCAGGTTTTCTGGGTGTTCAATTACTGACAAAGAAATATAATTTTATACATCTCTTTCATCTTTACGCTTTTACTAGCTCCTTCATATTAAATTGTTCTGATTTGACAGAAAAAAAAAGGAATTCGGTGGGCACAAGGAAAATCAAGACACATGAGCACCGCAATGATGATAAATTGACGAGCATAAAATCAACGTGCCTTAGACATATATTGCATCACCGTTTTTTTAACTGTATCTGTACATACATTCACAGGCTTGTTACACATACATATTTGCTAGAAGTTGACACGACTGATTGCTGCTCTATGTTGCGCCACCACCCAGTTTATCAGCTTCCAACAACTTCCTATTTACAGTGGAAGTCAGCAGGGACAACTGACACAACAATAAAGAACTTGTTAATGTCTATTCACTGGTGCTCGAAGTCCAAAGCAGAAACCTTCAAGATTATCACCTGTTACGTATATTTCCTCAAGTTCCTTCGAGCCCGAAACCGACCAAGTTTGTCTCTCAATTCAGCTGTCAGTGTGCACCAGATTCATAAGATATTAACGAGAAAAAAAAAATGAGGGAGGTCATGCTACAATTATCGTTTACTACACATTCCTCTACAGATTTCAGAAGATCTTAAGATCTTGCCCTTGACATAATTAATCTCCAGTCAACAAATAAAATTTACTTCATTTTGGATCACAATTTATAGATAAAGAGTTAATCTCTTGGTAAAAGAGATTGGCTACAGCCTATATTGGATAGCAATTCATCAAATAATCCCAGGTATCAAGGATAGAGCTGTCAGTTAGAGAAGCAACGTAAAAAAAAACTCAACTCTAGTCAGAGGTTCTGTTTTTGACATTCTAATGAAATATGGATCATAAATGAGTAATGAGCAAGAAAGGAAGAGTACCAGCATCCTTGTAGCGTTCTTGATTAATAGCCTCATTTAACTCACAGATAATATTGAATTCCTCCGTATCCATACAACGCTGACCACTTGGCCTGAGACCACAATTTAAAGCATGTCACATTCTAGTTCTCAAATTCAGAACAAGAATCTCCTGCAAGTGTTAACGTCCAATTCTCTTGTTAAAAAAGCAAAAACAATCTCCAAAAGGGTTTCAAGAGTAACCAGTCGAGTTCTGTGATTAATAAGCCATCTGAAGCTGAGGATTGCATTGACAGCTTCCCTGATTCAATCACTCGCATCCCATCACTATATGCCAAGTACTTGTTCACTTGTATAGGTACCTGCAGAGCACATGAGGTAGGCTTCAAGGTCTGAAAAACTCACTTTTGGATAGGAATTAAGTCAGCCCAGAAAGTACACACAAAAATAGTTACATGACAAATTATGTTTAAACCATATCTCACAAAACAATCTAGTTCAGGTGGCTCAAAAAAAGAAAAAAAGAGAGAGAAGAGACAAACAAGGTGAGGTCATGTCAAACGCATAGACAGCCACTGGAATGCTTCTCTACAAAGGATAAAGCATTTCTGCCATCATATTATTAAAAACAATGAGAAAGCCAATTTTCCAGGATCATTACCACTTTGCAAGGTAATACAGTACTTAAATGAAGGGGGAAGAAATTTGAACAATGTCCTAACATATTCTGAGTTATCCTTAGAACTTAATCATTAAACTGAAATAGATATTTGTGACAATCCAAAACCATATCTTAGGTATTCTTTCTCCTCAACACTGAGTCTTTGAAATCATCAATCAGCATTATTAACCATCTTATACATTTTAGCTGTTGGAAGATACCATCTAGCAAGAATTTAAAGCATCATGTCAAAACAATCACTATTTAAATATGTTAATATGCTTCAACAAGGACCATCCAAGTATCCATCTTAGACATTCTCATGATAGATGTAGTACTTCATGAACCAAGCAGATACAATTCTAAAACAATTATAATTGAGATACTTTAATGCTACCAGTCAAATGCTCCAAAGACTGTTTAGTTAAAAAAGGAATCATGCTAAAGAAGAACATGCAAAGGGTACCTTGCATGTCACAGCAATGTTGATGGCATCAGAAGGCCGAATGTCAAAACTGACAGACTCTGTTTCATCACCCACCTGTGAGAACATCCAACATGAGTCAGTGAAGACTACTCTACATGAATATCCCAGAGTTCAAGTTAGACAAATGCGCTAAAAGTGGAAGGAGTGAGAGAGAATGAGAGGCAGTGAAGAGAAGTCCGCCCCTGAAGTAGATACATACCTTTGTGAGGTACAACTGAGCAAAATAGGCCACATGCACTCTTTTAGTAACTCTGACAAGTTTTACCTGTGGAAGAACGAGATTGATATCACAAATTCATAACCCACATCTCAAAGGAGCAAAGACACGTCAAAAAGATGGAGATGGCAGCATCTAGTAATCATAGTGGCATTATGAAAACAAAATGTGAACTGGAGCAGGAAAGGAATCATACCAAGTAGCCCATCTTGTCAATTATGTCCTTCACCACTTGATACATAGGAGGACTAGCCTGGAATCAATAGCCAAAACATATATTAGCATTCACATTTGATACAAAAGAAAGTGATGAAGAAGTCCAAAATCCAATTTCAATAGATCCAAAATGCCAGGAAAACGAGAACCCTGACTCAATGGGGGAGAGAAAACAATAACATACAATTTGGACATTGCGCACTGCAGCCATGAGCAACACACTATGCATCTCCACTGCATTTAAAACCACAATTCCAATCAAACATGAATGGAAAAAGTAATAAATAGAGCCAAATAATTGGAATCATGTAAGATCGCATACAAACAAGGATTGGGAGAAGAAGACCAGTCCCATCTTCCATCTTCAGAACTATGGCAGGACGCGGTGCATAATCCGGCAGTTGCCCACCTTGAGGATTGTTATTGACACATCTTAAATGCCTACCATCCCTCATTTTGATCATAAATCCATCAGCTCTACTCCTCACCTCAACTATATGAAACAATTATGAAATACATCAGTTGATTAACCCACATATCAACAATTCTATACAAATAGACTCGAGCTTATATCGAATTTAAAGGCAGCAATAATAATTATAATAATAACGAAGTAGTTACTGGCATAGCATCCACATACCAGCTTCAACCACACTGGAATTGACATAATCTTGATCGTTTTCATTGAAACTCTCCGCCATGCTTCCATTCCCATCTGAAGATGAACTGAAACTACACTGCACCGTGGTCCAGCACTTTCGTAGTTGACGAGAAACAGCACGCGCCTTATTCTTTCCATCAGTTACCACTCTAAATCCCCATATATCACTTCTATGCATTCTTACCCTCGGAAAAGGCCCGTTCACAGGCAGCGCGTAAACCCCAACTTGTTTGCTCCGAACGGCAGTGCAAATCACCGGTCCTTGCAACGAAACCATCTTTCCTCTTTCACCACCTACCCTTCCATGTCAAATGTCAGATATTTATAAGTTGTAATTTCCTCGTGAGAAAATATATAAAAGGAAATTTGCAGTTTAATTTTATTTTATTTTTTTACTTAAGCTGCCAATTTAGAAATAAAATAAAAAATAAAAAGAACTAACAATTGTTTATATTAAAGAAGATGGATGATCCCATGACCCAAAAACAAGTTAAAGTAGAATCGATACCTGAAAAGGTTTACAAAACAGGCAGTATTATAACTATTCAGATCAAAAATCAAAGATCCGTTTTGATAAGCGATCAGAGCAAATTTCTCGAGAATCTTCGGAAGTTGAAGGAAGGTCTTGAATGATTAATAATATGTGGAATATGAAGAAGCTTTTTGAAGATCTAAGGAAATGACGAGAGAAAAGAGCTTGGAGACTAAGCAAAGAACCGACAAGGTCCAGGTGGCGATCAGATTATAGAATGAGAGACGAGCAGAACATACGAGTTCCTCTTTTTGTAAAATGTACCCTACCGCATTGAATCTACGCCTTTTATTCACATCCGAAACTCTTTTTCAAATTACGCTTCTATCCCTGCTGCCTATTTTCTTACTTATCCGTATTTTTAATGAGAGATTGTTAATGAATAGAGTATGATGTAATATTTTTATTTTTATCTTAAAATTTTTATGTTGTATTTATTTTTATACTTATATTTAATAAATATTTTAAATATATTTTTATTTTTATTTTCATAGTTATTTAGTAAGTATCTTTGTACACGTAACATTTAAAAAAATTAAAAATTAAAAATTAAAATTATTTTTTATTTTTTATTTTTTAAAATTTTTGTCTTACATATTTATGTAATTTTTATAATATATTAGTTTTAATTAGTCTAAAATAATAATTTATATTATTTAATAAAAATTTATTTATTAAATATATAAATATATACATAAAGTATGGATATGGATATAAGACCAATGCTATTTTATTGTTTTATTTTGTATCAATAAAAAATTTAGATTTATTTATCTCCTTTTTTATTATGTAATACTTATTTTTATTCGAATAAAAAATTAAATTTTTCTTTGAATATAAATAAAATTATAATGTTAATTTTAATTCCATAATTTCACTTTTATTTTTTATCAAATGGAATTTTAGTAATTTTAAACATAGCCTATTTATGTGTATATTATCAAATATGGCCCAAAATGGAGAATTAAAGTAAAAAATATTTTAAATCTATGAAATTAAATTTATTATTTTATTATATTTTTAAAAATTATGTTAATAATTTAAATTATATAAATTTTGAGTAAAAATAATTTTAATCTATAAATATTTATTTTATTTTAATTTTTATACACATTAAATATAAGATAAAATAATATTATTTAATTTAATTTTATTTATAATTTTATTTTATTTTATTATAATTTTATGTATAAAAAATAAGATAACTCTGAACATTTTTGTCATTTAATGATGAATAGAAGGTTAAAAATGGGATTCAGAAAGAAAGGACAAAAAAGAGTTGAGCCTGGCTGTCACGGTGACGTCAAAATTAGCAGTTTAAGTCTGCGGCCGAAAATATCAAGGTTGTAGATGAGCGCCACGTGTAAAACCTTTTTTCGTACGATCTGGCTAAGGCTGTGTCCTTCTTACCTCCTAAAAATATCAAATTTCTGGGCCTCTTCCTCGAGATATCAAAGCTCACAAAAAGAATTTTCATTAATTAGCACAAGACAAGAGGGTCAATGCGTCGACACATTGCATAACTGCCATTTTCATTTGGGATGATGGTCTTTTTTATTTTGTCAGAAAGAAGAGATCAATAAAGAAATTAATTTACATCGTTTGGGTCATTGGCCCTTAGATTCCAATAACGGAAAATTTTGTCAATTTTAATGTTTTATGTTTGAAATTTAATTAATTTATATAATTATATTTAAAATTTAAATTTAAATATTTTTATTTTTATTTTTAAGTTACATGTTTTTTTCATGAAAGAAGGATTTGGATTAAAAAATATATTTAAAAGTGTAATGAAAAAAAATATGATATAAAATTTTGTAAGTGTTTAACATTACTATAAAAAAATAGTAGAATGAATTGAAATATCTAAAAAATATACATAAAAAAGAAAAATTTAAAGATATAACCAAATAAAGTCATTTGATTAAAAAAATTACATTTGAAAGCAAAAGAAATTCTTTTAAAAAATTTTATTCTTTGAACAAGAATTAAATAAAAAAAACTATAATTTTTATTATTTAGTATTAAAATTACATTAAAAACATTTTTTAAAAACCAAAAAACACTTTCATATGAAACTAAACCAGTCAATATGTTCCTAAATTTTTGACTTAATGATTAAAAATATTTGAGAAAATATTAAGAATTTAATTTCGAATCAGATTTTTTTCTTCTTCCTTATTTATACTAAAGACTTTACTCTCGTGATGTAACAAAAAAAAAAAAAATCAGTCAACGTAATGGATTTCGTTGCAGTTCTAAAGACAAAAAAAATTCTTTCATTGAATGACATTAAATTTAGCAAGTAAATCAGCACAATAATTTCCTTCACCAAATGTATTCTTAACCGTTGGAACTTATTCATAAGACATCTGCAATCATCCAATAAACATGGATAAATGATATTTGAAAAAAATTGATTTACCTTAAATTTTATACTTTATTATTTATCTGATTAAATAAAATATTATAAATATAAATTTATTCAAAATTTTAACGTTTGAGTACTAACTTTAATGATATATCCGATTCAAGAAATAATTTACATAAAACAAGAATTCATAAGATAGTCATTAGGTTAATTTCCACAATTATATTAGAAAGTTTAAAGGTAGCGGCAGCATGCAAGCCATCTTTTATGAGCTATATAGTTCAGGCGAGTGGTATCACCAAGTCTCCTTGAAAACCCAGATATGAAATTGCCATAGATCAAATCTCCAGATGGGTTGATTTTGTTTCATATTCAGATTTTGCTGCAACAAATATGAATGTACAGCAAAGTTTTTGTTCAAATCGTAAGATGAATTGACTGATTGACATTGACTTCATCTTTTGGATTCTTGCAGCATACATATTATAGAAATGCTAACATTTTTATGAAATAATTTTATGGTACTGGGTCAAAAAGATTAGGCTGTGGGCTTCCGAATTAAGAATTTAATCCAGCATTGCATTAGGATGGACCAAATTTTCGCCCTATTTGGGATATTTGGGCTTCTTACAACAGTGCTAACCCAACTCCCAAACCAATCCAAAACACAGACATTGTCATGCATTATTGAATCCTAAAATTTAAAATTCACGTTCAAAATTTAGCATCAATTTTAATTCGAATGCATTTTTAATTACTCTCTCCACTCTAAATTATTTGGACGGTATTGAATTCATCAAGTTTAAAATTTTTTTTTTATTTTAATATATTTAATATTAAAATTAAAATTTCATGATTTTTAATGTCAAAAAATAAAAAAAAATCATAAAAAATAATTTTAAAATATAAAAAATAAGATTTTAGGTGATAAAAATAGAAAAAAGATATAATTTTGAAAATTTTCAAAAAAAAAAAAAAGGTGGACAAAGAAAATGGGATAGAAAGAGTTTTTTAATGTGCATTAATTCAAATTTGGGATGAAGTGATGAAAAGAATCTTTACCCTAATCAAATGCTTGTTTAATCTTGAATCTTTCGATGTCACCTTAAAAATAATTACATCAAAAGTAAAGATAAACAAAGATAATTATATTAATCATCTTAATTAATTCAAATTGGAAAGAAATTCTTTGAAGAAGTACAAACTATATAAATTTTAAAAGTTAAAAATTTTAAGAATTAATGTTGTTAATGGATCAAATTTGGTCCATCCTGGAATCTTGTAAATTTAACAAGATGATCAAATTTGTTCCATTGAAACCAAGCTAGAATTTATTATCTCCTAGCCAACATATGGGCTTAGAAAATAATCCGTATTTTATTATCCCCTCATTGGTAACTAGCTAGTATGCAGTTGTTGTTAAGGTCCTCTGCCTAGATTGGGCGGTGGCCAAATGCCGCCACCGCTGTCGTTAGTCACGTAAGACATGCACGACAATGGCACTAGACATAGACCTCGGCTTCTGAGATCTCGCCTTTGTTCTTCTTCATTTCCATCCTCCATCCTTGAACCCTAAATATCAATATTACAAGAATTTTCAACGTTAAAACTTAAAAGTATAGTAATTGAAGTGATTGGATTCCCCATGTTTCCCGAAACCAAAGCTCTCTAAATTCATTAAATGACATGAAACAAGTTATTTTCTATTGGCAATATAGTTTGGTTTTTCTTACCCCTTGTTTCAGTCTGGATGTTTTATTCCGAGATGACTTCATATATGGAACGCTTAATGTCTGCAAAAAGAAAAATTAATACATATATTCATGCAAAATTAATTGATTCTCAATGAGTATCGCCAAGTCTTTAATTTCTTTAACTCAATCCAAAGAAAGCTCATTTGAGCTCTCCTGCTAGCTAGGCTGCAGGACATGGAGTAAGAAACTGTTGGAAATTAATTATGGCTAGAGGCCTTTCCTTTGAGAATTGAAAAGACAAAATCCCATACGAATTCTGAGCTGTCTGCAACTGGTTTTTTTTTTTTTTAAGTGTAAGTTCTATGAAATTGTTGTTCAATCATCAATGGGATGAATAAAATAATCAATGGCTTAAAACTAGACTTGAGAGGAAGACAGGTGAAAAGACTAGGTATACCTTAAGGGAACAGAAAATATGTAAAACCCCTACAAGGAAGCCCTAGGGAAAAACCTTGGTATAGTTTGCTTGAGTGTTTAGGGTTAACTTCTGGAAGCAAGTTGAGGCTTGCAACCATAACCGAACGATGGGTCTCACGTTCGAGGTAGCAGCGGTAGCAGCAACATTTTAAGAATATGTGTCAGAGAATATAATAATAAAAAGCAATGCAAAATTCAAGGAGAATGTTTGGGAACTGACAGTACCTCGACTTGATTTTGAAGGAATTTGATGTATCCAATAGCCTCCATTAGTACGGACGCTGTGTCTGTCTGCAAAAACCTTAAATTAATATATAATCTCTCATTCTTTTGTTTTGTTTTTGGTTTCCAGCCTTTCTCTCTTTTTTTTTATTAGTAACAGTAATAACCAAAACTCTTAAGTTTACGGGTGAAAATTAAAATTTTTTATTAAAAATAAATAAATTAAAATTGCTAAATTAAAAAATCTCATCAGTAAAAATAAATTGTAACTTTTTTACTGATTAAATTAAAAAAAAAAAAAGCTCCTAGAATTTACCTTGCCAAAAGGAGCAACCAATTCTTGGAGAGCTGCAATTCTATCTCCCAATTTCTCTTTCCTGACCTGTTTGATGCAAAGCTAATAATATAAGATTCGAAACCGTAACATTTACAACCTGGTCTTTGAAAGTTAGCTACCACAAAAATTAATCATGAGCTAATAATTATGTGCTCAAACTCAAATTTCATTGGTCCTTTGGGCACCTTAAAGGGAGGGCAGGAAGAGAGTGGTTGCAAACGAGATTTCTTGGCTGCTGCACCTGCTGTTGGCTTTGCTTCTGGTAAATTGCTCGGTCTCTTTGCCTCTGTTATTTCTGTGGGGAAGGGTGATTTCTTTGAAAGTGGAAGGAGTAAAGATCATTAGTTGAATAATCATCAAAAAGCAGTTAAAAAAAGAGGCATGAAGTTATGGTAACGATATATGCATACAAACGATTAAAGCTGAAGGTACCTCCTCGCTTAGTAAAAGATCAGAAGGCAACATATTTCTTTTAGTGGGCTTATCTTTGAACAAGAAAAAAAAAATCTTATGAATAAAGGTCTTCAACTTTCAACTTAGTCATTTAAGAAAGTACTTGAGTATAATCATATTCTCCTGCTTATTGTTTGTGTTAATCAAGGTATAAGATGGATAAACAAGGAACTTTAGCTTAATGATTTTCAAACAATATTATGACCAGAATGAATTTTTATACTACGAGCTGACAAGATTATTGCATTTCGTGATACAAGTTCAATGGGACAAAAATAAATAAATATTGCATGCAGTGCTATCAGAGCCATGACCGTGCAGTGTTGCAATTATACTGGCAATAAAGCTTGTACTTGAGGCATGGTTTGTGGTAGAGATGATTATTTTGCTACAAGAAAGAATAGAGCACTTTACTTTACTAGGGCTACAAGCTGGCCTCTGATTTGGCTGCTGAAAATGGTGATGATGACGACCAAAAGAAGAGCTCTCTTTGTATACACCAAGACTGTTATGATCATGTGAAGGATGGCTAAAATCGCTTCTGCTGCTAAATCTTGCAGGACTTAAGAGATCCAAGGCCTCCAAATTCATGTCAAAGGAGTTTGGGATATTGGGGGAAGATGCTTGGTTCAAATTTGAAATATTTATACTAGGATATATCTGGCTGAAATTCCCTCTACTTGGTAAAGAAGTACTACCAGGGATAAAACAATTCCGGATGGTTGAGTAAAATTCTGATCCTGCTGAAAACATTGGAAAACCAGAAGATATTGTTTTAAGCAACAGCTTCTCGCTGAGATCATGCAAATCTTTTTGCTCATTCCTTAAGTAGTTTGTAGGAGGCAGATGAAGAGAGTCTTCCACGCTTGGAGTGTTGCTTAGCATTTCAGTGAATCTTGTGAGAGATTCTGAGAGCTCTTCCTTAGTTTTGTCAAGTTGTAGGTCATGGAAACAAAGGGTGGTGAAGCTGCCTTCATTGTTAGTCCAGTCTTGGAGCACGGAACTATTATGAGGAGATGCTAAAATGTCATTTTTCTGCCTTGAGTGTAAGATAAC
Organism: Durio zibethinus; assembly: GCF_002303985.1. The sequence goes on along the minus strand of NW_019167949.1, from coordinate 1,335,310 downwards.
CCCATTATAATTTGGATTGAACTCACTGGTGTTCCTGCAAAAAAACAAACAAAAGGTATAAATTTGCTATAATGAAATCCAGATTATCAAGGTGGATAAATCAATGAAGGGAAAAAGGAACATGCCAGTGCAGGATACGGGAAGCAATTAAAAGATTGGAATGTGATACACTGTACTTTGTGAACCCACAAGTTGTAGGAATCCAAAGACAATACATGAAAATCAAATGATAATCAACAAAATCTAACAAGTAAATATTAACTACATAATTCTGATTGATGCACATCAAATCAGAAAAGAAAAGATAAGGAAAAACAAAAGGAGAGAGATTCCGGAGTTAAAGTAAATTCATGATGGCCTGTGAACTGTGTGAAGGGCCAAATATTTGTAGAAAGCTTAATTAGAGAGAGAGAGGAGGAGGAGGAGACTTACAAAGTGATATTACTTGGGGTTGGGGTCCAAGAATGGGTGCTTGCAACTCCATAACAGGGTGGAATAGGTAAAGAAGAAGACCCAGCAAGCTGGTCTTGGAGCTGGCGTTGGTGATGAACATTTTCAGACTCCATAATGTTACTTTCTGTTTTTTTTTCAAGCAAAAGGGCTTGAAAATCCCAAGATTGAGTAATTAAAATTTACAAACCAGCTTGCTCCAGGAATTTCTCACTCTAATCAAAGAAAACAGTTCAGGTGACACCCACATACCTTGTTGCTTTTAACTAAGCAACTTTTCTCAGTTTTTCCTCTTTACTCTTTCAAGTTTCCATCATAAAGTAGTCTTGAGAAGAAAGAAAAAGAGCTTGAATAATCCTTCTCCATACCCCTCTCTCTGACTTTAATTATTTATTTTTCTTTTCAGGCAAACTTTTTTGCAGCTATCCCTCAATATAAGATTTTGCTTAAAAAAAAAAAAAACTCTCTTCTCTCTCTCTCTCTCTCTCTCTCTCTCTATCATCTATCTATGTTAAAATGCTTTAATGCACTCACTGCAATTACAGGAAGATGATTAATGCTGCCCCAAAGCTATGATTAAGATCCCTGCCTTCAATCCCAAGACTTTCAACAAGGTTCCGATAAGAGAAATGATAGCAACCATGCTCTCTCCCTCTCTCTTTTTTTTCTCTTGCTTCTATTGTTACCTAGCCATTTATAAAATCAGGAATCAGGCTGGGCTCTATAGTCTATACAGTGCACAATATATTTCTCCAACACTGTCCAGTGGAATATGATATCTTTTACTTTTTTCATCAATAACACGATTGAGACACCTTAACTGATTTTTTGTGTCTCTTGCGTTGTGATTGGTAACAAGAAAAAGTACCTAACTAGCCCTGAAATATATTACTTAGTACAAAGACATAAAAACTTATTAATTTTTAGAATAATACATTCAAAGATATTCTCAAGTTTTGCACATTGTAATCCCTTCTTTCAATATAACTATATATATATATATATATATTGGGTTACTTTAGCATTTTAGACATGAAGATATGTTTTGAACTTTGTACTACTGGATCCTGGTGGGGACTTTGCACATTTTCTCACTATCGTTTATGAATTTTTGTGTGGTTGAAATCCAATTTGATGATTTGATCATATATATATATATATAAATATATATATATATATATATATATCCTTTGACGTACCTACAACTATATTTATGGGATAATATATTATCTGTGAGAGCATATCACTTACAATTATCGTAATATAATTGATTAATTATAATTTAAAATCATGTAGGGTTAATTAAAATTTTATATGAAACTCACATTTAGTGGATCTCTACATAAATTTTTATTTTCATTGGACTATTATAGCATTATAACAAAAAGAATTATAGATGATATGCTCTCATTATCTCTTGGTTATTAATATATAATAAATGAACTAATAAAATTCTCACCATTTCATTATGATCATAGATATAGAATCTTGAGATTTTAGGTTTAAATCTCATTATATGTAGTTTGATTATTTAATTATATTCTAATTTATTAAATACACCAATGAAGTTTTAGTTTAGAAGCAAAGAGAAGGTCGGAATTTTAAAGCCCCAAATTCATCAATTTCAATCATGAATAGATTTTATATTAGATTTATATATTTGTACAGGTTGTTCGGTTTGCTCACTTTTATACACATGTGGGCATGTATTATTATGTATACTTGATCAAGGGTTAACAAAATTACTTATCTTTATGATCAAATTAACTTGATTATTTACTACTACATATTTAAATAATTAAATATGTAAGAAAAGATTTGGATGAAATTTATTAAGTAAAATTCGTAAAATTTTTTATTAAAATTAAAATAAAAATTGAAAGGTTTTATTACATAAATCAAATTAGCATATTTTGAAAAAATTTTAATAATTTTTTATAATTTTTAAATAAGAATTTTTAACAAAAATTTTAATAAAATTTTTACCGTTGAATAAATATAAATTAAATTTGAATTATAAAAAATATTTTTAATAAATTTTTATTATTTATTTTTACATTAAATTTTATTAATTTTTCGATTTAAATTTTTCATTAAATTATTTTTTAAAAAATTTCAGTAACTTTATTTAAAAAATTTTATTTTTATCTTTAAATGCAAGACAGAATATTGATACAAGGGTGTAAAAGTATGAACAAATATGTGGAAGTGCTTTTGTCTGCTTGGGAAGAAGGAGACGAGAAAAAGATAAAAGAGAGAAAAGGGTTATTACAATATATAGTAAATAATAATAATTATGATGTATAGATTAAGTGTTGATTAAGCTGTTATTCCATCAAAGAAGTATAATAATTTAATCAGTCCCCACAAAAGTTGACATCACTTGAAAAGTTGATGGGAGAATGTGAGATGAGACAGAGTATGGGCATTGGCCAAGCTTAACTTTGCTTTTTGCTCTTTCTCTTTTGGTCTTTAACTCTCTCTCAGCATGCCCACCCCATCTTGCACCAACCATCACTTGTATATATTGTATATCTTTGTTTATTTAACCCTACTTTTTGTTAAAGCCTTTTCTTTTAACCTTTTTTTATTTTTTTTTTATTTTCCTTTCTTTCCTCCTCCAAAGCTTTTTTTCTTTATTGAGAGAGAGAAACTGAGAAAGAGAGCTTTTCTTTGTTTACTTGTGATCTTTTGCATATTTCCCAGTTTCACTATCTTCCAAGATTCATTTCATAAAAGCTGCTTCTACATCAGATCATTTCAAATACATTTCAATTACAATAATGTATATATATATTGAACAAATTCTTACTCTCACTTTGATGATGAACTTTTGAAAAAAGATGTGAAATACTGTCTATATGTTTAAGTGGCCAGTTAATCAATAATTATCTGCTTAATTAATTTGTAGTTGTATTTCCATTATATTCCAGCTTATTAACTTGAGTTAATTTGGCCACACTCTTAAGTCTCAACTCTAGATGTCATATATTAAGAGTAAATTAACCTTAGGTGATCATCAAGAGGTTGATTCAATTGATAAGAATTGTTTATCTTGACATAAAAATTTTGAGTTCGAATCTAATCAGTAATATCTTATTATGATCATTTTAAATACACAATCTCTAACTATTATTTTTAAGTCGTTGGGTATAATATATTTTACATTGATATTTACAGACTGAATAATTTATTTATTCAAAAAAAATTTTACTAAAAAAAATAACCTTTGATGGCAGTGGCGGGTAAGGATATTTAGCTTTAGAAAAGGAGCAGGAATGAATCATATAGAGATCTTTCCCGTAAATGAAAATAAAACAGAACTCAAAAGAACAGACATAATGATAATAATAAAAGTAAAATCAAGTCTCATTCCTTTTAACCCTACGGTTAAAAGTTTCCCCTTTGCAAGTTGATTCAAAGTTTCCAACTTACAATAATTAAGCAGATTCATGTTTTTTTTGTTTGCGTGTGTGTGTGCAACAATGCAAGTGATCATTCATGTTCAATGTTGAGCTGGATACAAGCAAAAAGTGCTGTTATGGTCACCTTCATGATGCTAAAAATGATAACCAAAAGCACTAGCTAGTACTATAAAACAAAGTGAATATATCTGTAAGAAATTTTCCGAGTAATTGGTACCTATAGGTTAGGAAATTCGATAACAAAACTATTTACTAGGAGTACAAGAATAGAAACAAGAGAAAAATATTTAACATATATTATTTTATAATTCAATCATTAAATTTTTTCTTTCTTTCTTATCAAACAAAAAAGGTCGAGCACTGACACTATTTAATGATGGATTACTAAGTTTGAGGAAAATGTTTATTGACTCATTGCATTCATTCATGTCCCCAATGAGTCATTGAAACTATTTTCTAAAAGTTTTGTATAGTAACTAATTAGTGATTATTGAACAGAAAGATTAAAGGAAATAAAATATTGTGACTTCAGCTGCTTTCAATCTTATGAAACTATGTTTAGAAAATCAAATATCAAGCATGGGGAAATAAAATAGTGATAAATATTTAAAAGCAGCAGAGAAGAAAAGGTGGAGGGTTTATGCACCAATGCTGTTCCTTCTTTGGGTGACTTTTTTTAAGTCTAACCAGTATTTACCCTATATCTTAAGCCCTATGTAACTTTCAATCCCATATTAGAATAATATGTAGATAGAATATGATATATATATATATATATAAAAGCTTAAATTTAAACTTGTGAGGTGTCTTTTATGACACAAAACTGTGAGATCTTCAAATTAAAACAGATAATATGAGTTTCCACAAATAATATTAGAGCCAAAGTTTAAGATCCGATAAAGAAAATAATCAAGTTATAATTAGTGTAAAACTTAAGTATTATTAGCATTTACGTTAATAAGATTCGTTTATTTCATTTTGATTGCTTACGAACTATTTTCGCTGGTACTAATTTAAGTGAGAATGAGTGGCAAAAATGAGATATTAACAGATCTTGCTGGTCAAATGAAAAGAACTGATAAGAAAAGGAATGAATCTGAAACTATCAATGTTTGAGATGAGCAAATTAATATTGAAAACGTTCCTAATACTCCTGTGACACAATATGATTTAGCTGGAGTGTGTCATGTGGTATTTAATTTGATTCAATAACATTAGTAGATACAAAAAAAATCTATAACAACGTGAGACAACTTATGAGTGATTTCGTAGGGTTAACCCACCTCAATTTGAATGTAGCCTTGATCCTTTGACTGCAGAAGTTTGGGTTGAAGAGTTGGAAAAACTCTTTAAGGTGATATGAATTTTTGAGGATTTGAAGTTGAGTTTGGCTGTTATTCAACTAAAAGAAAATGCTAAGTATTGGTAGGATACTATAAACTCATATTTAAAGATTCAGCTGAGCCTTTGACTTGGGAAAAATTTAAAGAAATTTTCTTATATCAATATTTTCCAGACTCAATGAAATCAGAAAAGGAGAATGAGTTTCTGTAGTTACAACAAAAGCATGATATGTCTGTGCTAGATTATGCCAACAAGTTTAACTAGTTGTGACATTTCTGCACTCGCATCATTGACTCAAATAAGAATAACGCGATATGATTTGAGCACGGGTTGAAGCCAAGTATTCAATCTCATTTGTCTTCTCACATAATTGATAGTTATAAAGATGTGTCATAGCAAACATTGAAAATTGAGTCAGATATAAAAAGATATGAGCAAGAGAGAGGTGATAAGAAACACCTAAGGTTTGAGGGAGATCAAAGTAATCACCAGAAGAGGAAATGTAGGTAAAAAATAAGGGATGAAATCTGATACTAAGCTCGAAAAATGTGATTTTTGCAATCGATTTTATTCTACACCATGTCTTAGTAAAGTAAGAGTTTGCTTTGAATGTGGGATAAAATCGACAGATTTTTGGGTTAAAACGGATAATACTTTACAAGTTGAGTGCGAGTCTTCACAAATTGTATCAATCACCAGTCAGTGAAAACTAAGTGCTTCATCATAAGAGTCACTAAGTGCTACACAGTGGGCCCGTAAGAGTCACTAAATGCTATACGGTAGGGAAACACCTCTAGAATCTCAAAATCTAGTGTGATCTTGGTCCTGTAGTTAAACTCGACTTGACAAAGACGTCAAGCTTTAAAGGTAGGGAAACTATAATACCTTCAATCCCACATTGAAAGAATGTGTAAATATAATATGATATATATATATAGATCTAAACTTAAACCTAAGATATATTTTTTGTGAGATAAAACCGTAAGATTTTTCAATCAAATAATACTTTACAAGTTTAGTGCAGATCTTCACACCTTAAACTATAATAAAGAAATCAATCTTAAAATCATTTTCAACCATTATTACATATTATATGCAAGGTACCCTCCACCCCTTTTCCATTTCATTTATTTAACTTCATTTGTTGCTTGTGCTTTTGCATCGAATGTATGTATAACTACCCCAACTTTTTTGAGTCAAAAAATTCAGAAAGCCCTTAAAAGGGGTCTAAAGTTTTTGCAAGATTTAAAGGTATGTCTAAGAAGAAGAGAAAGGCATTGTCACAGTAGAATATATGCTTTCTCTCAAGCCTAAGGCGCCATGAAAGATCCAACACAAGGGGCCAATGCTTTGTATTTTATCACCCCACTTAGCCCCATACATATAAATATTATCCACACTTTTGCTATCTTTGATGATACACTCAGCCAGTCAGCCCAATGATTGAAACACTTTTGCTTACAATTTTTTTTTTGGGGATATGTCATATACATATTCAGTTTCCATCTAGGAACAGGCCAATTTGACCAAAGCTTATCTTTAGTTCTTCTGATATGAAATCTTGATGGATCATGTTCTCCACACAATCAAAAAAGAAAGAAAAAAATGGATCCTTGCCCCAAAAAATATAGAGAAAAGCTTGGTTTTCAAGGATCATATACATGAAACATATGACAGTTTTGACCAGATTCTTTTTCTTTCAACATTTTTTTCCAGGGTAAAAAGACAGGTTATGAGACTTGAGTCTGTTGAAGAAAAAACCACATGGCTGACGCCTGGGGCTTTGGAGGAAGAATTTGGTGGGTAAAGAGCTTTATGTGCATGCTTTTCAAGGCAATGGGGGGTTCCACTCCCTCCAGCTCTCCCTCCACTTGAAAGGAAGTGCTTAAATGTTTCTCTGCTTCTTGCTTCTAAGCAGATTTTGAACAAAGTTTCCAAGACGTTTATTATGCAACAATATGCAAATTTTGTATGATATGACCATCGAAAAGAAAGAAAGAAATTGAAAGAGATAAAGAAAAAAAAAACCCCTTGAATAATTGTACCATAAGAGAGGAAGAAAGACACAATAAAACAAAACTAAAGGCTTACTGATTGCATTGGTTGCTAGTATGATAGATTATTAAAAGTTAGATGCGTCCAGAAATGTGATGGAAAAGCTGAAAAGGGTATGTGAGTATGCATGGGAAAAGAAAGTAAGTTGTCGAAAACAAAATTTCTCATCAATATATTTCAAAAGCCAAATCCACCACTTCTTTACGAATGACTTGTATTAAACGTAATACTAAATCTTAAAATAAACACAATCCAATCAAGTGAAATCATTAGATTCTTGCCGTAAAACTTTTCGTATATATTCATGAAAATGTACGTATAAGTAAATACGTATATATATTTACATGTATACATGTAGTTGTATAGGTTTTGCATATAACAAAAAAATTATCAACAAAAATGAGATATTTTCGGATGAAAGAATTAAGTTGACATCATTCCAAAAGCAGAGGAACAAAATTTTTTTCTTTCTTGTTACTTGGTACAACAATCGGGTATGTAATGAATGAGGGGCAGTTGAGATTACGAGCCAAAGAGAGATTTCAGGGTTTGATACACTTACTCAAGTGATTAAAAGCAAATTACATGAAAGAGGTAAAGCATCTGGGCTTACCTTCCGGGGAAGATAAAAGAGTTTAGTTCTGGACCATCCTTCTGCGCTCTTAATCTATTCCAAAGTGCTCAAGCGTTAGACCAAAGCATGAGAATTGAGAAGTTTCTATATACTAAAATGAATCAACACGAGAAGATGCTGATGCTGGATTTTCTAGGAATGGAGCCATTTCTTTTCCTTCCATTCAACAGTCACTAAGAGTGATCAACAATGAATCTTTATCTTTTTTCTTAATAATTTGTAGGTCAACTGTATATTTACAAATTCAACCCAAAAGAATGGTTTCAATCCTTGCATCAATGATCTAACATATAAATACAACCTACTGCAAAAATCAGAGAATAATTCTACTGTATACCACAACGTGGAAATAATATAGTCAACAAGATTCATATAGTCTTTCTTGTAATGCCATAAATGTGCCAATGGAAGGTCACTTTGATGCACGAGGTAAAAAGATGTCTGGTTACTGAGTATCTAGGCACTATTCTCTCAAGTTCAAAACCTCAGAACGCCCTCCTTCGCTTCAGGTAAGAGGCAGATTCCAGCTCTATTCCAATCTCCAGCTCTCTCTCTATCCAGGCTTCACTATCTACCTCGTCATCTCTGCCTTCCACGTACTTCAAATTTGCAGCTCTATCACATCTCCTCCTCTTCAAGGTCTCTCTAATCCGGTCAGCATCACTCTTACTAAAGGTATTATGAACAGATACAATCTTAACGCTTGGGTTCAGATCAGACTGCTCTATTCTTAACTCACACTCGCCTTCACCATTGTCAACAACAGTACTCGCACCACTATCACTGGTTTGACATGGTAAACTTTCTTTTGCACCGTCTTGTTTGTTGCCACAGGCCAGAGATGAAACAAGCTCAAAACTTGGGTTCTGGTCAGACACCTCTGTTCTTGGCTTACCCTTATCATTGCCATCCTCAACAACACTACTTGCACCACTATTACTTGTCTGATATGGGAAAACTTCTTTCATACTAACTTGGCTGGCAAAACTGTCCGTAGATTTGCTAAGTTTGCTATTCTCAGCTCCAGCACCAGACTGACCCTTGGCCACTGGTGCATTCAAAGTGCATGATTGCGTGCCACTGATCATTGCCTTGCCAGCTAAAGCAACAGATTGATTGGCCCTCTCATGTCTTGATGATAAACCTCGTTTTTTGTCTTGCTCTAACAACCTGACCATCAGCTGAGTGACCTCTGAAAAATTTTGCGGTAAAGTTCTTATTTTGAACCACAATAGTTAAGCAACATCAAAGCAATGAAAATAATCATCCCCAGTTAAAAATAAAAAAAATAAAAAAAAAAAAGTTAAGAACCACCATGCATGATATTTTAGAGAAACATTGCAATTAATTTGCATCATTCATATTTATTCCATAAGAAGAAAAACATCTGTTAAGGTTAATGCAGGTGATTTGAAACAAGGAAGTTCAGCATGATCAATGTCTACCACTTTCAAAGTGTGGGGAGTAAATTAGAACCTCACCCACCTTTTTAATTATCCAGCATACTCCCAGTTCATTAAGAATATAACGACCATGAGTACGACTTAAAGCAGATACATATAAATAGACTAAAAGATATCTGTAGTTCAAACCTTGTAATTGATTAGGTGAAATATCAAATTCCAACCACCATACTTTTCCCTTCTCCATTGGCAGCTTTACTTTTTGAAATTTAGCAGCAAGATACATGGAACCAGCAGCAATATAATGGGGTTTGTATTGCAAGCACAAGGTTGTACGAAGCCTGCCAGTTCCATTCATGAAATTATTTAATATCGTAAAGACACAAAAAACTGATCTAAAATTTAAGTAAAAAATAGAATAAATATAATTAGTTTTAACTAGAATGAACAAGTCCTCACCAATCATTCACGAAATTCCACGCCACTTTTAAGAGGTTAGGAAAAATTTCCAATCTCTTAACAGCTGCAACAAGGGGCTTGTAAGGGAGTTGGATATCAAGATCAAAAGCAATTGCTGCCAACAAAAGCCTCTCCCCAATCAAGATCAATTCCTTCTGCTTATCATAAACTTCCTGCATCCAAAAAGTGGTAAAAAATTAGGTAAGAATGAAAATGAGAAATTGTGGAGTTGTGCTGAGCACAGCAAATCCACATACTCTCTGTCTGATTCTTCCTGGAGCAGAAGAATCCCATTTATAGATAATTTCATAGCCCACGACAATAACATCCCGCAGCAAGCGTGGTGTTTCCTCTATTTTGCATGCGAGAAATGTGCTTACAGTTGCAATAGTCTGCGCAATTCACCAGAAATGAGAAAATCAAGCCAGCTAGATTTGAACAACTTAATATTTAAAAGCATCTCAACTTCCACTTTCCCTATGTTAAGAAAAGCCAAGTTTTCCATGAGACAATTATCAGACAGAAAAAATAATAATAAATATTAGAAAATAAATAATAGTATTTAATAATATCATATGTATAATCATTAATTTCTAAGATCAAATCACTGATGTTCTGTTTCCAAAGAATGCAGTTAAATGTTAATCTAGTTGTTTGCTGATAAATGGTCTCACGTAAAGTACTTTACATGTGAATCTATTCTCTATTAGCATCCATACTCATAAACTAAGAGTTCTATATTTCAAAAGAGAAAGATGCAAGTAAGCATTAAAACAGAGTAATGCAACATCTACCTGCCAATCATTCCTAGTGTGAGATTGGCGCATGTAAAACCGGTGGCACAGCATCATTGCACATGCTATTGCCACCTGAGGCCTGCAAGTAAACTTGTCAATCACCATTTCTAGTAGTATAATGAAACATAAACCATATTTGAGAAATTAAAGTGATGCACTGAAAAAGCAAATCGAATGTAGATATTAGTACAGAAATAACTGAATCTGAAACAATATATAAAACAGTCAAATTAAATAGATCGCTATAGCAACATAAATAATTCCATTGTTGAAGTTATGTTATTAGGTATAGATTGACAGTTGAGAGGATTTCTAAAGAATCTAAATCTAGCAATATCTCATATATTCTAAAGGCATGTTTATTATTTTTTAATAGAATGGACGAGGAGTATGAAGCAAGAAAAGCAACTGTTTCACATACTAAAACACAAAACTAAAGATAATGCTTCAAAAGTGAAATGCATAAAAGCTTAAAAAAATGCAAAACTAAGGACTAAATGGTGATATGCGATGAAAATGACTAACTTTTCACCATGTCAGAGTAGACTACTGCAAACTGGACATAGTCCATGCACTTACACTTTAAGCTTCATCCCAAGCTCTTCAATAAATGAACAATACAACTTCCGCAACTGCTCCTCTCTTCCAAGGTCGATTCCATCCTTCCTAGATGGAGAACAATTCTCAATTTCTTCTCTGCTGAAGTACCACTTGCGTGTAGATGAATCTGGCTGCTCCAACAAACACATGCTAGCTGCACATCTGGAATCCACGTGCAGCAATTTCGCCATCACTACAACGAAAACTAAACAAGCCAAGCTCAATTAGCAGTAGTCTTATCACAAACTTAGCTCTTCCTGCTAAACCAAGTTAAAACATCAAAATCAACCAACATGCTATGACTGAGTAAACAATGCATCAGTAAAATCTATTTTATAATTGAAAAAATCCATTTCTTTTTCCTGTTACTTGAAGGGTTTTAATTTAAAGGGAAATTAAGCAAACCCATCACGAAAATTAAAATTCTCCACCGAATTATCCTTAATATTCAATGAATTAGTAGCTGAAAATTGGGAAAAAAAAAAAAAAAAAAGAACAACGAAGAAATCTAATGCAAATTGAACTGAATTTTTTGGCCGGAGAAGAAAATTCCAAATTGGGTAAATAACACCAGAATTTAAACTTTTTGTGACCTAATTCATGATAAACATAATTCAAAATTGACGTAAAACACATAAAATTAAGAAATATAATGGAAAAAAAAAAGGAAAAAAAGAAATGACCTGGGGGAAGAATGAGGAGCAAAACTAAAGAATTTGGTGCGCTTTCTGCTAACAGTTAGACCAAATTTTCAGTTACCGTTGAAACTCTTTCCTTTTTGTTCCTTTTTTCAGGCGAGATTGTTTTGCCGTGAGTTGAGTTTGACTCCAAGTTTCAAGTCTTTTTGTCTTTTTTTTAGTTGAGTTGAGTTGGCAGCAGCACGCGCGAGTGAAGCGAATAATCTGAGCGCGTGCATTTGGTATCTAAGTTGGGGATCTAATCTAGTAAGTAAAATCTAAATCGCCTGAGGCGGTGCTTCGATTCTTAATCGCAACTTAAACCCTAAGAAACACTTCGAATGAATTTTGGTGGCCCATTTTTTTAGTTTAGGCCCATAAAGAAAACGGACTTAACCCCAAACAGAAAATTTAGAAGGCCCATTCTATTCTAACGTATCTTTAAAAAATTAAGATCATATTTGGTAAATAGAATTATTAATAAGATATAATAATTATTATTTTATATTTTATTTTATTTATATCCAAAGAGAGGGATATGAATTGAAATGAGGATTAATATCCTTTTGACATATGATTATTTAATTATCTTCAAGTAAAAAAAATTATTTTTAATTCATGAGATTAAATTTACGTGTCTAATTATATTATTAAAAATTATATTAATAATTTAAATTATATAAACTTTAAGAAAGATAATTTTGATAAATAAATAAATTATCTTATCTTAATTCTTACATATATCAAATATAAAATAGGATGATATTATTTAATTTAATTCTATTTATAATATTATCTTATTTTATTTTATCATAATCTTATATACCATACATGATCTAAAGATCTTATTAAGGTGATGATATGAAACCTCTCATATGGGTTTATAAAAGTAGTGTGCCAATGATCTAATGGCCTAAAACAAAAAGATTAAAAAATAAATGTACTTATCATTGACTTAATTGATAATTAGATTGCATGCAATTTGATGTAACTTATATTTATAAAAACATACATAAACTTTACTTTAATTGGTTTGAATTGTCCCTTTCTTAGCTTTAATTAACACCATATGTCTACATGTGGGTATTTACTTCCTTTGATATTGTTAATTTAGAGATTTTATAAAAATATTGATTTCGATTCAAATCAGATAAAATTAATTTATAAAATTGATATCGATAATATTAAAAATTAAGATGGCTATCTCATTCAATTAGTTTTACCTTTTTAGTTTTATCTCATTACTCTATATAATTAGCTTACAATATATACTTGATTCAAAACAACTCATAACGACTCTTTAATGAAAACAAAACCTTTATGCACTCATTTTTCCTTAACATGTAAATTTACCATCATCTTATCAACTTCCAAGATATGGTCCATATTTATTGTCATATTATGGTTTTTGCTTCTTAGTATATATTAAGTGTGGATGTTGAAAATGCATGTCTAGCAAAGTTGAATATTCTTTTATGGTTGGTGTTATATCAATTTCATTAAAGATAAAAGCGTTGAAAATAAAAAAAAAAAGTAAAAAGTAATTAAAGAAGCAGAATATTGATACAAATTGGATAGGTTCATTAGCTGAATCATTAGTAACTATAAAGCTTTAATTTTTTATTTTACATTTCAACCGATGAAACTGACATCCTTGCATATATCTCAAGCACAATGAAGGCAAATCAAGTCAAATAACTTATAAGGAAATTAGGAAACTGTTGCTGAATTTAGGCAATTAGGCATAGGGCATGGCCAATGAATGGCCTAATGCGACATTGCACTTATATTCAATAATATCAGTCGAATCCTAATGTTTCACTTTCTATGTTTTGCTCTCATATCATGTTTTCGTATATCCTCAATCCGAAATTTTATATTCTTTTTTTTAAATTAAACCCGAATTATATATATTTATTATGAATTGAATTCAAATATTAAAAATATAATTCGAGATTTGAGTTAGGCAAAAATTATCTTGATTTGTTCAATTATCATCCTTCAATGCTCCAACTATTAAAATATTATAAAAAATAATAATATACTACTTTGTAATTTCTCAATAAAATTTGATATTCTTTCCCTTGAATTTTTTAAAATAAAAAGTTGACCCTTGACCTTTAAAAAGCAATTAAGTTAATTCATAATTTGATTTTAAATTATGCAATCATTATTAAAAAAAATAACATTCAATGCTTACAAAATTTTTTAATTATGATCTTCTTTTAAAAATAAACAACTAAGCACTTTCATTTAAAACAACAATCACTCCATCGACGTATTAATTATATCTTTTTTTATCATTCAAGGGGGATATAACCTTATATTAAGAGGAGGAAAAAAATTAAAATTCTGATGTCTTTTTTTAAAGTTGTCTTGACCACTAGATCAAATAACTAAAGACAACGTATTAATTATATCGATCCAATTTATTTTCCGACCAATCTTTAAGCATAACGTGTGTTTTAGAAAAATGTCTAGAACTGACATATGTTGCATACTAAACAACCAAAATTAAAGTGATTGTAAACACATAACAATATTTAATCTTATCTTTTACATGTTTTTTTTAAAGGTAAACAGGTTTATTTAATTTCTGGCACTTGTCAGTCCATATCATAGTATTGTAAATAAATTATAGGGTAACAAAGTTTGTACAAAATTGTAAGAACTGGCACGTCTCACAGTCGAACTAACAATGAAGATGATATGATAATCTATAATCATTAGGCCAGCCATCATTTACACCCACCCGCACCTCCCCAAAAGAAAATGTAAGAAAAGAAGACGGTTAATTTGCGAAATTTGTGATTGCCATTTTCCATTATGTTTCCCGATGATCATCAATTGTTCAATAAGAAAAGGAAAAAAGATGTTTATAACTGGCACTTGCATTTGGTTGGGGGATTGGGGTTTCTGTAGCCACTTTCTCATTTAAATGGAAGCTAGAGCTAGGAAGTGCCTTTTTTTTTCTCAACAATAACAACAAAATACATAATTAAAAACTAATGATATATTTGGTATATAAAATTATAACAAAATAAAATAAGATAAGATTTCGTTATAAATAGAATTAAATTAAATAATATTATCATATTTTATATTTGATGAGTAAAAAATTAAAATAAAATAATTTATTTATCAATCAAAATTATCATTTTTAAAATTTATATTTGATGTAATTTTTAAAAATTTAATAAGATATATAAATTCGATCTTATTAATAAAAATAATCTTTTCCAATTTGAGATAATTAAATTGTATTATACAAAAAAAACATTTATTTTTTTATAATTTTATTTTTTTAAATAAAAATTAAATATAATATAAAAAATTTATCATTTTATCTTATTTATTATTTTATATATCAGATATGACATGAAGGATAAGACTCACTAACCCAAACAATGATTATTGTCTAATTATTAAACTTTAGCCCTCCTTAGCAAATCATAAGCATGTCGACCTCTCCTCTTATTGGTCTTGTCTTAACAGCAACAAATGAATCATTGCTTTCTTTATTATTTAGGGAAAAAATTCGAAGTTATTCTTTAAATAATATGATCCAAATATAAAATGACACGCACATTGATCCTTGAAATAACTACTGCAAATCAAATTTCTTTTTTTTTTTTGACACAAAAAATTCCACTTAATTATTTAAATAGTACTTAATAATTCGAAAATGTTGTGGCATATACACGCAAGGAATATAAATCAATATCCATTTCTTACCTGTCAAGACACAAGCATTAATCCATTTGTCATGAAAAAAGGGGGTGTACTGTTGTCCCACCGGAGGGTCGACAGTCTCATGACCCATATCTAGAGAAGATAGAAAGGGACACTCCAAATTTTTCTAAACGATGATGACCACTGATCTACTGGAATAATTTATGTATGACTTTTTCAGATTTGCATGTCTCTTAGTTTGGCAAAATCTCTTTTTTTTTTTGCAGCAATGAATTCGATGTATTTGACCTAAATGATGGCAATCCACAAAGTTTGATTTACAAAGAACACGCCAGAAAAAAGTGACATTGCTGTAGATTTGGGGTCTGCTATCATGGCATGTTAGCTAGGTTTTACAAATCTTTTTCATTGAGTTATTCATCTAATATTTATTCATTTATTTTATACTTAGATCTTTGTTAACATTTGTGTCTTAAATTGATATAATATTGAATTTTATTTTAACGATAAGGATTCAATTATGATAATCTCAATTATATTAAAAAATTTTTAAGTTCTTAATTTTTAGTATTTTATTTTAAATAATTGAATGAAAATTAGAGTTGTTAAACAAACTATTTTAATAATAGGAAGGCAACAAGAAAATATGTATATCTATAACATATAATAAACTTTAAATTAGATTCATAACATGTACTGTCCATAAAATTTTTAAATTTCATAAAATATGTTAAAATGTTATCACATATCTTATTATTTATTATATGAATTTATCAATATTTAATTATATCCTATTAGAGTGTGGCAATCCTCTAACTTTGTAAATGAAAATTTGAAACTCCATTTAACTGTAAATGAAATGATTTTTTTTCAATATTTATTAATTAATAGTCTTTTTTTTTTCTGAAGGGATTACTAGTATTATTTTTAGACTTTAGTCTTTGTTAATGTTTTAGGCGAACCATAATATCAAATTTAACTACTTTTCCAAAATAAACAAGAAATCATATATTCACCTTTAGATATTCAAATTACAGTAAATTTCTGTCATTATTACCAAAGAAAGTTAAAAAAAAAAAAAAAAAAAAACTTTGAAGGACACTCTTCAAATTAAACCATTTTGTTCTCCGTTCCATTTTCTTCTTTATCCAAACCCTCCTTCATAAAATACTCGAACTTTTCAACCGCACACTCTGGCACCGAAACTTGCACTCTTACTGCATCAAAATTACCCACCACCGGTAAAAACAAGCAGTAAATATCACTTGTCAGTGGGCCCATATGCAAAGGCTTCCCTTCTCCAAAATCCAAATCCTCTAATCCTAACTTAGTCCATTGAGAAATTACCAGGCTCGAAGAAGTATCCGTTTTGACATTTTTGTCCTCCAACAAATCAATCATTGACCTCACATGCTCATCGGTTAAACTGGATTTAGCTTGCTGGATTAACTTTATCCCGTGGTGTAAATTCGGGGAAACCAAGTCCTTTACAGCGGTCTCAGCGCATGCGAGAACAAATCCATTCCCGTAATACCCCTGCGGCATTTCCGGATTTACCTTTTTCCTGACGCTGACGGAGAACAGGAGCTTGACATTGAAGGAAGGGGACAGGTCCAAGGAACGAACCCACGAGCGCCAGGTGTGCGAGGCCAGTGCCTCAAAGGTGGTGCATTTGAGAGATGGAACGCATTGTCGTTTTAGTAGCAGGACGTGGAAGGCGGTGAAGGTTAAGGATGTTGGCACCAGTGGCTGGGACTGCAGATACTCGTTGATGTCCAAGTGTGCATTATTGTCTTTGAGGGTATTTTTGGTATACCCCAGGTGGGTGTTGGTTATTTGAGGAGGATCTCGGGGTTTCAACACGTGGCGGGAATGAAAGGGTGTGATGGGAAGATCAGGAGTTGGCTTGTTGTTCACGTGGGCCCAGGAGTGCAGGAACTGGGATGTGCCAATGCCGTCACATATACAATGATTAATCGCGGTGCAGAGGATCATACCTCCACACTGGAGATTCGTTACCTGCATTGTAAATAAAAATTAAAAGAAATAATTAAAGTTTTAAGACATAATTTCAAATTTTCAATTTTGACTAATTTATTGACATTACAATTAAAACAATGAAAAAAAAACACCAACAGTGTAATGAAAGGAACAAGAGAGAGGACCAAATAGCAAGGAGTAGGGTCATTTTCTTTGAAAATGAACATGTCCAATTTTACAACAGAAAGACAAACGGTGTCGTCGGCAATGCAATGTCTGATGGCTGACTGAGAAAACACGGAAGGAGAACAGAGTGACGTCGTTTGCCTTTGTACGGTGACAGAATTTTGTTTGATGGTTGCGTTACCAATGAAATAAATAGTATATTATACAAAAGAGAAAGATGGCATTGAAGAACTGTATTTTTCTATAATTATTAAAGATGGGAATCTTAACTTCAAAAAATATATGTTTTTTTCTATCTGAAATTGAATTGATTAAGAAAGGAACAAATTAAAGGAACCAAGAATTAGTTTTGAATAATATATAGTATGATGGAAGCTGACCTGAACTACAAGTGGAGGTATATCAATGAAAGAGTGAGCTTCAACCCTGTAAAGGAGCTTCCTCCAAGACCTGTTTGGTTTCCGGGAAATCTCAAGAAACTCATCACAAGTGATATCCATGAAAGCATCAGCAAAGACAGCACCTTCACCATTGCAATCAATCTCCAGCTTCTGATTGTCAAGGCTGCATGTTCTTAACCTCCCAGCTAATGGGTAGTAATCTACAAGAACTTTGGAGAGAGAATATTTCAAGATATCTAGGCTAACAGCTTTCTTGAAAAGGTATAGATATTTGATGGAGAATCTAAGGAACTTTTGATCATCAAGGTTGGAGAGATACAAGGAATGCTTTGGGGTTGGGGTGTTTGGAATGATTAAGGTTGGCTTGTCTTGGTAAAAACAATCTGGGAGTTCTGGAGATTTCAACATGTTTAAACTACAGCCTTTTTTTGCTCTTGCAACAGTTGAGAAAGAAACAGAGAGAGAAAGAGGTTAGAAGGAGTTGATTGAAAGACAAAGGATGGACAGAGTGAGATAAAGAGAAGGAAGAGCTCTGCAGACATTGAGAGAACAACAAAAGCAGTGGGACAAGTCAAGATCTTCGTTTGGATATGGTGATAGTACGATCAGATTCCTTTACGGGAGGGGAGGAGATGGGGGAGAGGCTATGCAGAAGGCTCGCATATGTGTGCTTATAATAAGCTCATATTTAACTTCTTATTTCTTTGATTACCATTTACTGGTACTTGGGCTCTTTATCATTGACATGCCAAATTCCAAAACCAGTTTTTTATTTTTGTTTTCGAGAACCGTGGTGGAATCTTGATTCCTGACTAGAACTCTGGGCCGCTACTTTTTTGGGTCTTGGAATGATCTGACAACACATGGATTCAAGCCTATCTGGCTCTGCTAAAAGCTTTTTATCTGAACCAATTCCGTTAACCCACCAACCAGAGGGCAAAACTGACCATTTTTTTTGTTTTGGGTGTGGGGAGGTAGGGAGATGCTTACTGTTCAGAAAATCCTTGGGTTCTTCCTTTAAATACTAGGATAAATAAACAGGAGAAACCAAACAATACTAAAATAAAATCAGGGATTTAGAAATCGTTATGTAATTTAGTTGAGAAATAAAGGATTCAGACATAATTTCCTTTCAAATGTTGTTCATCATAATTAAGAGGCCATTTTCATGGTTTCCCCTTCTTCCCTTCTGTTTCTATTCGAACCATGGCATTGGCAACATGCTAGATGCTGCACATTTAAATTTTAAATTTGGTCTAAACTTTTTTCTAGTTTTAATGCGTTTTTTCTGGCTTGTTTGGAAGCAGAAAACAGCGTACCTGCCACAAGAAAGAACAAAAGGAGGGTGAAAAATCCAAATGAATGAATTGACGAAACATTTTGGAGGGGCCTGGAAATTGGAATATAGGACAATGGAAGGACTGTGTTTCCTGTTTGGCTGTTTGGGAACTACCCTTATGATGGATTTCATGTGCTCTGTCTCACTTTGTGTACATCTAGCGTTTTACTCAATTCGATTTTCCTTTTCTTTTCTTTTACCCCAGTAACTAGAAGAAACCAACTTCTTTTTTCATGGCTAACTAAAAGATTCAGCATTCAAAATTAGGCATCATAAACATATGGTAATATCCAGAAAAAAAAAAAAACAATATTAAAACACAAAACTTTCTTGTCCAAAGAGAATCTGCATCTAGTTTTGAGTTAGTTATGTCTTGTAATCAGAATGTAACAGGGAAACCTCAAATAAATCGATTTGGAATCAACTTTGGGTAGGGAACTTTTGTTCACCATATGTTACGTAAGGATAAGCGAAAGATTAGACCTTTCAGCTTTCTTTTTAACTCTAATGTGAAATTGCGGTAAAAGAGAATCCAGTTCCAAAATATATGCCATGGTCCTTGGAGATTTTTTTTTATAAACAGTGAAATTTTGACGATTTTTTAAATTGATTAACAATCAAATTGCCAGCAGTTCTAATCATCTGTCATTCAACCAAGATTGCCAAGGCCATTTTGCCTAATCGTATCATTATCATGTTTATAAATACTATAGAGGAAAATATCACTGCTCCTTTGGAGACAAGGATATTCCTTCCCCGGAAAAGACATGACTACGATGCTGATTCCAAAACCCAAATGCACCAATTCCTGCTTAGCAGATGATATGAGTCAATTCGGGGTATCGATTTTGTTTTTCTTTTATTACAGCCATGTAACATCTTTCAAGGTGTATGCGCCGTTTGAAAGGAGCTGAAAAAAAACATGTTAGGGTATTTTAATATTTAAAAGGTAAAATAGATATTTATCTTAAAGCATATATGTATAAGGTGATTGAGAAGTGCAAGTATTTTAATATTTTTAATTGAATTGATATGTTAGATTAATTTAAAATTTTAAAGTTTATGACGATTTGATTATCTCAATAATTTATCAATTAATATTTTAAAGTGTTGATTTATCATGTTTTAAGTGAATAATTAATTACCAGCTTAATTTGGGCTTATGAAATCAGCAATAGTTCCTTATGCGGATAGATTTTTTAACCTATCTAAGTATTTTTGAAGTACAAACACTCTTTACTTTTAAACCTTTATTCATCTGATTTGAGTATAACTCTTGATCTTGGTCATTAATTGATCCTTTTTCTTATATTTTCAAGATTTTATTCTTACTAACAGTTGTCTTAAACAAAAAAAATTAAGAGATGAGCTGCAAATAATCATACCTGGAGCAACATACGAGTTTGCTTGCGTCACATATATCACGCATCGATATGGATTATAGGGTTGCCATCTGCGAAATCATGCCATGTGTAAAAGACAGACATTGGTCGGATGACCTTTCGATGGTAATAACGATTTTCCTCTTAATTCTATTGAATTAAAAAGCCAAGGCGGGGATAGCTCAGTTGGGAGAGCGTCAGACTGAAGATCTGAAGGTCGCGTGTTCGATCCACGCTCACCGCAATCCCAATCTTTTTAGCACTTGCAGCTATGTCTTTGAAGTGGCTGATTATTTTGGACATATTAATCACAGCCGGAGCAAATAAAAAGGAGGCTGATGATTTTCTATACATTTGTATATTTTATTTACTGATAAATATATCTGAATTTTGAGAGCTTATATATTACATGTATGTAATAGGTAGAATCGTTAAACATTTTGAAATAAAATTAAATCTTTGATTTTTAATATTTGTAAATGCGTTTAAAAGCAAAAAAAGTTAATAAATAAATAGTAGAATAAAATTAAAGAGATGTGGTATATGGTATCGTTTACTCTTCTGTGAATTGTGAAACCAATAGAAAGTTGCCATTAAAAAGATAAACAATGCCTTTGAGAACCAGGTTGATGCGCCACTTAGAACTTTGCTTGAATTGAAGCTTCTCAGACTTCGTAGACAAGAAAATGTGATTGCTTTGAAAGATGTCAATGATGCCGATTCATAGGAGAAGCTTCAACGATGTTTATCTAGTTTAGGAACTTATGGATATGAATATGCATCAGATGATTAAGTCTTCTCAAGCGCTTTCAAATGATCACTGTCAGTATTTCCTCGTCCAGTTATCTATTTAATCCCTTTGGATTCAGAGATGGATTCATAATTTATGTTCACTGGAGTAACTAATATAAATATAAATCAACTCAAATGCATAAAAAATTATTTCATTTATATACAAAATTAACACATTATAATTATTTTTATGGGTTTTTTAGTTTAAAAATAAACTTTTCAAACATTATCTCTTGTATTGGGATGGTAGTTTAAAATCTTTTTTTATAACTTTAGATCCGATGAAAATTATTTAAATCTAATTAAACATGAACTTATTTTGTAAAATGTTGTGTGCCACTATTATTGATTTTGGATGATTCCTTCAAAATTGATTTTATCTTAGTAAGATATTTTTCACAAATAATTAAATTAGATAATTTAATTTATATAATTTCTAACAAATAAAAAGATAATATTGTAGTTTATACTAGATATCGAAATGTAATTATGCAGACAAAATCAACATGCATATTTTATTATGTATTTTGAATTTTAATTAAATAATATAATTTTATAAATAAAAAATAATTTCATAAAAATTAAATTATTTCATTGATCAACTTAAGAAAGTGCCACATTCTTCGATCTTAATCCACTTATAATATAAATATAAATAAATCATAAATTAAGCCCCAAATTAAATTATTTTACCAATATAAAATAATTTAAATAGTAAACAAATATTCTATCACATAAAGAAATGATAATAAATACAAAAAAAAAGTAATTACTTACTTAAATTTATTGATGGAAGAAAAAAAAATGTTCATCCTATAATTTGTTTGTTTGGTTTATTGGCTTTTATTTGTCATGTTATTTTTCTACTTCTATCCTTTGTCTTTTGTAATTTTTATGGGTATGGACAAAGGGACAAATTATAGGTGGAGTAGAAATATTACTTTTTATTTTACTTTTATTGTTTTTTAAATAAAATGATTGCCCTTAAATAAAAAATTATATATAAATGTTTATTTTATTTATTTCTATACATGTGACCTATTATTTTTTTAAAATAAGTCATTTATATTATAATTATAGTTTTGTTCTTTTAAATATTTATAAAAGTATCATATATATTATTTTTTTTTTCATTTTTAGTAGGGGCAAGCTATAAAAGAATTAAATTTTTTAAGGATTTTTGTAATAACTTCTAAGAGATATTAGGATCTTAGTTGGGGCAGCTGTCCCCATTGCCCGCATTGTAGATCCGTCCCCATTTGCAAAGGCATGTATTGGAATAATAGTATTATATTCGGCTGTGGAGATTGTTATTTGATTTGGTTAATATGGATAACTGCTCTTGCTACATGGTATTACATTACACTTGAATGAAGTTAATATAAAGGATGTTTTATGTGCTTTCCTTTCTTGCAATTTCCCAATCACTGAATAGGACCGCCGTCCACTTGTTATATTCATTCTTAGCACCATGTCGAATTATCGATGGAGAAAATTGTTTGTTCCTGCAAATTGATCTCCAATATTTTAACATGACTAGGCAACAGCTAGGGACTGACATGATGGGAGCTAGTTCATGGTAGCTTTGGGAGAAACATGTTCTAGGCATTCCAGCTTTTGAGGCATAATGTATTGGCCTAATATTACAAGCATAGTTAGCACTTTCATCACTAATAGATCTGGTACGATTATGCATCGAAAAGCTTTTATGCATAGGCCTACTGCTATTAAAATGAATTTCATTAGGAAGCATACTTCCAAGAGCTGTATCTGCCTGATTGCCACTTTCTCGAAGTCATTTGGACATAAAGAGACTTCTAGCATATATAGACATGAGTTTTATATAGTAATTCAGTTGAGATAATTATGTGGGGATTGAGGTTCTGGAGTTCTGCACTAAAGCTTCTATTGTGGCCAGGAAATGATCAAATATTTTAAAATCCTGTACTTTTGGTCGTAATTCATTCTCCTTCTTGCTGTTGCTTCGAGGCCTGAACTATCTTCACCCAGCAAATACTCTCCATCATGACCTGAAGCCTGGAAACCTTCTTATCAATGCAAATTGTGACCTTAAAATATGTGACTTTGGACTGGCAAGCACTAGCAATGCCAAGGTTCAGTTCATGACCGAGTATGTTGTCACTCGCTGGTACAGGGCCCCTGAGCTTCTCCTCTGCTGTGACAACTATGGAACATCCATTGATGTGTGGTCTGTTGGATGCCTCTTTGCAGAGCCTCTTTGCCGAAAACCCATCTTCCCTGGTGCAGAGTGTCTTAACCAACTTAAGTTGTCATCAACATCCTTGGCAGCCAGAAGGAGGATCTTGAATTCATAGATAACCCCAAGACAAGAAAGTACATCAAACCACTCCCATATTCCCTCGGAACGTATGCCCATCCTTTGGCAATTGATTTACTGCAAAAAATGCTTGTTTTTGACCTTTCAAAAAGGATTGGTGTAACTGAAGCACTCCAACACCCTTACATGGCACCCTTGTACGATCCCGACTGCAATCCTCCAGCCCAGGTGCCAATCGATCTTGACATAGATAAGGATTTAGGGGAAGAGATGATCAGGGAGATGGTGTGGAAGGAAATGCTTCATTACCATCTTGAAGCTGCTACTGTCGATGGTGAGGTGTGCGCCTAATCTTTTGCACTTCTTGGTTCTGCAGTCCAGTCTACGAGGTTGTTTTACTACTGACGAGCAGGGTTTTGTCTTGGTGGTATTAGAAGCTATATTTGTCTGTGCTGCTACTTTATCGATTTAATAATGGTTAATGTTTTGAATAGTTTTTAAATTATAATAAAATATTAAATTTGATATTTGAATTTTAAAATTTTTAATATAATATTTACATTATAAATTTAATTAATATAATATTTGAAAGATTAATTATCATTATTTAAAATTAATCACTTTAAAAAAAATCACATTAATTAAAAAATTCATAATTTGAATATCACATTAAAAATTTTTAAAATTTAGATATTATATTAAATATTTCACAATAATTCAAAAAAATTCATAACATTGATCCTTTTAATAATGCAAAAAAAAAACATACGTGATGTGTCAGTTGTCTTCCGTGATGCATGAGATAACTAAATTTTGTATCAACAGCTAGTTTTGGAGCTTGACCTCTTTCTATAAATGCCTTTTTTTTAAAAACCTTGTATATAAGGTTGCTGTTGTATGTGTCTAACTCTGAGAACTTTTTTACGTGTAAATTAAGTTTAGACTTCAAGAATTATTATCAGCAGTGTAATTCGTATGAAGAAAGAACGTTTTCCTTGTTGGCTGTTGAATTTTCACCTGCTGCATTAGCTCAATGCTCACTTCTGCTGATGGCCCTTTGAGAAGCATTATTCAAGGGGTTTGGGCAGTGAATTTTATGAGGCGCTGTATTTTTTATATTTAGTAATAAATAATAAGTACTTCTGAAGATTAGAATTGGCAGCCCAAATTTATATTTTTTACCCCAATGTTGTTCAATTCATGATTCTAATTCACTAGCTCTCCATTTCGAAAATTATTAGTATAGAACACAAGCAGGCTGATATCTTGGGCTGGATTCACTGTTATTCTGTTCTGATCATGGCGAAGTTCTATTTTCCTTTTCCATGTGTCTGGAATCTAAAGCCCAATGTTATCTGACGAGAAAGGGAGACCCTTTTTTTAAAATGAGGTCCAAAAAAAAAAAAGCCGGCAGGCTAAGTTGTTCTGGTGTGAATGCTCTCCGAATTTGTTTACTTTCTGGTACAAAGGTAGATTTGAACAAAAAGACCCGAGAAGGAGACGGGTCCACTTTTGATTCACTGGGGTCTTTCCCACCCGCGTGATGTCGCCTTTCAAGTGACTGCTTGAGGTTGCTATTGTTTTTTTGTTTAGCTGTTCTGCTTGCTTTTACGGCCGGACCCAACCTTCCAAGTAGGCTCCTTTTTAACGCAACTACCAGTCAGCAGCCACCTTTTCTTTTTCTTTGTGGCGGGCCACGTCCTATGAAGTTTTGTCCTCGAAAACCCACTGACATATGCGTTAGCCTTACAACACTTAAAATTATGTGGTAATAACAATGTAAAGTAATAATCATCTGATCTCCAAAAAAATAATTAGACTGACAGCACCCTTCACTCTCTTTGCTGTGATTCGGTTTTACTGTTCTAAACTTTGTTTCTTTGGCAATTAATGTAAAAACTTGTCCACTATTAAGGATTATGTTAAATCCAGGAACCCACCACTACACTACAGTGGTTTTAACTTTTAACGATATTTTTTTATTGTTTAATGATATTTATTAACGTTATTATAAGGTTACAATATTTTTAAAAAAATATCGGTATTTTAATAATATTTTAAAGCATAAACGTCATTTAATTTAACGATATTTTCTAATAAAAAAATTATTAAATTTAACGATATTTTTTAATACAAACATCATAAATTTAACGATATTTTTTGATACAAACGTAACTAAATTCAGTATTTAATGATATTTTTAAATACAAACGTCGCTAAATAAAAAATTTTACTTTTTATTTAATTTTCTTTTAATATTTATTATTATAATAAAATAAAAATTGTTAAAAAAATAAAATGAATTTAAATTCATAAACTGAATATTATAAATATTTAAATATCTAAATACATAATCTGTTCCAATATGTATGTAACACAAAGTTTAATATATGTAATAACATTTCACTTTGCATTTGTTTTCCTCTTGCCCATCAATGGACTCCATAGAAGGAGTTGCACTTGCTTTGAATGGAGCCTATAACGTCTATTCCTCCTCTTGGCTTCCATTGCTAAAGAGAACATTTCTCCATGAACCTCAAAATGTGTTGTTAGAATTGCATCACAGTACATTTCATTTATCTTCTCCACAACTTCATATTCCATCCTGATTGAAAAATGTCAATGGGTAAGCTATAACATGTAGCATAAAATTTGTAATGCAAGATAAAATCAAGGAAGATATACAAGATCTCATTGATCTACACCTAATTGATGCTAAAACAAGTGATCATAAATTGGAATTGAAAAGATCAATTAAGGAACCAAAAGGAAAATTGATTTGAATAACAAAAAATGCAAGAAAAAACAAGAATTAACTAAAAACAACTAAAATATAAAGTGAAATTCAATCGAAACCTACTGAGTTGATGAAAGAAAAAATTAGGTCTAGAAGTTATAATGAAAATGAACTTGAAATGAGCTAAGAAACAATTCATCAATCAAGTTTGCTACAAAATTCAACAAGAAAATGCAGCAAAATAGAGAAAAACTAGCTTAATAAACTAACAACTCAAGTGATACTAAAAACAGAGAAAAACATAGCATTAACAATTGAATCTATCCAAACACCAAATGAATTCATGAAAATAAATACAATAAATTAAAAAATAACAAGTAAATAGGTAAAACTAAGAACGTAAAATATAAGAGAATCAAATCGAACACCTAGAAGGAGAAAGGATCATCATTCATCAAGTTCTCATGCATGGATTGTTTCTACCTTCTGAATTCACCCTTAACTTTGAAGAATTAACTGTACTTGTACAAATGGAATTTGAGGCTGAATTTTTACTGAATTATAGCCTTATGAACTAAGAATCTAGAAAAAAAATTTGAAGTAAATCAAGCTAGAATTCACTGAGTTTTGATCAAAAGATTGAAGATAGGTCAGGTGCACAGTTTTGAAACCAGATTTGAGTTCAATGTGAATTTTATAGAATTTGAAAAGGAGATCGTGAGAATTTGTAAATTTCATTATGAAAACCTTAAAGAACATTCAAAAAGAGTGTAGGAAACCTAAAATTGTAACAAGATTCAATTAAGAAAACTGAAAATGATAGCAAATCAGGTTCTAACAAAAAAAATGAAAAGTAAAATATCAATGTTGTGCTCTAAGTTACACCAACAAAAAAATATGGAAAGCATAAACTTCTTATAAGACAACTGATTAGTCATAAAATATGGCTTAAACAAGGTTAAAAAAAGTATGAACAAGCATAAACAAATATCATACAAACATTCATGTGAAACTATGGCCTCTCACTTTAAAACCCATCAGCTTTTGACAAATTATTAAAAAAAGTTTTTTTTGTAATAAAATACAAGATTCAAGTACATTCTCATGAATTTATACTTTTCTATAGTTCTTTTGATTCAAAAGATCTTCTTTCAAAACAATTATGTTTCTCGCTTCCTCTCACACTTACCTAAGCACATTTAACACATTAAATCAAATAGCAAGCAAAGATTTTTATATTAAACTAGCAGAGATAAAGCAAGAATCAAGGCAAAGCATTCATATATAGATATGAGATAAGTGAGAGCAACATTGTGCTGAGTACTCAAAGAGCTTTTCAATGGTTGAAAAGACTAGAAAAGCTATCTTAGTATTGCAAAGAGTGGAAAGCTCATGAGCTTTCTTGAAAAGTCCTTATCTCCTTTTTTAGAAAGTCACATGCCTCGTTGCTACGTTGTCAATCTTCTTGATTTGAATTTTCTTTCTCACCATTCTCTTCCAAGAAAAAAGTTGGGAAAAGAAAGGAAATTATAAAGGAGAAAGAAGGGTTTCAATTTTGAAAAAAAATTTTAGCCGCGCTATTTTTTCATGATAACGGCATTTACTTAAAAAAAATGTCACTATTTACAAATAGGATTATTGAAGGTATTTTTTGACCAAAAACGCTTTCAATAATCCCTTTCATTTTATATGAGAAGATTATTGAATACGTTTTTTTAACAAAAAACGCTTTTAATAGTCCTCTCTAATTTTTTGAAGGGGATTATTGAATGTGTTTTCAGCAAAAAAATACTTTTAATAATCTCTTTTAATTTTTTATAAAAAATTATTGAACGCGTTTTTAGGCAAAAAATACATTGAATAATCTACTTATAAAAAATAAAGACGATTATTGAAGGCGTTTTTTTGCCAAAAACGCCTTCAATAATTTCGTTAAAAAATTGTAGAGGATTATTAAAGGCATTTTTGGACAAAAACGCTTTCAATAAGTTTTCTTATCAATAAATCTGTTAAAAATAGAGTAGCACTATCGGTTAGAGCATATGATTGTTAATCATAAGATTGTAGGTTTGATTCCTCATTTCAGCATCTTTTAGGTTTTTTGAGGGATTATTGAAAGCGTTTCTGGCCAGAAACGCCTTCAATAATCCTTTAAAAAATTCAAAAAATGTTGAAGAGAAAGTTTGAACTTATGATCTTATAATTAACAATCGTATGTTCTAATCGTCAATGCTACTCATTTTTCACATATTTATTGATAAGAATATTTATGAAGGTGTTTTTTCAAAAACGCCTTCAATAATCCCTTTCAATTTTTTTAGAAGGGATTATTGAAGGCGTTTTCTGTAAAAAAAAATACCTTCAATAATCTCTTTCAATTTTTTATAAAGGATTATTGAAGGCGTTTTAAGTAAAAAAATACCTTGAATAATTTGCTCATAAAAAATAGAGATGATTATTGAAAACGTTTTCTACTAGAAATGCTTTCAATAATTTCGCTAAAAAATTATAGAGGATTATTAAAGGCGTTTTTGATCAAAAATATCTTCAATAAATTTTCTTGTCAATAAATTTATCAAAAATGGGATAGTGCTGTTGATTAGAGCATATGATTGTTAATCATAAAGTTGTAGGTTCGATCTCTTCTTTCAGCATTTTTTATATTTTTTGAGGAATTATTGAAAAATTTAAAAAATGCTTAAGGAAATGATTAAACCTATGACCTCATAATTAACAACTGTATACTCTAATCATCAATGCTACTCCATTTTTCACAATGCTGAAGGAAATGATCGAACATAGGACCTTATAATTAACAACCGTATACTCTAATCATCAATGCTACTTCATTTTTCACAAATTATTTGACAAGGAGATTTATTGAAGGCGTTTTTGATAAAAAAAACTCCTTCAATAATCCTCTGCAATTTTTTTAGGAGAATTATTGAAGGCTTTTCTGACAGAAAACGCCTTCAATAATCACTTTTATTTTTTATGAGCAGATTATTCAATACGTTTTTTACTTGAAACGCCTTCAATAATCAGTTCACTTTTAGCAGATAGGATTATTCAAGGTGTTTTAGTTGATAAACGCCGTTAATTTTTATCTTTAATTATGTTTATATGTATAAACACCGTTATTTGAATATTTAATGACGTTTGGATAATAAACGCTTGAAATTTTATAAAAACACGAAAGTTAACGATATTTATAAGTGAAAGATCGTTACAAAACTACCGCTAATACGTCATTTTGCTGTGATGCAACAATCATTTTCACCAAAGCTCTGGATAATTATATGTAGGTAATGTGATCGAGGGGCAAAGAAATAACCCTAAGCTGATATTTTTCGGAAAGAATAAATTTTCTCTGGTTATGTCTGCCACTTGGAAGAAGACAAGTCAGCAGGTAAAGATCGGATCACTAAAAAAGCATCAAACAGTTGATTGATTGATATTCCATTGCCAACTTGTTTACATATTAATCTTCTAAATAAACCCTTATTTGTTAGTAGTACTACTGTTTTTGTTTTTCCTTATAAAATATGATGAAAGAACATGAAGCAAATGAAATGACAGATGCTCCATGAATGAAAATGGGTAATAAAATATAACAGCTTTGAGCCTATGAACCATAATTTTCTGCAAGATATGTGGTAATCTTTAATTTGGGTAAAATTAATCAAATGCATATTTGATAAGATTGAACTCTAAAAAGGTTTAAAGTTTTATGGATTCTTTGTCAGCTTCTGGAACCTTTTTAAGTACAGTTCACATGCTTAGATGTTTTTATGATTTAGAAAACAGCAGTCTGGTTTAGACTATTTTTTTTCCAGTTGATTTTAATTGTCCTTATGTAGCCCTTGGGCTTATTTATTCATTACAAACTGAATATTAAGCACACTTTGAATGTGATTCTTCTTATAAACATACATATTCTCTTTGATTAAGAAATTTTAAATTAAAAAATAAGAAAAAGAATGATTTTTATTCCATTCCCACTGTGACCAGGTACTTTGAATATGCTTTCATTAAATTATTATATACGACTTTCTTAAGAAATTAATTTTTGTTTTTGTCATTCAATGGGACAGAGTCTTAAATTAAAGAGAGGAGAGAAATGTTAGGGTTCGAACCCCACTTTGATATCTTCTTTAAAATTATTTTGACTATTAAATTAAGTAATTGAAGACGAAATTAATCTTTGGTTCACACTTCATATCGAATTGTTTGAACACCTTGTTTAATTAGTCAACTTCCTTTGCCCTTATTGGTTTAAATGGAATATCAACAGGTGATCATGAGATTTAAATTTAAGTACTTTGTATCTGGACTTTAAATCTTAATAATCTACATCTATTGACTGCATTATAGATTTTACTCTTAGTTCCTAATCCCTACTACCTGATAATCCAGAGATATGATCAGATTTACTTGTTGCAATGCAAGATAAGAAGGTTTGGGTAAATTCAGATACTTTTTTACAAATCTCATTCCCATGCTTTCCTTCACGATGAAGGCAGATTCCAGAGTCGGATAAAAGGTCTTCCTGGAGAGATATGAAGTTCGTACGAAACTAGACAAAGAATAGATAACATGACAGCTCTATGGTATCTTGACTTGACCTCACTGTGATAATCACCTTTACACTGTTCTTCCATGCACAACTGAGCTTGATATAGGAAATTAACCCTTTATCTGCCTTGTCTTTTAGGAATGTTAATTTCTGTTTGAGACGTTGAAGCCATAAACAGGATAAAGGTTGGGTGGAGGTTTGATCTTTGATGGCTGCTTTTTTTTTTTCTTTGCTCGTTTAAAGTAGCACGTGGGATTATGCTGATCAGTTTGGTTTGAGCACCACTAGTCCAACAAAGAGACCCTGAGTTGACCAAAACTGAAACTCCTGGCTGATTAACCAGTAAAGAACAACTTGCTTAAAATTCCATAATCCGAACAAAAAGAAAGTTTCCCAGTTTCTGTTTCAGGGATTCGGATAATTTGTAATATTGAATTACAAATTATCTGGTGGCTTTAATATTGTGGAATGTTTGATGACTTTTGATTCGTTTAGAACAAGAGTTCTCTTATCTATAAAGACCAAAGATCTTTGGACGGAGGCAGGTGAGGAAAGAAGCCCTTGTCAGCTGATTGGCGAACAGGAAACTCAGACCAAAACCCGCTAGTTGTTGAGATTAAAAGCTAACCCAAGGAAAGGAAATTGTGGGGAAAAGATAAAGGAAAAAGGAGAAAACATGTGAAAGTCACTGCCTGGAAAATCGAAATTGAACTTGTTTTGGGGACCCTTTTGCAAAAGCTGAAATAGACTCCTCTCTTGACCCCACAAAAACCGACCATTATATCCTCTCTCTCTCTCTCTCTCTCATATCTACCCTGATATGTTGTTTGATAATTGATGAAGAAGCTTGTAGAAAAAAGGTAAAAGGAGTAATGACAGATTGGCTCCCATTTGGTTTTGGATCTGTTCTTCTGATTCAGTAACGTTATTCATGATTCAACTTTTTGAAAACTATTTATGGCTTGAAATTGAAGTTATTATTATTATTTTTTTTTGGGGTACAAAGGAAAATGAAGTTATTATTTCCCTTCAACTAATGGCTCCAAAAACAAAATAATTGTCATTTTTCCTGTATAAACTTTGTTCCTGGAACAACATTTATCATGAGACCAAAGAGCTGGCTAGAAAGGAGCCGAAAGATCATGATGAAAACATTGGAGAAAACAAAAATGAAGAGAAGATATTACTATATAGAAAATAATTAAAAAAATAATTAACATATTAAACTGAAAAACATAAAACTACAATTATGAGGCAATATTAGTGGGACCTATGCAAATCTTTAAATTTTGTTAATTTTATTTGAAAGGTCTAATAAATTCTAAAAGCGAAGTGATGCTATTGAGTTACATCCATGCAACAATATGGATTTTAAAAATTTGAAAAAAAAGGAGCATCATTTTTTTTTAGCACCTTATTTATTATATAAAATACAAAAATTATTATATCATAATTTACGATAACATATTAAATAAAAATATATTTTTTTAGTTTTATTAAATTTATATCATTTTTATTAAAATTTTAAATTATTTTATTTTTATATTTTTTTGTATCATGTTTAAAATTATTAGATCTATCATTTATGGACATAAGAGAGTGGATAGGCAAACACTTTCCATTTGATGGGAAACTAGTCTCTGCTAATTCCTAATTGTCCAAATTAATATTTCACTCACGTTACTACAATTTATAAGAGGTGTGGGAGTCGTTTGGAAATACAAACTTTGATCATCCTTTGGACAACAACAAAATCTTCATTCCCCCTCCCCCCCTTTTTTTTTTTAATGTTTCAATATATCTTCCCCTTTTTCTTATTTCCTTGGAGTACTACATAATTATTTTTATTGTCATTTTGTGCCCACCCTTCAGTTAGATACTCTACATACTCTGAAACCATCTTCCAACTCTGGGGCCTCCGGGAGAACAGTGCTTTAACTATTCTTGGTCGCCTTTGGCAATGATGATTTGATCTGCAGTTCAGCTATGAACTTGTTTCATCAAGTTCATGATATTGTCGGCAAACCAATACTAGTATTAAAAGATCATGTTCATGTGCAACCTTAAAATTATCCGGAGAGAAAATTAAATCAAGCAAAAGTTAAAAATATCTCTAATCATATTAAAAAGAAGGGTATGCAATTGATCAGAGAAAGTCTCATTTCTCTTTTATATCAAGAGAAATGTTTCTTTTCTACCAATTGGAGCATTAAAAGGATTCTATGTTGGGTTATTGTATTTTGCATTATCATGGCTTTAAACAGGGTAAGCATGGAGAACTTTCATGTTCCCTTTGCGTTTCATGGCTTTAACAGGGTAAGCATATGGATTTTTTTGTGCTAAAGCAAAGCATGGGGATTGAATCTTGTCATTTTCAGTGACATAAGGTGGCTCAAATCAATTAGGCGAGTAGGTTTTGCTGATGGAAATGGAATAGTCTAAAGTATATGTGTTCATTCTCCAACTGCTTCATCAAATAAAATACGTCTATAACAATGTTGATGGTTGTCTAATTTCTTTGTTTCCTTTTCTAGAGAAGAGTCAGGGACCTTGAATTCTAATTAAAATCCAGAAAAAAAGGGTGGACTTTTCTAGCTGCATAATTGTGCTCTTCAAACAAGCTTTAATTGTAAAACTAATTTCTCTGATCTGAGTTAGATAGATCACTAACGAGAGTTTCTATTGGCTGGTATCATAAATTCTCTGCAAAAGGCTGTTGTCATGGAACCCATTTATCAATGCCATCTTGCATTTTTTCTATTAGCAAGTTGAAAGTAGACCATTGTTAGTTCCTTGGTCCTTGACAAACAAGGCGAGGATGAAGATTCTGCAGATCTCTTATATCCATAAGAAGGTTGGCAGCTGGAAGAATAGTTTTAGGCAGATGAAAGAAAAAGGAAAATAAAAACAAAAATCCGTGCCCATAACTGTTCAATTAAGATGACTAGAGTCTTATCATTTTTCAGAGAATGGAACCTGAATTGCACAGAGCACAATCCAAGAAATGATTAAGAAGAATCTTTAAACTATTACAGGTGAAAATTTGTTCAACAGAACTGATTTAAAACATTAGTTGCATGTTATCTTTCCTGTTAGACTAAGAATAACAAGATACAAACACATTTAAAACATATTGGCTACTGTATCATTATTTGCTTCTTCACTACTGGCACTGATTATATCATAGTTAAGCTATAATAATATTTATACTTAATAAAGAGTCTCTATTACTTGAAGATAATCAATCCGTTGTTGCAGATCTTCAGTTTTTTTATTTTATATTTAAAATCAAGTTGTTCTTGTTTCGTCTTTGTTATGGAAGATGAAGATTTATCATCATTCATCATAATATTGTCATAATAAAGAGGTCCAAAATCTGTAGATATATTTGGAAGAACATGTTTTTGGTCCATCTTTTCTACAAGCATGTCTACTTTATCTTCTATATTATCCATTTTTACAAAAAGTTTATGAAAAAAGAAAGAAGTTAAGTCTATTAAATCATTTACAGTTCTACTTATGCTAATATTACTAGATTCATACTTAGGATCTATATGCAAGTCATGATTATAAGATATATCTTTACAAATACAAGTATTTTCTTCATAAGTTTCCATGTTTTTGGTGCTTAAAACCGGTGTGTTGTTCTGACAATGCTAGCCAATAAAGGCAATTCAAGCCACAAAAGCCAGCAACAACTCAGATATGCACGTATGAGCTTTGAAACAAAGAGCTTAAAAAGAAGATGAAGTAAGAGGAAAGAAAATCTTACAAGATGAAATACAAGTAGATCTTTATTGTTGAATCTGTAATACAGCTTAGCAAACCTTTGTACAAGCCTAAAGCTTTGATACCATTTTCAAGAGGGTGCGAAAATGATCTATGTATAAAGGATTACAAAGCAATATATATAAATTTACAAGTGGAGGACGGTAAACAAGAGAGAGAGGAAAGTAAAGATAAAGAAAGGTGAAGAGATAAAGTGAGAAAAGAAAGGAAAAAAGAAAGGAATTGGTCTCCTTTAGCTTAGATACACTGAGGCTTTAAATAGAAAATTTTTAACCTATGAATAGTAACTATATACAGTTACGGCTACAGTGTATAGTAGAATTTTATCTGCAATACTACTACAGTGACTTGCTACAGTATCTTTCGTAATAGGTCTCTATCTTTTTCTACTACAGTGATTACTACAGTGACGTTTATCTGTCTGTTACAGTGATTGATACAGTTGACTGCTACAGTGTTTTCTGTCTGCTAGTCGTTGGCGTCGAATGTAGTTTGTCTTTTAGTGTCGGCTATTTATTTTGGCTTATTTTGGATTAGAATATGCATAATTTTATCCTTCCATTGCATTGTTTAAGTTATGAAATTTTTCATCCAGTGCGTTAAGGGACTGGAGAGATTGAGGAGATCCAGAATGTGTTTTGTTTCACATTTGCCATCCTTTTTGGTACTGGTATAGTAATTCTATTGGATGATTTAGATCTTTCATGTTTGATAATTTTTTCAGTAGCGCAATTACGTCTGGAGCATTTTGTATATCAAGATCTTCATGTGGTTCAATAAATCTGATAACAAAAATGTGTCTGCCATCTGCCCAGTAAACTATTTTTGGATAGTCTAATGAAACTTTTCTTAAAATTTATTTTGCTGATGAATTATCTGACGAAGAAATTTATTATGAAGTTTTTTCAGAAACTGATTATAGTTCTTCTGAAGATGAATCATATTTTATTTTTATGATAAATACTGAACTAACCAAGATAATGTTTCAGTAACCTCTTTTATAGGTACAAAAACTACCAACGAAGATGGAATGGTTAAACTAAAAAATATTATGAAAAAAACTCATTTTTTTTTCTGATGAAAAACTAAAAGAATTACAACTCATCAAACCAAATGAGATTTATAAAACAAGTTGGTTTAAACAATTCTAACCTTGGTCTAAATGCCATATAGAAAAACTATATGGTGATATGGTTGCTAACGATTCTAAACAAAGATCGGTAGAAATCCCTCTTTTTACTAAAAAGAAAATAAGCCATTTTCTTTCTCGATATCCAAATGTCAAATACATCCATATCAGAATTATTTTGATCACCATTAAACCACTCTTTTTATCCACAAAAGATATTCCCATAATAGCTATTTTAATGGATCATCGTTTTCAAAACCCTGCTAATGTTGTAATTGGTGGAATCCAATCCAATTTAGCAGTATGAGTAGTTTTATTCAAAGTTAAACCAAACTATTTTATTTCTATTTTTGACGAAAACATTGAACAATGTTTATGCCTTCAAATCAAAATAACCAATTCTGATTTTGAATTTACTTTGCATGATCTTTCAATAAACTGGTCAGGGGTTTATGAATTTACAAATACTACCAATACCTCTATCAAATCGATAGACTCCAATATTATTGAAATTTTTGAACCAAACAATTTTGATTCAGAAATTAAACCAAAACTAGTAAATCTCGCAGATTTATCAATTCCAAAAGGATGGTGTCTCGAAGATCTTTCAAATACTTCTAAAAAATAGAAAGTACCAAATTTAAAATTTTTCTCATTAGAAAAAAATCTTTACTTAAAAAATCCAAACGCATCAACCAGTTTTAATCAAAACCTGGTTTTACCTCCTGCAAATGCTTTTGATCATCAACAAGATGATGATACAGAGAGTATAACAAGCAATCAATCTTTTTGTACTCCTTACCGAAATTCTTTTTTAGGTTTTCATAATACAAAAAGTACAGTTACCGCTACAGTGTACAGTAAAATTTTTTTCTACAATACCGCTATAGTGACTTGCTATAGTGACGTTTTATCTGTCTGTTACAGTGACTGCTATAGTATTTTCTGTCTGATGATCGTTGGCATCGAATGTAGTTCTGATGATCAATCAGATCCAGAATCAAGTGAAATTCCTATTCCTCAAACAGATAAACGTGGGAAAAAAAAGCATTAGCAATATCTAACGCAAATATTGATGATACTTTAAGATTTCCAGATTTACTTGATCTTGATATAATGGATCAACATCTTTCTCATTTAAAAGAAAAATATTCTCACCTAAATAAAGATGAGATAAAACAAACATCTTATTCTGGTCAAATAGGTCAGGTAAAGATTGAAGCTCTTGTTATCGATTCGTTAAACAAACGAACGATTTTTCAAGATGGTACTTATTTAGACTTAACCAAAGTCCCTCTTAAACACTATGAAAAAATCATAGATGATTTGGCACAATCTATGTCTATTGTTGTCATAGGATACAAATAGCAATGGAACAAAGAAAGATTCTTCAATTATTTTTGTGGTACATGGTAATGCGATGTCTTTTAATTTCTCAAAAAATGAGAAACTACAACCCTCGGAGAACAGCAGAAATCAACTCTGTTAGCCGCAGGAGATATACCTCAACTTCTAAAAGATTTAACACAAATATTGAAAAATGAGTTTTGTAATAGTATAGAATTTTTAGATCTCACTTAAGAAGCTTAATTTATTTTATCAAAATTAAAATGATGTGATACTCAGTATTTTGATGATTTTTCTAAAAAATATCTCCCTAAATATCAAAAATTGGATGAAAATCATTCAAACTTTTGGTTACAACAATATTTTCTCAAACTTTCCTCACCATAGGATGAATTATGTTCACAAAATTATCTAATTTATTTAGAGTTAAAACTCAAAACTGTTCATACTGTAATCTCAGTATAAAACTTTATGATACTCTTGGATGTAGAAAACATTACGTTCAGAATCAGGTCAACGAATACTGCCTCAAGCAAAAAGCTGCGAAGCAAGTAAAATCCAAACTTTCGTATAAACAATGCACAAAGATTTTGAAAAATAAATTTGAATTTAGTTGCAATAAACAGTCTTTTTCAAAGAAACATCGTTTTAAAATTTGTGAGGTATTTTTTTGTGAAATAAAACGTAAGATCTTTGGTCAAAATAGATAATATCTGACAGATTAAGTATGAATATTTACAAATAATATCAAAGCGAGGTTACCAGTATGATAGAAATTAAATGCTATATCGTGAAAACTACTTCTAGAATTCTGTGAAACTAAGTACTGCATAATGGGAGTCACCTCTAGAATGTGGGAGTTACTTCTAGAATCTCAATGTCTGATGTGATCATGTTATTTGTATATCTTTATGTTGAGCTTGCCCAAATTTGGAGTGATTCAATAAATCTTTGTACTTTGTGTTAGTGAAAGTTACCTCTAAAATTTTAATGTTTGGTGTAATCTTGTTATTTATATATGCTTTATGTTAGGTTTTTTCAACATTTAGTGTAATTCGATAGATATTTGATATGATTTGATAAATCTATATGTTTTATATTGGACTTGATAAAAATATTAAATTTTAATAAAAAAATTTATGATATCTTAATTTTATATCAAGATAATCTAATTTTTTGTTATAACATATATAAAGATCTAAATCTAAATTTATGAAATACTTTTGTATAATAAAACTATAAAAATTTTAAATCATAACAAATAATACCTTAGAAGATAAATGTGGATTTACGGTGTTTCCAGATTCTTCAAAGCAATCAGCAGCCCAATTAAAGTCAAAACCTTGATAAGTCACTTTGCGCAACCATTCCTGAACCTACTAGTAGTAATCTTTCTTTTTCTATATTTTTTTAAGTACCCAGATTACCCCTTCAACGGTTTGGAATGCCACCTCCATCCCTAAGATTGCTTTTGGTTCATGCAACTGTCACGTGTCAGTAAAGCAACTGTGATGAACTCAAACGGTTAATTCTGGTATCGGCGGTGAAATTGAGATAAAAAAAAAAAAGAACACTATTCCTAATACTCATAGTTCAAACCATGCGTTGTTACTTTTTGTTCCTAAAAAGAAGTAGATTCCAAAGCTCTTTACTTTTTATTCTCATTTTAATTAATTAATTATTTTTAATTTCCCCAATTTTTCTAAACTTTCATTTGTTTTCTTCTATAAATTGCCATCTCAATACTCTCGAAAATCCTCTTCCAATTTTGCTCTCTCCCCCCTCTGTTCAATTCAGGCTGTTTCTGCTCTCTTCTTGTTTTTCTTTTCCCATGTAGAGCTGAGGTTCTGCTGGTTTTTTTAGCTTTTTTCCCTGGTTTTCTCTGTTCTTTTCATATCTTTTTGGTGGGTTTTTGCCCTTCTGTGGGGGGTTTTGGTTGTTAAACTTTGGATTCCAGAGTCTATATAAAAAACCCATAAAGTCAAAACTCTTGAAAAAACTCCATTCTTTCAGCAAAAAAAAAAAAGAAAATTCTTGTTTTTGCTGAGATTTGCTGAAGATTTCCTTTTTCTTTTTTTCTGTTGTGAACCTTCATGCTGCATACGTTGTTGTTATTGATGTTTGAGATTCATGTCTCCAGTTGTCCGTGAAATCCTCCGATCCGGGTTTATGATCAATCCCTCCCTCAGAAACAGGACCCATCTTGTTCAATCTTTCTCAGTTGTCTTCCTCTATTGGTTCTATGTTTTTTCAGAAATAATTTTTTTTGTAATTGCTTGAGTTTCACTATATATATAGTAAGTCAAACAAATAACTATCTAGATTAGCTAAAGATAGAATCGGGGTCCTGTCGTCTTTGAGGTTAGATTAATATATTTTATAGAAGTTGTAGCAGTGATTTTGGTGTAAATATAACATGGCTTCGTCTAGTGGAAATTCCAATTCCTTAGGTTCCACTCTGATTCAGAATTCTGGCTCTGAAGAGGGCTTGCATCAGTTGATGGATCAAAGGAAAAGAAAGAGAATGGAATCAAACCGAGAATCAGCAAGAAGATCCAGGATGAGAAAACAGAAGCACTTAGATGATTTAGTGGCCCAAATGACACAGCTAGGGAAGGATAATGACCAAATCCTGACAAGCATCAACTTCACCACCCAGCACTATTTGAACATTGAGGCTGAGAACTCAGTTTTGAGGGCTCAGATGACGGAACTGAGCCAAAGGCTAGACTCTCTAAATGAGATCCTTAATTATCTCAGCAGCCCCACAACAAACAATGGGGTGTATGAAATCGAGGGTTTTGAAACCAGTCCTGACAGTTTCATCAACCCTTTTAATCTGCCTTATTTTAACCAGACCATCATGGCCTCTGCAGACATCTTTCAATACTGATCCTCATCCTCATCCACACCATCATCACTAAACGGATGAAAAAATGGTCAAAGTTATGGATGTCTTTACAATAATTTCTTGGTGGTTTTTTCCTTTTTTTTTTTAATGTGGGCATCAATGAGTGGAGAGGAAAAAAGAGGGTACTATTATTTTTTCCCCTTCTTTTATGTTGCTATTATTAATAATATTAATATTACTAAAATATTAGCGTTAGTCAACTAGGCAGATGATGTAAAAGAGAATTGGCAACTAGCAAGTAAAAGCTGCTTGCTAGGGATAAAAATTATGAGTTTTTTGTAAATGGGGATTTCAGATATAAAATATGGTGTGAAGGATTGTGCATGAATGTGGTCTCCCATGGTGTCTTTTTCTTCCTTCCAAACGCCATAATTTATGGTGTCTTCTCTTCTTGTAAGCAAGTGAGAATAATTCTCCCGCTTTCTCTCTCTCTCTCTCTCTCTCTCTCTCTCTCTCTCGTCTCTTCTTTCCTCTGTTTTTGGTCAAGAAAAGTGGCAAATAATTGCTAATGCCAAAAGGATTATCTTTTATTTGACACAATAGTTGATTCTTCAGCCCATCCATTTAATTCTAAAGACAACATAGTAAAATCCTGCCCTGATCAAGATTTCTAAGTTTTAATTTGAAGAGGAAACAGACACAACTCTGTTTCCGGCCCATAGAC
Organism: Durio zibethinus; assembly: GCF_002303985.1. The sequence goes on along the minus strand of NW_019167949.1, from coordinate 1,294,241 downwards.
CTATCAATTTGAATATATAAATGAAGTGATCATATTAGCCCCGTCTCATGTTTGATGATTCTTGTGCCACTTTGAGGAAACCCCCATAATTTTGCTAAAGGTTCAATGTACAATTAATGTTTAACCAAAAGCTTTTTGTTTTTTTTTCCGATACGACTTTAATCATTTTCGTGTTTGAATGAATGCCAATAACCCATTCAAAAACAAGGTTTATTATATAATCTTCACCTAACTTATGCTTATGCATGTGTTAAATTTTTTTTTTTTTTAATTTGAGAAGTGGGGATTGAAACCCTGATCTTTGAGCAAGGAGATCATGCACCAACTACCGAATTAGGCATGCTGGCCATCAATCCATTATTATGGTGAATTAAGAATTGAACAAAGACAAGGGAATTGAGTAAAAGATTAGCCACCAATCCATTAGTTATGGTGAATGGAAAAGTGAAGCTCATCAATTGTGGGGTTTCAAAACTCAAAACCCTCCACTGTCAGGCACGTTGAACCAATCTCTTTGCATTTCTCTGCCTCTTGTTTTTCTTGGCCAAACATTTGTTTCTTTTAATTATATTTGTTTAAAGCTATAATCCAGATTAATCATACTGGCCATGTACTTGCTTGAAGTTGACCCTTTAGCTCTGTGATGTGTGCTGCCAATGCCCCCTTGGATATAGTTTCTTTTTATTTTTGTCTTTGCCCTCCTTTTGTTTCCTGATTGTTGAAGGTGGGAATTGATTCTAACATTTTTCATTTTTCTTCCATCCATTTTGATTCTCTTTGATTTCCTACCAAATACACAATGTTTAGAGAATAAAATCTTATATAAGATCACCCTTTGCCAAATAAATGATACAAATACATGCCACAAATGCGAAAAGGTTAGAAAAGAAGCCAACTTGAATTAAATAGGGCTTGCTTCCCCTGCATTTATTGATCCAATGTGTGCCTAGAAATAGAATTGCTTTATAGTGCATGAAACTTCTAATGGAGATTACACCAACTGAACTGGAGCCACACAATGGAAAGCAAGAAAGTGGGTGACTTTTGGTAGATAATGGGGTTTTCTAGTAGAGAAAGTAAAGGGACAATATCATCTGCTATTAGTATTAGAACTGATAAATTTGATTCGAATCAACTCGATTTGATCATAAAAGGTCAATAGTTCAATCCGTTCAATCTAAATTCCTATTAATCTGAACCCATGTTGACCTGAACTAAAATTGACCTGAATCTGATTGGCCAATTAATTGCTTTTGTTGTGTTTGATGCATGGTAGCAAAAAAGACAGAAATAGGATTAGTTTAAAAACAAAAGATATAATGAAAGCACGAGCTTTAACCAGAAGCGCTCCATTGAGAAAATGTTGTCATTTTCTTTTGCAGTTTTGCTTTTGTTTGATGGAAGAGTCAGTAGTTTTTGATGGCTTGAGTGTCTTTCATTCATTACTTGAATGATATTTGCCGAGGTGAGAGCAGTTCACAGCAAAACATAAGCAACGATGGCTTTAAATCTATTTTCTCTACTTTCAATGGTGGAAAAGTTTTTCCATATCAGAAGAGGAAGACAGGCCTGCAAAAATTAACATAAAATTTCGATCAGGCTACAATTGCAAGCTAAACGACACCAACTGCTTCCAGTCATTTTTCCTTGTGACTACTACATGGTTATTGGATCTCTGACTTAATTACTTAGAGCTTAAACTAGCTAGCTTTTGCTGTTGCTGGCAAGTAGCATGAAGGGCAGAGACAGAACATGATGTAAGACTAAAATGACATTCCCAACTACACATATTAAACAAATACAAATAATTGGGGGTGCAAAGGAACATTGTGCTAATTCATCCAAAAATTAGTAGGTTAGAATTGTATCATCTCAAATCATCAGTGTGGTAAGTGGGGTTCCGACAAACATTACTGTAAGTTTAGTACGTTACATTACATGAAATCATATAAAATCGTAATCCCAAAGTTGGATCAGTTCAGGTTTTGTTTTTGTATTTTAATAGAACAGGGAATTAAAGCTTAGATATGGTAGCTCTCCACTTAAATGGTTGTATAATTAGGGAATTTGACCATGGAAGTGATCATGTTTTTTGACTTAACAGTCATGTACCCTCTAAAGGAAATGAAAGGTTTATATTCAGAAAATGATTTTCAGGAATTCTGGTTTGGTTAGAAGTTTTCCAGGACAGCTTGGTGCTGCAAAGAAGGATTCAAATTATGGCTTCTATTCATGCAATGGAACTTCAAAAGAAAGGTAAAAAGTAAGCCTAGACAACTTCTTTGTCAAATATTGCATTTTGGGTTCAGGAAACAAAGAATTCAATTTAGGTAATCTGTTGATATCAGATTATATCTTTGTTAGCAGTATTTTGCCAACATTGAACTTTACCCATGAGTGTTTTTTTTTTTCCTTACGATTTTGAGGTTCGAACTCGAAACCATCAAGAACAGAACGAGGAAGAAAAGCATCGTCTCCTGAGATCAATTTATTCGCTTATCATATAAAGATCCGAGTAAAAAGAAAAAAGCACCAATGTATTATTTTCCTTTGCAGGTCTATAAATTTCACAAAAACTCATACATCATAGAGATTTGACTTATGAAAGAAAGCAATGATGTGCTTTCATCAGCATGTATGGAGAGAGATAAGATTCCACCTAGGAGCCATTAGAGATTGCAAGCAAATAGAGAAAAGAACAGATATTAAGATTAAACACATCAAAAGCATTACCGTCAATTACAGTATCAGAAAGGATCACCATTATTGGAAAGAGCAATCAGGATAGCACTAATGGTAACCAAAAACTAGACGGCATTCACACGATAATCATTAACTAAAGAAAACGAGGGAAAAAGGCCCACTTGTGGGGTAGGGGGTGGACAGTGGGGACAAGGTGCTTTTATAAATAATTAAATATCCTGCTCTGGATAAAACTTAATGATTCCTGTTTTACAGAAGCTGACCCAAGGCAATTTCAACTTAAAGCATTCGTATCTGCTTGAAAAGTTTCCAGTACAAAATAAAAAACACATGATGAAAATGTAGAAAAGTTTCTGCTATATGTTCTCAGTCTCACTTAATCATATGGAATTCGGATATATGTGGCATCACATACGAATGTAATGTCAGCGAACAGCCATACACACCAACAAGTGCACAGCATATGGACTCCAAAACAGTAAATAGTTAAGCAAACGCCAAAGCCGTCCAAAAATGCATCCCAAACTTACCCCAATAGACTGCAAGTGGCATCAACCGGCTCACAGTCCCAATTACCTGCAGGGCAATCTCCAATAACATGCCCATCACCATATGAAATCTAAAAAAGTGAGGCCATTCTTTCCTGCTCACCACCCCCTGATATGCAACAAAAAAATATGCCGTCAGGAATGGATAGGTCAAAAACTCAATGTCTTCCAAGAAGCGGTGTAGATGATTTGCTGTCTCATGAAGTGGCATTAAATAGGGAAGGCACGCTAAAGTCCTCCACCACCATGTGGCTTCTTAGTCATTGGAGGATGGCAAAAACTGTATGGAACATCCTTAATTTGATGCTCGAGGCACCAAGTTGGATCTGCGATGCCTTGGCTATGAGGGTAAGGCATGTGACAAACCAACTTGGTCCCCACTCAACAATTGAACTGATGCAGCAGAAAGGTGCAAGAAAGGCACACCTATGAGATTGGACAGTTATACATCAGAGAAATAAGAATAACATGAGACATTCATCAATCCAGAACCACAGGATGGAAAATAAAAACGCTGAGACTCTTAGGGCGGTTTAGCCCTTTGTTAAGCCTAATTTAAAAACGATCTACAGTTGATGTTAAGGGTTAGCCATGGCAAATACCTCCAACTGGCCTTGATTTCTGGTTCAATATTGTTCACCTTTGATCATTTGGTTCTTAACCTGTAATATCAGCTACAATGCCTATCGCTCTATATATGATTAAAATTACATCCACTGGTTACTGCTAAAGCACCCATATGGGGAACATGTTTACTTAAACATAACACCAATTTAGATTCCATTTCCAGCAACAGGTAATTGTGAAAACTGAAAAGAGAAACTTCCACAGCATAACTTAGAAGCAACTGAAAGGAATGTTTCTAAACCAAAAAACGCTAATTATCAACCCAACAACTAAAGACAAAACCCATACTGTAAATTTATTCAAATTATTGTATACAAAATTAAAATTATAATTTTTCCTTGAAAATAACCTTTCGACAGTGTGAACCCAATAACTTGTGTCGGTCAGAATCAGATCTGAAAATTTGCAAAAGTAACAGTGAGGTTTAAGAACAACGTTGTCGAGTAGGCTTCGGCCATCAATAAATTCAGTCCAGTCTGACTTATGTCAGTAAATAATGGATTGAGGGTGGCCCATTTGGCCCAATTACTCTGCCTAAATCATTATCTTTAATAATTGTTTTCTTGGGGGAAATTTGTGTTTTACCAGATTTCTGCCAATTTCATTTTGTTTTCCTTTAAAAATAAATTATTTTCTCAATTAATTCATAATGCAAAATTTGATACCTAAACTACACTAACAGAAAATAAAAATTATGTTCGAAAATAAAAATTAAATGAACTTAATATTTTTAAAATAATACCCATTAAAATTTAAAAATATAAATAAAAATATTAATTTATAATAAATTATTTTTTTTTATTATTGAATAATAAACCAGCTTGTAATCAATATATAAATGATATTATAAATGAGTTACAAATAGGGGTGAGAAAAAATTGAAAAAATCAAAAATCAATTTGAAATTATAGTATTTGATTTGATTTAAAATAATTTTTTTATTTGATTCGAATTAAATTTAAATATTAAATATATATATATATTAAGTTCGAATTGATATGTGAAAAATTATAAAAAAAAAGAATCGAACCGAACTATATATTTTATTAATTTTTATAAAATAAAATAATTATTTTATATATAAATATTTAAATATATTAAAATTTTTATTCAAATAATATTTAAAAATAAAAAATTTTAAAAACTAATGAACCAAACTAAATCGAATCGATAAAATTCAATTTGAATTATATCAGTTTCAAGAGAATGCCTTTTCATATTCAAATCAAATTTCAAAAATTCATAATATTATTTATTATATGAAAAAATTAAATCAAATTCGATTAAATCAAATTCGAACCGTTATCATTTTTATTTATAAATTATTTTATCTTTTAACATAAGCAAATTGTACACATAATTTAAGATCAATTAATTTTTTAAAATAAATTTTAAAATAATTTATTTAATCTAATAAGTGAATATAAATGAACAAAAATTAAATCCGTTAACGAATTCTTCATTAAAAGCATTAATCATTCATTTATAATCTTAATTAAATTAATTACACCCGATTAAGATAAAAAATTATTCACTAAAAAAAAAAGGAAAAAGGAGAAAACAGTCGAAAATGTGAAGCGAGGACCAGGTCGTTATCAAGTTCCATCTACCAAAGTTCACCATTTCTCCAACCCACAGTATTACCAAATGGTAGAAAGAAAAAATGGTGCAAGTCATACTCATCATCCTTTTCTTTTTCTCCTCCTTTTTATCGACAAAGGAAAAAAAAAATGCTATTAAGAAGCTCAAATTTTTTAAGTATTTAAAATTAAAAGTATTAAACAAAGTATAAACTTTATTATGAATAACTCAAAAACTTTATATAATAATTTAAAATTAAATTTAATAATTTTACGTATAATATGATGATATGATACCAAAAAAATTATATATAAATTTATTATAATTGTATTTCATGTCTTAATCATGTCAACACAAATAAAATATGATATTATTTATATCATGTTCATATCATATAGTAATTACATGTTTAAAATACAATACTGTTCATAATATAAAAAATTTTATAACTTATTTTAATTTATTTTTAAAAAAATTAATAATCATTTTTATCATGTCATTTGATATTTAAATATATTATAAATATTTAATTTTTAAATATTTTTTGTTTAAATAAATAGATTAATCATATCAAATCGTGTTATTTGTATATAATTATATTAATCGTATTATATCATATATTATTTGGGTAATGAATCATGTCTAATTATGTTATTTATATATAATCATATTAATCATATCATATATTATTGTGTTAGTTAGATATTAATTAATTTTAAATATATTAATATTATCGTGTTTGTGTAATATGTATAATAAAAATATTATATTTGTATTTTAGTTATTCATGTATTTATATCGTAGTCATGTCAATATTATTTATATCATATTTAAAATTATATTTGATATGAAATACGATACGATAATACGAATTATCAAATTTATTTAAAATATAATATGATGATACGATATAAATATAATATAAAAAATTATTATAAAAATAATATATTTTAAAATTTTAATAATCATTCTATATAAATTTAATAAAATAATTATTTTATATTTTTTTTACATAAATTAAAATAAATAATTTATATATAAAATATGATAAAAATATATAAAATTTAATATTTTATTCGACATAAATAGACAAATTATCTGATGCATAAAGGTTGAAAGGAATCCGTGGAGTGCACTCCGCGTGGTAAAAAAGGAAACACTGCGGCCTTTTGTTTTTATCATTTATGATTTATCGTCCAAATTTAAGGAAAATAAATAAATAAAAACAAAAATGAAAAGTAAGCGGAGAAAAGGGAAAAAAAAGGGGAGAGGGAGCGGAAAAATAAGCACCGCCCTTGATTCTATCTTTCACTTCCTTGCTCTTCCTTGTTTCCGTCGTGAGCATAGCCTTCCCTTCTTTCCCTTCCTCTCTAACTGCCGTCGAAAATTTGGACGATGTTCAGATCTCTCCATGACTCCCTAATTATTGAATCTGTAAGTATCTTCTTCTTTTTTAGAAAAATAATATTATTATTATTTTCGCTAGTGTTTTTGTGTGGATGCTATTTTTGGGTGTTGGAAACTTGAAATCAGTTCAGAAAGTCGAGTACGAAACGCACCCGTTTTCGACCCCTAGGTTGAACTTTTTTTTTTTTTTGCTTTTTAGATTTCTTTAAACTTTTGAGCCATTCTGATTTGTACAACAGTAAATGTTCGAACCCATGATGCTTTGCTTCTGTTTTAATTATAAAATTAATAAAATTATGTTCTCTAGTTGTTTAATAATGAATTCTCAAATTTGTGCTTTTTTTTTTAATTTTATTTTACAGGAAATACTTGCATAGCTTGAATCAGTGGTGTGAATTCGTATATGAGTGATCATGGGGTCAGCTTGTTGTGTAGCTGCAAGGGACAGAACCGTTCCAAATAGAACCGGAGGTGATACTTTGCATAGGAACGTGACGTGTTCACCATCTTGGAGCTTCCGCTGGGATAATCGAAGGCGTGTGGCCGGTGAAATTGAAGAGCCTTCTTATCAGGTGTCTAATGGAGCTAGCAGAAATGTTAGCATGGAGATAAAAGGGACATTAGGCTCTGATAGAGGTAATCTTTCTGATCAAGGAAGTGAGCTTGGAATTGAGAACTATGGAACACCCACTTCTCAAAAATCACCAATCCGTGAAGATATGGGTGGGGATTTGATGAACCCTCCTTCAGGTAAATTCACTTGCTAATTGAAATAGCATATGGGCATACCTTTTTCCTATCAGCATCTTGAATATACATGGGTGTTTCAGGAAATGTATGCTAGAATTTTTGTTCTATGTTCATTGTTTGGAGATTATGTAATTTATAACTTTTGTCTTTGAACTTGCATGCAAAATGCAGGCTAAGAATTTGGTGGTTCATAATGCCCGACCTTTAATGTGCATGATAGAATTTATGTATATTTACAAGTTTTATGCATTATTGTCTACTTCTATTCTTTGTTCTCCCAATGCAGTTTTGAGTAATATTGCTTGTAATCTGTTTCCTTTTTTCTTTTACTTGTTTGTGTTGTGTTTGATATTGTTTTATGTTGTTGGTCAGACATATCAAGGGCAAGCAATTATTCCATGGAGGTAAGTTTGATGTAGTTGAATAAGCTTTTTATGCTTGTGTGTATTTTCATTTTTATCTTTTGGATGCTCTAGCCTATTCTACCACTTTTGATGGACTAACATGTTTCTGATTATCTTTCAGGGGAAGATTTTGGCAGAATCACCAGATATTGTGGATTCATCTGCACCAAAGCTATCATTTTGTATACCTCCATCATTCTCATCACCAATTACAAATACTTTGTCTAGTCATGTACATTTACTTCCTCCCAACTCAACCCCATCCAGACGGGCACGCCGTTCACCTGGTTACCGGCTATCGAGGCAGGTGTCTGATAGTCGAATCCTAGGATTGAGATCACCAAATAATTCAATGTCTGAAGGAAGGTCATCTTTTGTGCTCTCCACGTGTAGCAATGACTTAACAGCTGGATCTCATGGTGGCTCTTCTGATGGCTGGTCCATGCGCACTTTTACTGAGCTTGTGGCCTCTTCTCAAAGAGAAAGGTGGTCTTTTGACAGTGAACACTTTGGTTCTGGTTATGGTAAAATAAGTGGATGTAGCAACAGGTTCTCATATTCTCCATCCATAGATATGAGAAATTGTGGGGCTTGCTCAAAGCTTTTGGCTGAGAGATCTTCATGGAGCTGCAATGAAATTTCAGTGGTTGCTGTACTTGTCTGTGGACATGTTTACCATGCTGAATGCTTGGAGATGATGACACCAGAGGCTGACAGATATGACCCAGCCTGCCCAATATGTATGGTTGGAGAAAAACAGTTCTCAAAGATTTCCAGAAAAGCTTTGAAAGCTGAAGCAGAGTTGAAGACAAAACATCTTAAGTTATTCAAGAATAGAGTTATAGATAGTTTTGTTGATGGTGGTTGTGATGATGTTGACCAACAAAAAAATGCCAAACGAGAAGGAAAAGCTCCAAAGTTGGAACCCAGTTCTAGCCGGAGAAGCTCCTTGGCAAAGCCTTTCTTGAAACGCCACTTCTCAATTGGGTCTAAGTGGGGCAGATCACTATCGGAGAATGATTCTTCCAGGAAGAAGGGCTTTTGGGTAAGATATCGAAAAGATCGAGTTCCCTAATGTACTGTCTTGAGGAGAGGGGCCTGTCCGTTTGATCATAAAAGTTTATCACTGTCAGTAAATATGCCTTTTTTTTTTCCCTCCAAAGGGTTTAAGAGAGAAGCTCACAGTATGCTCCGCAAGTCAGGCTTCCAAGTTCCAATGCAATCAAATCTAAATTTCTTAATTTAGAGATTCGTCTCGGTTTTTTAAGGTAATATACTATCCACAGGATAGCCATGGAAAATTTCCTACATTGACCTACCTTATAACTTGTGCCTCTTAGTGTTTTTTTTCTTTTTGTTGCCCATAGCCTAGGGCTGGGTAGGGCATGAATATGACCCAACTTTGAATTGGATCAGAATATAAGTGTGTAGTTTTAGAAATTTATATGTAATAACATATCAACTGGTGGGGTTTTGAGAGTTCAAAGTTCTAGGTAAGCTTGTTCTTTGTAGGTTTCATGCAAAGATGTAGCTGAATGTGGCCTAGCTTTTATATCTACATGCAATTCTGGATGACTGATCTAAAAGGAACCCATTGACGGATCAACTCAATGAAGCATTGAATTGATTGAGAAAATGACTACCAAGTATTTTACTGTCCTTTGCCTTCGAATTCTTCTTTGATTTATTGACATAATTTCTTGTACAATAGACTGTGCTCTTAGTGTCTTGGGCTGGAGTTTTTAAAGAATGAAGGACTTAACGTCATCCGAAGAGTCCTGTTATGTGTTAAAAGCTCATTTTTTCAGTTGCTCAAGTTAGCATAGTCAGAGTAACAATCTCTGTTTCAGTTGGCGTGCTTTGGAGAACAGAGATATGTATGGAATCTGCCATGTTTGGAGTGCCTAAAATGGGTTCTGCATTTGGTCAATTATGCTTTTTGCAATCGAGATTTATAGCTCGGATAAATAAGCTGCTCTCCTAGTTTATCCTTCATACGTGCATTAGAAACTCGTTTTCACCTTTTGAAGTTGCCTTTCTGAAAAAAAAGATTCAGCTCTCAGGAGAAGTGATTTCCTTGATCGCTTACGACTATGGCAACGAGGGCAGGAGGAAATTTTGAAGAAAATAATGGGTCAATCAAACAACCTCGGGCTAGCATCCATTACTGGACTCAAGCTATTGCCCAGAAAAATTACAACAGACACACTCAAATACCAATGGGCTGGCATCCACTAGTGGACCCAAAAACGTGCCTACAACAAAGTGGGCTCAGTGATAGACGAAGCCCAATTATCACAACAGGCACACTCAATACCTTGGGCTGGCCCCCATTAATGGGCTTATAACATTGAAAATGACCATAAACAGTTAAGCCCAAAAAGCACAGAAGATACGAATGTCATTTTGAAAAAGAAAACGATAATCTGACCCAATATTACAGTATTACTTCAACGAGGGGAGAGATATTTATTTTTTTAAAAATTTTAGATAATTCCATTAACATTTCTTTACGTAAATCTTCATGAAACTCATTACTACATTATAGACTGAACCAGACGGCCAAAAGTTTTTTTTTTTTTTGAAAGTAGGCAGTTGGCTTCAGCAATTTAATTATCTAAGATTCAAGAAATAAGATAATTAGGTTAGGTTAAAATTATTAAATTTCCATTTAATTGCCAAGAATAATAAGACTAATACTACACGTTACAATTAATTTTCATTTTATAATTTTTTTTTTCAAGTTAACCAAAATTTCCCACTTGTAACACTTAAACCTCTTATTATTATTATTGTTATTATTTAGTCACTTTAATTCATTTTTTTATACCAAAAAAATAAATAAATAAGAGGAGATTATCCTATTATAAAGTCAAAACATAACAACCTATATTAAATTTACAAAAGACCCTAATTAATTCTAATAAAATTCGAAGATGTATCTTATAATCGAAGTATTTGATCATTACTAATTTACTCAATCGTACAGGTTTCAATGCCGTTTCGCACTTTAATTCATTATTTTAAGACGCAGGATTATCGTTTTTGACATTATTTCTAGTCTTTAAGATCATGCCAACGACCACATTTATTTTATTTACTTAGAAGCATAAATGAAAACTATGTAAACCATATTTATTCTAATTCATTGTGACTTAAGAAGCACACCATTCGATACTTCAAGCATTTCCCAAATCCTCTGCATTAAAAATTGGCTGAAAATATGTTAAAAAAACTTGGATATAGAGTTTTTCCTTTTTTTTTTTAAAAAAAAAAAAAGAAAAGGCCTCGGTCGAAATTCAGCTTTAATTTAATTAATTAATTAATAGAAAAGATAAGTTGTCAGGATTTTATAGAATATATTTAGTATTTCAGGTATATTATAAAACACCATATAACAATATTGCAAGCAATGCAAGGCTTGCAATTAGCTTGACCAACTTGAGTGTTGCAAGGTATATATATACAAATATAATGGTAGCCTTTGGTAATATTTTTTATTGGTAAAGGCTTCACACGTGGTAAGAGATTTTTGGGTTACGATCATTTTTTTTTTTAATATCAATTTAATTGGATTTATTTAGGTCATTCATTAAGAATTATTTTTCACAATTTTTTATAATATTTGGTAATATTTAGATTTTTATCTTAATTTGTTCAGTGATAATTATCTTAAAAATAAGTCGACTTTATTTGATAAAAGATCAAATTTTTTATTTTAAGAAGGGTAAGTTAATTTAAAAGAAAAACTTTTTTTTCCATACATTCTTCCTATCTAATGCACAGCAATAACATCACCATGTACTAATAGTACTTGAAAGAAAAACCTTCAAATCCATTGAACAAAAAAATATATATATAGTTTTTCACTTTCAAAGCTATATATATATATATATATATATATATATATATATATATATCAAATAGACTTTGGTTTGAAAGCATAAGTTTGGCTGCCAACCAATCATCTGGAAAGTGCAATGCTTGGTGATGACGGATGATTTTGCTTTTGGAAAACCATACCGTTTATGGCATTGAATTTGAAGGAGAAAAAGAGGTCGGTCGTTGTTTGCGATCATACTAGATTGCATCTCCTTGCTTTTAAGTCTGGTTGGGGATACTTTTGAAAGCTTTTTCTCTGGATTTGTATTGTTGGGGTACTTTCAGTTTGGAGCAAAAGTAGTGGAAGAAGGCATTATAACATGGGAGACGATGTTGTCGATTTGATTGTGTTGGGAGTGATCTCATGGACGACAGTTTTTGTATTAATTAGGAAAATCTTCTCCAAACGCTCCTTTGAATTCTGCAACCGCATCGTTTCTACAATCCATGCAATTTTAGCCGTAATATTAGCCTCGCTCACTGTTGAAGATTGGAGCTGCCCCGTTTGTCCTTCGGCTTCAAACTCTCCTCCTAAGCAGGTATGTACAAGCAGGTTCTTTTGATATCTTTGGAAATTGGAGAGATCTTTTGGAATTCTTAATCTATTTATCAGAGCTTAAATGGTGGAATATTGTGAATTCTGAGTTTCCAGCAGAGGCAAACTTTGGCTGTGACCATCGCTTATCTTATCTATGACCTGATATGCTGCCTCTTTGGCGAGAGAGTCAGTCTTGACAACACAGTTCACCACTTGGTCAGCATCGTTGGTCTTGGAGCTGGTCTTGTTTATCAAAAGGTGTTCACCTTTATATTTGGAGTTTATTTTTTTGTTCTTGTCTGAAAACTTTTCTGGGTATTTTGGTTCAGCTTAGTTTGAAACATATTTAGAAGAGTTACTAGATTTCCAACTTTTTTTTTCGAGTTAATTTGATGAAATCAAAATCCCAAGTTTGTAAACAATGCTAGAGGATTAGTCTCTGTTAATCCACATATGCTTTCAACGCGATTCTCTCCAGCAAAACCAATCACATGCATCAGTTTTGTTTGTTTGTTTGCAGTGTGGATCAGAGCAGGTTGCTGCGTTATTCATAACAGAGATCTCAAGTCCTTTCCTCCACGCCAGGGAGCTGCTTAAAGAACTCGGTTACAGGGACACTGACCTCAATTTAGCAGCCGATGTCAGTTACCAAACTCCTTTTTTTTTTTAGTTGTATTTTGTTTCGTTTGCATCTAGCGTTAAAGGGAACAATTATTAGCCATTTAACTTTTAATTGTTTAGGGGGCAACCTCTCTGAGTTTTCAAATAGTATTTAAATACTTTGTGCAGTCATGTTCAAAGTCGACAAGCTCAAAGGTGGTTTTATCTTGAACAGATCACATTTGCTGTAATATTCTCAACGGCAAGGATGGTGGGTGGACCCTATCTCACTTTCGTGACTCTAACAGCTAATAATCCGATACTTATCAAGGTATATTACTTGTAACTTAATTTTTCCCAAATCAATAAATTAATATTAATTAAATGGCCACACCTTTCTGATCTCTGTGTTACTCAGGCAATGGCCCTGGGACTGCAGTTTGTCAGTGCTTTCTGGTTCTACAAGATTGTAAAGATGGTGAAATACAAGCTTACTAATAATAGAAGGAAGAAGGTGATTTCTAGTCCCCTGCATAGGGAAAATTGGACTAAGCCTGTACTACTCCCTAGTTTTACCAAGATGGATTGATAGACGATTGTGTTGAATATTATGCTAAATAAACATGCGCATCTTGTGTGATGTACTAAATTTAATTTCTAAAATCCCATTATCCAGAGTGAAATAATTCAATTTCCTGCAACATGCAAGGCTCCATGATACAATTGTCTGGAGGGTTCCCAGCTGTAATTATGCCAACATTGTTAAGCCTTTTGTCATGAAAGCTGTAATATTTAAACTACATCCCGAATTTCTTGAACAAGTTGATAAAGCGAACATTTGACTTGAGCAAATTAGCCACATCGAAAATATAATGAACTGCCCAGTACTCTATGGCTTCAAGAAGAACAGAAAAGCTCTAGTCTTTCCCAAAATCAGCACTGTAGTGTGCACTAGATTCCAGTTTCTTGGCTTCGTTCAACTTTCTTACTGCCTGCAATTTCATCACATATAAAGAGAAGTGAGCACACCATCACCAACTGTCCAACTATGTTTTTCCCAATTGTTATGTCAAAATAGTAGAAAATCCTTCACTCCAGGAAATCTTTCAAGTTTCCAGTTTCTACCTTCATGAAATCTTCGTGGATGACATAATCACGTTCTGCACGAATTGCTGACATTCCAGCCTCCGTGCAAACATTTCGTAGATCAGCACCATTAAAGCCCTAAAACAATGGTGACAAAAACGATATTAGCAATGAGGAATACAGGAATGAAAAAGAAAAGAAACAAGCCACCTTTGACTAACCTCAGCAAGTTTAACAACAGCCTCATAGTCAATTTCACCGTGCTTAGCTATGCCCGCAGCATGAATCTTGAGGATTTCCATTCTTGATTGCTCATTTGGCAATGGAATTTCTATCTTTCTGTCTAACCGCCCAGGACGAAGAAGTGCAGGGTCAAGTACATCAGGTCTGTTTGTAGCCATGATCATTTTAACCTACAAAAAACAAGTTGATAATGATTTTCCCACATTAGGAGAACGTAAAAGCAAAACTGTGTAGTGGGCAGCAATGAAGGATGATTGAAAGAATTCGAGTTCCAGACCATGGAAATGCAATAAATTAAAATACATATAATTAAAGCCACCAGCCATGCACTTCACAATATCAACAGGTAACAAGGAGATGTTATGATGCTGCAGTAGTCAAAGTGGAACGTGCACCTAACTGGAGAAAGCAGTGATTAACGGCACCTAGAAGTTTACTATCACAAAACAAGCTACCACAGTTACCCCATTCTAAACATGTTTTGTGAGGAAAACCACGAAAAAGTATAAACTACTTAACTATGGCATGTAGGGACGCTGTTGTAAGTGCAAGAATATTTTCTTCAAATCACAATCTTGAACTATGTTCATGAACAAAATAATGTACCTTCCCAAGCTGATCAAATCCATCAAGCTGATTAAGTAACTCCATCAGTGTTCTCTGTATTTCACGGTCAGCACTTGTTCCTTCACTGAAACGGCGTCCGCCAATGGCATCAATCTCATCCATAAAGATGATGCATGGCTGAATAAAAAGAAACAAACATTAGAATATTATTAACTGTTATAAAGAAGCAAAAAAAATAAATAAATAAATTCAAAACTCCAAGTCCTCACTTGGTGATCACGTGCATATCCGAACATTTCTCGTATCAGCCTTGCACTTTCTCCAATGTATTTGTCAATTATTGCACTCGAAACAACCTGAATTCAGATGAGAAAAAGGTAAATGCATTCATTCAAGGACAAGATACAATGCCAGAGAAAACCACAAAGGAAAGACACATGGTACATAACTACTGGACCTTTAAGAAGTTAGCATCAATATTACTTGCTATTGCTCTGGCTAACAATGTCTTGCCCGTACCAGGAGGTCCATAAAGGAGGACGCCCTGCAATGAAGACAAGAAATTTCACATGATTCTCAACCAAACATCACTTCACCACAATGTGCTTCACCCATCAATATGCACACAAGCACACTCTTTGAGACTCCAGAATTGAGACAGCAGAGACAGGAAGCAGTAATCACCTTGGGGGGTTTAATCCCAACTCTAAGGAAAAGCTCAGGATTCATGAGAGGGAGCTCAATGGATTCCCTCAGCTCTCGAATTTGATCAGATAAACCACCAACAGCCGAGTAGCTAACATTACCAGGATCTTCATGCAACATGTTGTAAACAACTGGATCAACCTGTCATCCAAAGAAATGTCATGATATCAGACAGCTGCCAAGAAAACTTGCTTTTATATCATAAATACAGCGGACTAATAGAATGCTAATAACTTACTTCACGTGGAAGAGCCCGCATGATCGTAAGTGTTGTCATGTCAAGAACCACTCTAGTTCCTGAAGTCAGTTTCTCCTTATCAACTTTGCTGCGGCAACCAACCACATAGCGAGGGCCACTGCTCGCCTTAACAATCACTGAAACACCATACAAACATCCAATTTTATAGTTATTTATCAATTCTAAAGAAAAATGCATCAAAAAGCAGCCTAAAATTCAAATGCAACTACTCAAACACCATACTATCCAATTCTACTAAAAGGAACACATAAATGAAGTTTATAAGTTTGTAATCCAAGTATGGAACATATTTAGCCACTTGGACTAATGTACAAACATCAACACTAAAAGAAAGAGGGGAGAAGGGGTAGTTACAGCGTTCATTATCAAGAGGCCTGAGAACTTCTCCAATGATCTGTCCAACACTCTGAAGAGACTTCAAATCGTCCTCTGTTTTGTTAAACTCCTTCTTAGCGGCTCGCAGATTCTCCCTACCTGAACATTCAAGAGTATAACTACATGTCAAAAACAATCTAATATATGATCTAATATTAATCAGAAAGATAAAGATTTGGTCTTCAAACAACTAATTCACAATGTGATAGCCAATGCCAAAAGCATTCCTCTATTTTGTTTCTTCTTCCTCTTTTATTTTCTCAGAAAGTCAAAATTTTAAAGTCATCATCAACAAAAGTAATAAAAAAACAAAAACAAAAATCAATTATCAGCCCAAGTGGAAGACATTGAAAAGAATAATTTCAATTGAAAACAAAGTAATTATCTATGGCGGCAATCAAAGCTTAAAGCTTTTCTGGCTAATTTTTACCTACTCAAGCTATCTCTACAAAGAACAGAAAAAGAAGATAACTTTCAATGCAGCATATTTTTAAATCACTTAAAGCAAAAGAAAGAAGGTGATATAACCGACAAAGAAACCAAAACGGAAAAGCAAAACCCTAAAAGCCTAAATCAGGGAAACAAAGAAAAGAATAGTTCGAATGCAAAATAAAACGCAGATCGAGGAAAAGAGAAAACTGGCCGCAGATTAGGGTAAGATGATGGGGATTATGAGATCAGATGGGACCTGTTCGAACCCTAGATTCGTAGTCTTTGTGTTGAAGGAGTTTCTTCCGGTACTCCGTAATCGCACTACGGCGTCGTACGTCGTCTTCTCCCTCGCTCATTGTCACAATCTCTGATCAGAGATCAAAATCGTTTGGTTTTGAAGAATGCTTTGTGGGCTTTTCTGAGGTTTCTTGAGTAAGGGGTTGTGCGAGTTGGGACTATTTGTAATCTCTGCTGCGAGTAAATGTAATTTAAAGCCGCCTGTGCAAGAAATTCCTTTTTCCTTATTTAGTATTTTAGCGAACATAACATTTGAAATAACAAAAATATTATGATGATCATAATTCGATTTTATTTGAATTAATTAATTAATTAAATTAAATTTTATTAATTAATTAATTATTAAATTAATTTTGATTGATTATTAACAATAATTTTTAAAAATTTTTAATTTTTAAATTAATTAGATTTAAAAATTAAATTAATCAAAATCATAACAAAAATATTGTAAATTATATATATATAATTAGAAAAATAAAATTATTATTTTATTTTAAGTTATTAAAATTTTTAATTTAATTTTTTAATATTTAAATATTTTTATTAGATAATTTTATTTAATTTTATTACATATAAAATTTTAATTTTAATTTAATTTAATATATTTTGTTATTCAATTAATTAAAAATATTAATTTAATTAATCAAATTAATTTAAAATTATTAATTTTTAAAATTAAAAAATTTGAATCCATTAATAAAAATAATATAATATAATTTAATTCGATATTAATAAAATTCCTATCATCCAATTTTTTGGATTAATAGATTGAGTGGCTTGGGTTTGTCTCGCTATCCCATTTAGTGGGCTGGATACTTCCCATCCAATTGTTGGTCCATGTATAATAATAAGGGTTTCTTTTAATTTAAGAAACAACCATTCGTGCCCTGAAGTTTTATGAAAATTACATTAATCTTCTTGATGTATTATTTATTAAAATAAATTTAATGAAAAAAAATAAATGTTGTCTTTTTTTACTCAATTTTTAATAATTTTTGTCATTTAAAATTATATAAGTAAATAACACTTTAAAGAGGTTAATGTATTTTTAACCACTTTCGAAAATAAAAAAAATATTTTTTCAATTAAATGGGTAAGATTATATTTTATGAAATCTTTGGACATATATACTTTTTTCATAATAAATATAATCCCAAAATCGAACTTTACCTTAAAAATTAAATTAAAAACAAATAAACCATAAATTATCATTAAAAAATTTATATTTTATTTAAATAATTAATAAAAAAATTTATCACCATATCATATATCGTTACATTATTTTGAAATTGAATTTATTTTAATTAAACATCCAAATAAAGCATAATATAGGGAAAACTCCTAAATGGTGGAGATAATAATGAACTCTGATTTATTCTCTAAACATTACAAATCTTACATCCTTACTTTTTTTAAAATGTAATTTAAGGTTAAAACTCAACCAACCCTTACAATTGAATGATTAACTCTCGTACATAAATAACCATTTACCATAAAACTTACTACTTTTTTAGTTAACTAAGCGACAATTCTTCCTAACTTCACCATTAAATCCAGTTAGAGGACTGATGCTCCCCATCTTAATCATTGACTTGGCAAATTGTTCAAAGAAGAGATTCTCATCCTCTGCATAAGCTTTAACCAATTCCATGGTATTTCCAACATTCCCTGTCAAAAGCACTTCATCCGAATTGAGTAGTCCTTTTCCCCACAGAATAAGCTTGAAGTAAAGGTTATCAAATTTTACTGGGGACCCAAAATCCAAAGGTGAAATGTTGTTGTCACCACCAGAGCTCGGACAGACAGATTTCAAGCCATAGTAGTAGGTTTTTTCTAATGTCTCATCTGGCAGGTTGTTTCCATTTTGGTTGTATAGCCTCTGCTTGAAGGTCACACACCTTGCTACCCCAATGGTATGTCCTCCTAAAACATTATTACATTTTCAAATGAATAAAGCCATTAAGTTAATTAAGACGATTTTGCATCTGAAAAATGTCGACAATGATTAACCTGAGAGTGCGACGAGGTCCACTTCATCAAGACCTTGACGCTGGAAAAGTGTTATCAGGTTCTGAAGAGTAGAATTTGGTGGTGGGATGTTGTTGTTTGAGGTGCTGAGGCTAGCCGTCTTTGAGTCCCTCCTTCCCAGTGGAAGCTCCCAAGATGGTCCACCGCTCTGTTTCGACATAGGAACTAATCTTAGTTCGCATTACTAAAACAAAGTAATGTTGAATCACCCTTACGAGTACCCTGGAGCTCTTTTCATGCTTACCAATACAGTGGAGCCACGAGCAGCCATAGCAAGTATGTCAGCGCAAGAAACAGTTTGAGGACATGCTTCTTCTAGCTTAGCCTTGATCTCATCAATCACTTCAAACCCTCTAATGGAGTTCCTGTTTGGTAATGAGTTCTTTTCACTGACTATAGTCGCACTATCGTCTAACAATACGGATGCATCGCAGCCCTGTAAGATAAAAGAGTTGGTGGAAGCTTGAAATAATTTCACGTTTTATTCTCACCAATAATATAAAAATTATACATATTGCGTCTGAACTAGTAACATAAAAGCAAGTAACCTGCACAAAACAATCGTGGAAATGAAGCCTTAGCAAGGAGGCAGCCATCCTAGGCTCGTTAGCAATTGCCTTCTCCAGCACTGACATGACAATATCCTCAGCTTGAGGGCATGAAAACTGATAGAACTGCGGGTAAAGGCCATAGGAGGGAGGACCAAATTGGCCGCCTGGGACACCACCGCCCCCCCAGCCAAAACCCATACCAGGGTAAGCCAGGGAGAGTGTGGCGGAGACGAAAGCTGTTAGTAGGAAACCAAAAGCAACTTTTAAGAAAGCCATTGATGATTTGAATTAGTCTTAGAGATACAGAGTCATTGGTTAGCAATGGAATTTATATTGGTTGTAGTCATCAAATCAACATCTCTCCTCACCAAATCCTCTCGAAAAAACACCTAATATGGATAGCCACGACCGTGTCAACTTGTCTTGACGCTTCTTTTTGTCACTCGAAGTGTAAGCAACAGATAGTGGAGTGGAGGCAGTGCTTCTGGTTTTACCTGCTCCAAGAACAAATTACTTTAAATTTAAAAATTTAAACACAACTACAGTAGTCTGGAAACAAACATCGTAAAGGTGGATCATTTACATGTTGATGTTGAAAGACCCAGTAGGCAGTAAAAGGTAATTCAAAGAGGAAAGATGACGTACAAGTTGAAACTTTCAGGTACCTGAGTGGTTAACCTGCTGCCGTGAGACCATTGAACCATCGTGGTAAGATCTAATTTCATGGCTTATTTCATAATAAGATAAATATTCTAACTTAAAATCAATTAATTTGAATATAAAATTATAAAAAATTATATATTTATTAAATATAAGATAACATCTTATTAACATACCTCCATCACATATAAGTAGAGATAAAAAAAATCTATTACATGATATCATATTAAATATTTATCTTAAAATCAATTAATTATAAGTGAAGAGATTTAATTTGAATATAAAATTATAAAAAATTATATATTTATTAAATAAAAATAATACTATTTTAACACGATTCTATCACGTGTAGCATGTAACTTAAAACTAATTTATTATAAGTAAAAGAGTCTAATTTGAATATAAAATTATAAAAAATTAAATATTTATTAAATATAAGATAATATTATTTTAACAGATCACGTGTAGATAAAAAAAATTTATTATATAAAAGACTTTTATCACGTGTAGATAAAGATAAAATGATAATAAAAAAAATCATTAATATTATATTAAATATTCAATTAAAAATTAATTAATAATAAATAAATAAGTTCAACTTAAATATAAAATTATAAAAACTTAAATATTTATTAAATACCAGCTAACGTTACACTGACATATACTTGTGGTTTAAGGGCGAGAAATCCGGTATCTCAGATTCTCACAGAAAAACTGCAATTTTCTTGTGGAATTAGAATTCCATTCGTGGGTCTCAATGTTAAGGGTACAACTATACAAAGCTTCATACTCTACATACAATATACACTGGTCCTTGGGCAATGCTGCACTGAACAAGCGCAGCTCTTTCCCAATCCCCCTTCTTTCTCCCTCTCTTTTTACCCTTGAAATCTATTAAAGTTAATTGCATTTTAGTCAACAAGTACACCAATCATGAATTACATGCATGAATGAAGTATTGAAAAGGTCATGAAACACTGAAGAAAGCTGGAGTTGATTTACATAACTTCCTCATTGGGGTAACCAGCCTTGCAAAATGAAGAGGGACAAATGCATTGACCATTGTCCCATTCTCGGGATATTCCTGCAAAATGAGGGAAAGATATATCAGAAAATAGCAAAATTAGATTGGTTTAACATTTAGCTAAGTTCTGCAGTTTTCTTCACCATTCCAACCTGATGGATGGTACTGAGACACTCCCCTTTGTCAAACGAGACTAAATTACGTATATTGAATATAAACATATAATAATTGTCTCATAACTTCCAACCTTTTAGATAAACAAAAAATAATCAATGGTATGTTACCTGAAGGGTTTTTTTTTCTGTTTGACCAAACAGTTTTGGTCAAAACTAAAAAATATATATAATTTTCATCTTTTAAAAGGTGGTTGTGGATTAGATAGAATCCCATGATTCACGCTCTTAAATGACACATAAACACTTAATCACCCACCCAAAAAGTAAGTTTATTAAAAAATAGAGAAAGTTACCAAAATTTTAGTATAAAAAGGAAAAAAAAAAGCTTTGTTAGACGTTAGCCGCTGGCGTATACAACATACGCATGGAAATAACGTGTGAGTTTGTCAGTCTCACCAACTGCAAAGTACAGCTAACACTTTCCTCTTCTAACATTTTCATTTTTAATTTTGTTAATAATAATAACAATAATAATAACAACAACCATAGATGCTTCCTACACTTTGGACAACAAGAAAGAGAAAGCAAGAAAGGAAAGTCACCATTTTTATGCGTTAAAAGGAGGCTTAAGGGTCTACCAACTGGTAGTTAGATTTTGAACTCTCTTAAGCAATGAATGAATGAATCAAACAACAACCTTTTTTTTATTTCATTTTGCAAATTCCTTGCTTTTAAACAACTTTCTAAATTTTCCCAAAAAGATAAAGGAAAACAACCCTCAAAAATTGCCTTTTGTTCTTGTATTGATTTTTTTTCTTTTTGTTACACGTGGGATTCCTGAAAGGATTGACAAAGGGAACTGTTTGTTCTTGGTATTCTTATTCCTTATTATCATCATCATTTGTTAGAATAAAATATTACAGTTGTTGTCATCAATAATTTCTTTATTTGTATTGAGTGGAATTATTTAATAATATTTCTTGGGTTGGTGTCAATGTTCCAATGATAAGGAGGTTCGTTACGTTTGGGATTATATCTCTTTGGGATTGGTTTTTGTCTCTGCTATTTTCAAAGCTTCGTTCTTTCTGCTCCCCACTGCAGGCGCAGCTTCTCTTTGGGGGGCTTTCAGGTATTTCACTTTTAACTTTATTTCTTTTTTTTATATATATAATTTATTTTCTCCACTTCTCCATCCTTTGCTTTGTTTTCTGAGAGTTGTAATGGTTGATTGATTGAAGACTGTTGTATGTTTTAAAAAAGTTGTTTTTATCTTTTGGGGTTGAGTACATGATGATGCTGAAATGAGGACAACTTCAAAGCTTCTGCTTTAGGGGTTTCTGTGGTTCAATGTATTTTTGAGCTTCTTCTGGGTATTGGTTGATTCGGTTTTTTGTTCATTATGCTTTTGATTGTGGTTGGTTTATTGGCAATTAAATTGTTTTTCTGAGTTTGACAGTGATGTTTCTGTTTTCTGCACCAGTGGATATTTCATGATGATGATGGTGATAGACTGATGGTGGTGATGATGAAAATCCTAAAAGAAAAAGTTGTACTTTTTTCCTTTGAAAACCTTGGATTTACTGCTCTTAAATGATTTTGGCTTACCTTTTGATAACTATGATTACCTGAGTCCGTTTTTCCTCCCAAGAATATCTGAATTTAAGCTTAGATAGGATTTTGCTGTTTCTCTAATTGAATTGATGCAAGATAGTAGTGTCTAAATACAAATTTAACTAAGGGATGATCTTCATAAAGTGATAAGGAAGCTTAAAATAGAAGAAAAAGAAATATTCCCAAAGATGAAGGGTTTTTTCTGGCCATTAAAGATGAAAGATATTTAGTTTTAGTGAATTTACATGTTTTGTGTACCTTGTTCATTTGTTGAAAGAATATTTATGGTTAATCTTGGGGTTTGGTTTAATGTGGTGCTTAGGTAATTATTATTTTGCCTTTTTTTGTTATTATTAAACTCTTTTTCTTAGCTTTTTCATTTTTGTTTGGAGAGACAAGTGTCTGGATGCAATTCAATTAGTTGATAGAGATTTGGGTTTTGTTTTGTTGGGGATTTCTCACAGTCGATCCTGTTTAAACTTTAGGGCACTACAAAACTTAATTCAATACCTTGTTGCTGAACTTTCATGCCATCGGCCAACATGTCATTTGCACATGGCTGTTGTGGTGTTTCTGCTCTTTTGAATCCTAAATTCTTTGGAAGAGATTACCTGAGCTAAGAACAATGATGCTAGGATCTTCCTTTGAATTTGTTGATAGGATTTGTAACTTTGAAAGATCTCTAATATATGTTATCATGGTTTTTGTTTGATCAGGATCTATTAGCTGATCACTGTTTTATTGGGAGGTAGCCATTTTTAGCAGTTATAAACTGGTAATGCTTTATCATTCCTCTTGTGCTAAACATAAGGAAGCGAATTATGGCTACTTATCATCCAAGTTTTAGCTATCAAAGAGACGATTTATCAATTACATATCTGGGGGACCAAAAGCCTGCCTCTTACATTGTATCGTCTTCTCATCCGGGTAACCCAACAATATATCTGAACGAAGCTTCTTCTGCTGGGGCATTCTCAGAGATCTCGTCTGGGATTTCTATGTCTCTACAGAACTGTGTTCAAATTCCATCTATTGGTGGTAGAAATGAAATGTCATTCATTCCATCCTCAAGTGATACCGTGTGTTCGCAATCTGTTGATGGGCAGTTAAATATTACAACAAGCAATTCTATATGCAACCCTGCTACTGTGAATCCCCTTGCAATAGCAAGGAGCGTTCTGGATGAACAGAGTTCTCAATCTCAGGGACTATCTCTAAGCCTTGGCTCACAGATATCATCTGGAGTTTCTGTACCTTCATTTCAGTATCAACAAGATTATTCTTCAGTCTTTAGTGGTCATCTTCCATTTTCAGGAAAGGTAGCAATTCCTTGTGCTGGTGAGGAAAGCAAAAGAAGTAAAGAGTTGAAAACTTCTGATGACATGCAATTTGGCTTTCCTGGAGGCAACCATGATGCATTTGAGACAGATACTTTGTCTAACCCTCAGGGCTCAATAAGTCACAAACAGATGCATTCTGATATATATCAATTTGAATCAGGTTTTGCAAGTACTATTTTAAACTCCAAATATCTCAGGGTGGCTCAAGAGTTGCTTGATGAAGTGATTAATGTACGAAAAGCTTTGAAACAGCCTGATTTGGATAAAAATGTAAGCTCTCAACCGAATCCCTCCAGTGGGATGTCATTGGAACCTAATGAGTCAGTTAACAACTCCTCTTCTGAGATATCAGCTATAGAACGACAAGATTTGCAGAACAAGAAGACAAAACTCTTGTCCATGCTGGAACAGGTGAGCATCCGCTTCCATTGTGTCATGCAGTTCCTTTTTCTAATTTTTATTTGGTTTGAATAATTTCTTTGGCTGGTATGCCTGCCTTTGTTGTGCTTCTTTTTTTATTTTGGTTTCACTTTTCTTGGTGATTGCTTTTCTTTGATTACATGATTCTCTTCTTTCTCACATTTTGGAAACTGTCTTATGTGTTTTAATTGAGCTGTAATTGTTCTGAAAGATTGCTAATGGTCATGCTTTTGTTATAGGTTGATAGAAGGTACAGACAATACTACCATCAAATGAAAATTGTGGTGTCTTCTTTCGACATGGTAGCTGGTTGTGGGGCAGCTAAACCGTACACTGCACTTGCCCTACAGACAATTTCCTGTCACTTCCGCTGTTTGCATGATGCAATCACTGCTCAAATTCAATTGACTCAGAGAAGCCTTGGAGAGAAAGATAATTCATCAAACAATCAAGGAGGAGCGATACCTCGGCTCCGCTATGTGGAACATCGGCTCAGACAACAAAGAGCTCTACATCAGCAACTTGGTGTGATGCGACATGCTTGGAGGCCTCAAAGAGGGCTTCCTGAAAGCTCTGTTTCAATCCTTCGTGCTTGGCTTTTTGAGCATTTTCTCCATCCGTATGTGCTTGGATTCTTGTTGTGCTTATGTTACTAGCTAATACCGAGAACTTCAGTTTGCTAACCCTTTTTGAATTTGTTGTTGAACAGTTACCCGAAGGATTCAGAGAAAATCATGCTCGCAGAACAGACAGGCCTGACCAGAAGCCAGGTAAATAGATGAAATGCAATGATCTGACCTGTAAATCATTAGTATCCTAGTTGACTTATTGTATCATTGACATGCATTGTTAATTTTGATATCCACCTATCAACTAACCAGCCAATCAAAACCTTAAGTTTATTACTCCTACCAAAAAAAAATGTATATCATTAATTAGCAGCACATATCGTAAAGGAATTAATCTTTTGAGCTTTTCTCTGATGTGGGGAGTCCCTGCACATGCTTTGCTCACATGTCATGTTGAATAATTCGTTCATCTATTTAATGCGTTTTTCTTTCCACTTGTAAGCACTATTGCTAATGGTTTGTTTGGAGCAGGTTGCAAACTGGTTCATCAATGCGAGAGTGCGTCTTTGGAAGCCCATGATTGAGGAGATGTACAAAGAAGAGTTTGGTGAAATGGACTCAGACTTCAAATCTTCCTTAGAAAATGCAGCCAAAGCAACTAGAGAAAATTCTACAGCATCCGAGGATAGGGGAGAAGAATTGCAAGAGAGTATGACATCCAAAGTTGCTGATACTGATAATGTTCAACTGGGACAAGTTCAACACATGAAACCTGGTCATATCCCAGATTTAGAACTGAACAGGCCTATTGCAAGATCAATGTTTCAAAATATTGCTATAGGAGATACGGGCTCACCTACTGGGATGAAATTACAAGTTGACCAGATGAGTAACATGGAGAGCAATAATCTTTATCCAGATACAGTAATCCCATCCAGCCCGCATGGTCATGGTATGCTTATGGCTTGTGATTCCATGTATGGTTTAACAGAATTGAGTAGTTTTTCTGTTGGTGGTCAAGTGTCGCTTGCACTTGGTTTAAGGCATCATGAAAATGATATCTTTCCCATGTCTGGAGAGACCAATATGAGAGCTAACAACAAGGTGGCTTCTTCTGTGGTACCAGAGACAGTGGACTTTCATTGCGCGGAACCAGGAAATCAACAAGACAGGTTTGGAAATCCCCATATATTACATGATTTTGTAGTCTGAAGAATGTCCACCTCAAGGTTTATGGACGGGGACACCTAATTGTTGGAAATGGCTAACTTGATACAATGACAAACCAAAACAGAAAAAGCAAGCCTTGAGATGTTACTTTGGGATGGCTGGTTCTATGTGTTTCGTGTTCGAGTAGATGAGAAAGACGAAGCATTGTCATGATAGAATATAGATATGGGTTATGGATATATAATACCCATTTGTAACATACAAATAGATCGGTGTAGTAGGTATATACATCTGTAAAGATATGGTAAGAAAGATTGGTATAGCTTCTGTTGTCTGCTGAATAAGGATTCTTGTACAAGTAATCATAGGTGTGATGTTGATTTATCCTATTTTGGGAATAAATGTGATTAGAAATAATTAGTACATAAGCCAATGAGAATCCAGTGAACATTGGATACTTAATTTGTATTAATATGTGTTATTAACAGACAAGTATGCAGGAACATTTTGTCATATCTGTGCAGAATTATGGAATCCTGGTAAGCGTGGCACCATAAACAAGTTTATAAATGGTCGAGTTCAGACTATGGAAGCATATGATAGAAGAAATGAACAAAGAAGAGTTTGCAGAATCTGATCCATCATCAGCTAGCAGTTCTATTGGCGGGGAAGGTACCACAGATCAAGCTGAGGATTGAAGGATAAGCAATGATCACTTTTGCCAGAACGCATCAACGCTACTAACCCTTTTGTTTTTGTAACCAAGGTTACTATACTAATCAGATTGTACAATGCTCTTTCAGGATTTGATTTTGAAACTAATTAGGTTCAAAATTCCGGACTCAAATGCATATTTGAAGCTTAATGGTGGAACTGTGGAGTTTAGCTCTCATATTTTTCTCATGGCACCGTATGATATATTGAATTCAGTTTTGACATTTAAATTCTATTGTTGTTGTAAAGAAAACAAAAATTTTATTGGAAGAAAATTGGATAGAAATGAACATACAACTCACTTTATACCTTTTCTTTTTCTCTCTTTTTTTAACTATTACAAGTTTTGAACTGAAAATTTCAATTATGGATCCAACTTCAATATCATCAAACTAACAATTTATGAAAAATATTTATATTAATTTAATAATTAAAATTAACTCTAAGCTCACATTAAATATTATCATGCCTAAATCAATTACTCAACTATCAAAACTTAATAAATGCACTAAGATCCTCCATATTATATAAACAAAACATACCCAAATAAACACATCACCTACTCTAAAGGAATAATTTACCACCTATCCAAGAGAGTCATTTCGAAATTGACTATGACCATCAATTTATTTTGTATCATTAAATGTCATTCTAAAATTATTAAATGCAACTAATACCTATATGAAATTATTGAATATAATTTTTATCTATTTATGTTAAATATCTAAGAATTTCACATAAATATTTTTTCAACTATCAATTATCTTAATTAGATAATGATTTCTTATATCAAAAAAAAAAAAAAAAACAGACACACAAGACAATTGGGGTAGAATTAATTTCTCTTGAGAAAGCACACTGCACTTTTTCAACATCTTAGTCTTGTTACCAAAAACAAACCATAGATAATATATTGATTTTAGTGTCGGTGCGCTCCGGAGTGACAATTCCAATGCTCCCTAATCATTCTTTCTTTTTACAAATTACAGCTCTCGTTTCCCTCGACCTCATTTCCTTTTTCTTAACTAAAACAGACCACCAACAAAATATCAAATCATAGAACCAGAATTAAATATGATTATAGCAACAAACATTCCACCGACAAAAAAAAAAAAAAAAACCTTTCCTTTTCCTTATTAATAAAAATAAAAAAAATTTTAGGACATTGAACAAAATTACAAGTGGCAAACATAAGGAACTTTACGGAATCCTATTCCCTCGCCCCAAAAGTCAACGTGATTGGGAAATACATCTAAAAGCAAATTGTCCCATGCCACGTGGAAAATCACAGGGTTCCATATCTCAATCTCCATAATCTTTAGAGAAAAGTTTTCTAGATCGTCCGATTCAGTAAGATTTCTCTCAAAATTCTCCACCAATCACACGTAATTCACATTTCTTTCTCGTCAAACAAACAATACAGAATTTTGCCCTTCCAAAGGAAAACAACTAGACTGGCTTGGTGTATAAAATAGACCAAACGCCACCGTCTTCTCTCTCTCTCTCGTGCGCGGAAGTCATGACAAGCTCCTCCGCTCATTCACGCAAGGTTGTTATTTCTTTTTTTTTTTTCCGATTTATTTACGTTACTTATTTGCCCTAGTTTCGGTTGCGTCTGTCGAATTTCTTTTTTTTTTTTCATTTAATTTCTTTTTTGTTTTTCTGTTTGTTTGATTTTTTGACTCTTTTTTGGGGGAGTATGTCTTTGCGTAGGCTTTAAGCAAGATCGCTTGTAATAGACTCCAGAAAGAGTTAGTTGAGTGGCAGGTTAACCCACCTGCCGGATTCAAGCACAAAGTGACTGATAATCTCCAAAGGTTTTTTGTTTACTCTTTTAATGAACCTTATTTCGTTAAATCTCTGGATAGTTCTCTTAATCGATGGATTAATTCTGGATTTCGGTCTTTAATTGTTGGATTTGTTTGTGGAAAGATGGATAATCGAAGTCAACGGAGCCCCTGGAACGCTTTATGCTAATGAAACTTATCAGCTTCAGGTTGATTTTCCTGAGCACTACCCTATGGAGGCACCACAGGTACCCCTTCCCCTTTCCTTTTCCTTTCTGTTTTGTTACTGAGTAAATGAAACGATAAGTAACAATTGAATGAAAATCATTTTTTTGCCTTTATTAAATCATTATATAAATTACTCTGATTGATCGCTGTTGTGAAGATTATGGTATTCTTTTGTTGATTGAGCAGGTGATTTTCGTCCCGCCGGCTCCGCTGCATCCTCACATTTATAGCAATGGACATATTTGTTTAGGTATTGGCTAGTGTTAAATTTTGTTAATCATCACTAGACTCGTAACTTGTTAAAGCTAATTTGTTGTTTTGCTTGTCGCTAACTACAATTACTTTTAAACAATTAGTCTTTTTAATCTTATTGCTTGAAGTTTGTATCATGTTCACTGCTGATAATGAATGTTGATTCGTAAAGTTTGCTGATTATTTGTAATCATAAAAGTAGTTGTTCCTTTTGACATATCACTTTGAATTGCTTGCCTGCCCTCTCATCTTTCTTGAGAAAGTGCAGTCAGTAGTCATGTGGTTTAAGTATAAAACAATTTTGATTCTAGTGATAGATTTTAAGAAATGGCATACTGCATGAGTGGAAGCTCCTCTAGTGTGCCAATGATGTAGCATTCAATTGGTGCTTTCACTGGATGTAAAACTAACTATATGATGGATATAGCAACTTTTATCACTGTTAATAGTAGTTCTCAGGCCAATTATTTATATTTTTTAATTGGACTCATACACTTCTGCTGTGCTGTTGTCATTCTCATTATTTCTTTTTCTACTCATGCTGTGATTATATCAAGATTCAATCAAAACTGTCAAGGAGATTTCTGGTGCTGAATACTTTCTCACGAAACATCAAAAAATAATTATACCGTCACAGAGTGATACGCTATAAATTTCCTCAAGTCTGTCTTTTAAAGGTGACTAGCTAGAGAGGTTATGAAATTTTTTGTTGCTGTCTTATGCTTGGAGACACTCTAGCTGGTATGTTACTGGTTGTGGAAGATGTCTAAGAGATGTTAGTCATTTAATGGAAATATTAGTAGAAAAAATATGTACTGATAGGTCATAGTTTACACTTAAAGTGTCATATTGTTAGTAAATTTCTTAAGCAGTTTAGTCATCTTAGTCATGAGTGAGCTTTGACTCTCAAGAATGTTGTATGTATCACACAAGTCAGTCAAATATGGCTCATCCTGAAAATTTGTCTTTTGTGTCTGTGGGCTCTCTATGTGATTCACAAGGTTTATTAGGTAAGTTTGATGTAGACATTGAATTTGGCCCTTCGATTCCAACTGTTCTTTCTTTAGATGTTTGCTTGATTATAGGCCTCTGTTATGAGTTGTGTTTTATGCATCAATTAATATTTTATTGAGTATGTGTCGTTGGTGTTTTTGCTTCATGTGTGAGTTTTCATTTTAGTCAAGTTTCTGATGCTCTTATGATTATTTGGTTTGGTTGTTAATAATACCAGGATAGCATGATCCATAACACTATATGGAAAATATGTTTAATAGTGTCATCATTCTTCTATTTTCTGGTATGCAATTTAGACCAATACAAGTTACAATAATCTAAAAAAAATTCTATAGTTAATGTAGAACAATTAAGCACACCAAGTTCTTGGATAATGTAGGAAAACAGGAAATGTTGTTATGAAATTTATATCTATTTGTAGCGATCTTTGTCATATTCATGCAGTCAATTATCTAGCTAACCAACATTCAATATTCCATGTTCATATTTTGCAGATATTCTGTATGATAGCTGGTCCCCAGCCATGACTGTCAGTTCCATCTGCATCAGTATTCTCTCCATGCTATCAAGCTCAACTGTGAAGGTTTATTGCAACTGTTAACATTTTCACCATTTGTTTTTGTTCTTCCCGTTCTGGTCTTATCCAATCAAAGCTGGAATACTGAATTCACTTTGTCATTATGCAGCAACGGCCATCTGATAATGATCGATATGTCAAGAACTGTCGAAATGGCAGGTCTCCCAAGGAGACTAGGTGGTGGTTCCACGATGATAAAGTATAATGATACAAACCTGTTATCTGGAATCTGTGTATAAAACTGAGGGTTTTCTGATCAGGGGAAATGGGAAAGGGAGGATGGCCTTCCCTAATTGCCATGGTAAACCATTTACATTTGTCTTGCTGTGTATGAGATTATGAATTAAAAATAGATTTAATTTGAATGTGATCGCCTCCTCCAAGCAGCCGAGGAGACGATATAAACCTTTTTCTTTTCTAATTACGTTAGACACCCACTAGACTATGTGGAAGGACGATATATTTTAATTGCAGGTTGATGGTTACTTATATGTAAGGTAAACTTATGCTATTGATAACATTTATGGAGGGTGAATCTTCTGGCAGAATGAAGCTGCGTAGTGCTAAGTTAAAATGGAACTTAATTAAAGCCAATGCTATGAAGCTATCTTATCTGGTGTTATTCTCAACTGTTGAGAATATTGCAGGAGTTACCCAAAATGTTTGTTGCTGAGATCGCAGTGGCCCGTTTCCTTGAAGGGCCAAGGTAAAAAAAAAGGATTAACATTCACTCAATCATTGAAGGAACTAGAAAGAAATTGAGTGAAATCTTCAATTAATAAAATGAAATGGTGGAAAAGGAAGAAAATGAGAGCAATTTTAAGGAAAAAAAAAAGGCTAGTTTATGGTGGGTGGCCGGTGGGGACATGACACGACACAATGACTCGCTGTAGGGCTAGATTGGGCTTGGATCCTGTCCATACGGTCTTGGACTTGCCATGTCATGTTTGGGTCCCGAAGCGTTAACATAAGAAGCGATTTGGGTCCAGTATTCTCCACTGAGAACTTATAATGCCGCTCCGACGATTAACTTCAACAGCCGTTCTGTCACAACCAACGCTCTGTCCTGGCGTTATACTTCTCCTTACTTCCTCTCTACCCAGCCCCGCCTCCACTCCCTCAATCCTCTATCATTTCACCCTAAACTTAGCCTCCTTTCCTTTAGCTCGACCTCCCAAATGACATCAGAGTTCACCGACTTAATCACAGAACAATCCTCCAAACGCGTAAAACCTCCACTCTTTTTCACTTTTTTTCTATTCCTTTTGAACTTTATTCGGAAAATTATTTTAATGCAGTTTTCAGCTAAGTTATCACAGATTTAATGAATCTCAAAGAGAACAGATGGTTTTAAAGAGGTTAAAACAAGGCAAAATCGTAGCATTGATCAGCGATGCAGGAAAGCCTGGCATTAGCGATCTGGTACGGAATTGGTTAGCGTTTGCCTCCATTTTGGCTGAATTCTGTAGAATGTTTTTCTTATACAATTAGTTTTAGATGAATTAGTTGTTTATCTTTAGTCTTTGATGAAACAAAAACACATGAAGAGATAGGATTGTATTGTGTTTCTCATTACGTGTTTGGGAGATTTGATTATATTGTTGCCAATCATATATGTGTATAATAAACTTAGTATGGAGTAAATGTTAGTCTGATATTTGGAAGAGAACAGGCCGAAGTTTAATTGACAAGTCACTGAATCAATCATATCTGAATTACTATTTTACCTGTGATTTTTCTGATGATAGTAGTTGGATCTCCAAATTGCTCACCAATTGCTTAGGTTATTTTACCGGTTGATAATATATTTGTAACGAGCACAGAGGGGGTTTCAACTTTCAACAGCAGAATTCTTTTTTTTCACCCTTTTAATCTCCAAGTATGTCTACCTCACTTCATTGTTCATTGTCATTCTCCTTGTCAGTTTTTGTAAGGAAAAAGAAACTATGACCATCATTTTAAAAGTCATGTTAACCGCCCACTAATTATCGTAGGGAAGGATTCAAAGCATGTTTCTATCATGCCTTGGCTTACGATTTACTGCTTAAAAGTTGCTTTTTTTTTTCATGATATAAGCGTGCGCTGGAATGCGACAAAGACCTTGTAATCAAGTGAATCCTGGAACTGAAGGAAAAACACAGGATAACCCAAAACAAAGATGCTTGCAGATCTACTACAAGATTACAGACCCTAAAAAGAGGGTAAAAACAGGAAATCGCCAATCCTTGCTGGATGAAACTGGAACCAGCTGTGCCATGAAGCTGACAAGATCCAGAAGCCAATCAGTTGGGGCCGTCGGGATCAAGAGCACTGCAATTGCGATAACATGTGCCCAGCAATGATCATAGACCCCCCCCCCCCCCCCCCCCCCACATCAATCGTCCTCTTTCCACCGTCTGATAGCAATTTCCCCACAGAAAACAACTCCTCCAACTGCACTGCAGGGCCAAAAAAAAAAATCCCCTAATTACAATAACACTAATCCTTCCCATGCTAATCATATCCTTCAATTTGGTTCCTTTCTTGCCCCTTTTATGCCATTTCTATGTACAACAAGAACAGGAATATTCCTAAGTAAGTGCGCTCATGGCTATTTTAGGAATGTCAATTTTATTTAAACTCTTCGGAAACTAGATTTTTTTTTTTATAAAAATTAGTATTAAATTTTAAACATAGAGCCAGAAGATAATATAATACCCGTTTTGTACCCTTACTTTATATAGATTTTATATATTTAATAAATTAATTTTTTATTTAATAATATAAATTTTATTTTAGATTAATTAAAATTAATATATTTATATTTAAAATATATATACTTATATAATATAATACATAAATGTATAAAATAAAATTAAAAAAATTAAAAATTAAAATTAAATTTTATATTTTATTATTTTAAATTATTATAAATATAATGATTATTTATACTCATTCAATATTTATGAAAATAAAAATAAATAAATTTAAAAGACTCGTTAGATAAGATAAATATAATATAAAAGATAAAAGATATAGACTCATTTTATATCCTACTTATTGACGTCCCTGTATGGTTCTAGCTTTGTTTGTATCAATGGTCATCACCACGAAGCCATATTCGAAGAGAAAGCGAAGGTAGGTGTGAAAATCTGCTGGCCTGAGGCCAAAATGTGCCTTGGGCCAAATTCCATTTTCCTTTGATAGAACCGATCCCACTTGTTGCCAAAGTGGTCCATCCACTCCTCTTGTGTTGTGTAATGAGGTAAATACTGCTTCATATTGATCCCAGCATCATCACAGAATCTAAGAATCTGGCGGTTCTGATTGATAAGGTACTCCAAGCTCTGGGTCTCCTCCCCATTATCTAAGGCAGATCTCAGCAATGCCAGCTGGTAAAATACATCCTCATCGGGCGTCACCACGGAGTTCCTATGGTCCCATCTGCACCGTATGACAAAAAAACGCATCAGCGCAAATGCAGCATCTTTTGCATGGTAAAAACATGTTTAAGTTTTTGGAGCATTGTTTGTTTGTGTGTGGAAATGGTCGTGGAGATTTGATGGTTTTTGAACGAATCAAAGGGACCCAGGCTTCGGGGGTGATTGGTCGTTAACCTGTACTAACGGCTATGATCTGGAACTACTTTCTAACAAGACATGGATACTTCCCATCAGTGGTCCCAGGAGAAGATCTTCTGACACGGGAATATTCCCACTTGGATGATCATTACCGTCATTTGTTGGGTTCCATCGAATCAACAAAAGATCTAACGTGTTTATCAATCCTAGCTGGTCTTGATCACTCAAAACATTCATCTCTTGGCCATGGTTGAATTACTCACGGTACTACCTGATTTTTTCACCATCCCCCTCCCCTTCTTTTCATCTTCTATTCGACACATGGAACAACGGATTTACCTGATGAAGTAGATACCTCTCCTTTGCAGAAAAGGGACCTTGATTGTGAATTTGGTCAATCAGGCTCGTTAACATCGAAAAATGAAAACTCGAGGCCAATGTAAATCAATCTGCGGTTGCCAACATTCTTATCCTTTAATGCAGTATATGGGTGATTCCTTATATAGTCTAGAGGTTCTAAAATAATTGTTTGGAAGTGAAGCAAAACTCTCGGGAAAGCTATAGAAACTCTGATGCATGACCTAAGCTATGGTTGTGGGCATGTGGCCATACGAAGATAATATTTGCATGTGGTCATGCATGGAATTGATTGGTGTAAAACGGACATGAGAAATGATAACAATAGATTCAAGCAAAGCTTACGTGTTTTTGTTCATTGGGTAGATGAGAATTGGCCCACTAGTTTTGTTGGGCAAAATGCCCTTGAAGACTCCCCTGTCGAAGTCAGCAATCTTTGATTTGGGAATAAAAAGGTTTAGCCATGGGTGTGGAACCTCCCATTAACCCTTGGATCGGAGCTTCGACTCGGCCTTGTGGACCCGATCCAAGAAATCCACATACAGCTGATCAGTTGTAAAGAATGATGCCGGTATAAAATTTAATTTCTTCAATAAAGACTCTACTTCCTGTAAATGCAATAAGAGACCACCCCAAGCTTTAGAATCTTAAAAAAAAAGGTTGTCATTTGAAAGACAGTAGAAAATTAGAATATACAACCAAAGTACAAAAAAAAAAAAAAAGCTGCTACCAAACCACATAGTTGCTTTTGTCAGGATAAGTTCGATTCCAACCAATTCTTTTAGTTTAACTCCGAGAAGATTAATTAGAGTAGAATAATTTGTTGAGTGGACCATGGTCGGCATAGATTTAGTAATATTTAATGTAATATAAAATTATAAAGTAGTGTTCATTCTTAGGATTGGATAGGGTGATAGATCATACAAGATCTACCATGTTTTCTTGCATATGTTTCCATTACACTTTTAAGTAAGTTATTCTTCATGAAAAACTTACTTCAGACGGTAATAATTTTTATCTTATAGTCTCGGATATGGCTTTAAAACCAAAAACAAACAAAACTCAATGACTTTGGATTTGCACAATAATGTAAAAGAAGGATAATCATGTAGGTGGAAGATTCTCAATTGCATATAAAAACCATTAATTAAGTTTGCAAGAATAGTTCTATCATTCACTTTGGAAACAACATCATTTAATAAAGCTTGAATTGATACTTGATACTTCTAATTAATAATAATTAATACAGCAATGGACATCATTAATGAAAGATTAAGGGATGAGGCATGTATATAAAAGCAAGGGTGGATGGTATATACCTGATCAATGGTATCAGCAGTAGATTCATGGTAGTTCTTGGTGATTTCCAAGCAATACAACAGGCCTCCGTTAGCTCCAACAGTTGAAACTTTGACAGGGTTTCGAGGGGAAAAGAAGGATGACCTCCAATTGTTGATGAGCTCTTCGTCTACAATAACGAAACCTTCAACATAGTCGAATTTTGGCTAACTGGTTGTGCATGCAGAGAAATGAGATATTCTTGGTACCTGGTAAAAGCCGAAAAATTGGAATACGGTACCCTGATCCACCTCACCTACGGTGATAAAAAGAACAAACGAGGAAACCCAAGAAAAAGACCACGTTAGAGGCAAAAACGACACCTCAACAACATTGCCAGCTTTCGAACAGCCATTTGAAACGGGGTTAAAAGGCTAAAATGGACCCAACCCTTTTTCTTTTTCGGTTTCTAAGAGTTCCGTGTCCCACTCTGGACCCAACCAAAAACCATTTTAAACAAGCAAAACTTTATATAAAATAATGCTCAGAGAGAGAGAGAGAGAGAGAGACTGAGACATACCCTTTGTGGAGCTGGCTCAAGAGAAATTCTAGCTCCAGTGATAATTCCAAATTGTCCTAAACCGCCGAGAACAGCATGAAACAACTTCGAGTTTTGTTCTTCTGAGCATATCAAGAGCTGACCTTTTCCTGTTCACAAGAAATAGGTCAAATAAAGTTAAAAATATGTGGAAACAATGACCAAAACCCATCATGCAAATGCAATATTAAAGCTTGAAAAATATAAAAGAATAATCACTCAGAAAAAATTAATTTGAAAAACTTGTAATAGTAAAACAGTAAAAATGATGAATGCCTTTTGAAAAACGTCCACAAAAAATCTTCTGACCTAGGAAAATCTGCACTCTTTGGAGTTATATATAACTTCCTTTCATTTTACAAAAATGGAAAATGAACTTTGACAATAAAAAACTAGCATGCAAAGCTAAAAGAATGAACCTGTAACAACGTCAAGCTCGTAGACATTGCTAATTTGTGGCTAATTCCAGCATTCGACAAAGTCCTACCAACAGAAAGGTACAAGTAATCGGTCCATGACTTTGGTGCGAGTCCATACTCTAGGGTACTCATCAACACATCTATCCAAAGTTCCCCACCCCACACGTCCACGTACCTCTCTAGAGCCCAAACTGGAGGCTGAGGTGGCTTCCCAGCTGAGGCCAGACCACTCCCTTTCGACCCACTCATCTGAATCACCACCCAGTTTGTGGTCTGAGCCTGTCCGTTTATGGAATGCCCATCCCCCCTAAACGATACGGTGAACCCGTAATGCGTAGGCTGCTTTGACAAGCTGAGCTATCTCCATGGCCGAAGCTGGATACAAGACAGCCAGCGGCTTAGCTCGGGTGAGCAAGCCAAAATCTAGAGAAGCAATTTCCACGTCGGAGGGGTCAATGCTGAGTTGACCATCAACTCCCAGGCGGAGAAGCTCCGCGGGGTCAATCCCACATTAACAATCAATCTGCATATGGTAAAGGTTAAAAGAACCTTAGTTGCCATATCAACGACTCTTTTTCTTATATAGATGGCTCCGGCGGCCCTCCAAAGAAATGGTTTACTACGCAACAATCAACGTACACAGATTTCTCTCCTCTCTTTGCTATGCCTTTTTTTTTTCTTCCTCTTCTCACGTTTGGTATGTAAAGATTATGTTAGAAAATTTTTAGAAAACAAAAATAATAAGAATACTATTTTCAAGATAATTATGTCTATAAAATATAATAAAATATTAAAAAACTCTTTAAATAAAAAATAATAAAATTGATAGATAAAAATTTTTATTTATAATAAATAAATAGTTACAAAATAAATTAATTCAAAAAATCATGATATTTTTTATAATTATATTTTATTTAGGCAATCATTTTTTTGTTTAGATATATTTATTTGTAGCATAATTTTTTCTCATTCAAATATATTTATTCAGAATAAAAATAATATTTTAATAATATTTTAAAATAAAAAATTTTAAAAATTAAATATATTTATTAAACAGTCTCAATTATTTTATATTTAACTTTTAAATTTGTCTAACTCCTTAAAAAAATTTTTAATAAGCTCAAATAATTTGACCACTTTAATGCTTAAATTATTTACTTAAATAATATAAATAAAATTTTTTAAACTATATATAAATAAATTTTTATTTAATATGAGATATATTATTTTTTAAACTACTGACAAATAAAAATATGGGTTGAAGTCAACAAGGAATTCCAAGGAAAAAGGATAAGTATTTTTTTGGCTGTTGTTGTTGTTTAGATGGATGCTGCTGAAGCGTCTGCGTGTGTGGAGAAACAGAAGACGTCTGAGTCTGACAATGTCGTTATTTTTTGTGTCTAGGACATGGAGATACAGGTCCTAAATTTAGGACCAAAAGGAGGCGTAATGTGGGAGCAGAGGGGAAGGCACGTGTCATTCACGTGCGAGGGATGGGGAGACGCGTGGGAGAGAGAGACCGAGAGTGGGAACTGGTTCTGGTCTTACATACCCTTTTGCAAGGGCAAAGGGTAATGCGTGTGGGATCCACCCTGGATACGGAGGATCTACGTGGGGTCCCCAGCTGCGGATGGTTCACATGGGTGCTGCTGCTCGGCTCGAGCCACTGCCTTAGGAGGTGTAGTCATGCAGGCATCTTCCCTATGTTGCCCGGTTCGGCATAGTTGGATCCACCGTGAACACTTAAAATTTGAAAACAAAAATTTATCGGATATTTTCAAAACTTTTCCATAGACATCCTTAAATATTAAAACAAAAAAAAATTACAATGTTTTTATTAAACATCTAAAATCAAATTTCAGGTTGCCAAAACCACCACCACTAATTACCCAGCTATTTCATTAGAAAAATTTAGATAAAAATTTTTGGGTAAAATTTGTAAAATTTTTAATTAAAAATAATTAAATAAAAATAAAATTAAAAAACAATATATTAAAATATTTTATTATATAAATTAAGTGTATAAAATTTTAATAAATTTTAATATATTTTTATTAAAAATATTAACAAAATTTTTATTGTTAAATAGATATCGATAAAATTCAATTTATAAATAATATTTTTATATATTATTAATTTTTACATTGAATTCTTTTAATCCATCACTTTAGATTTTTTATTAAATTTTTATTAAATCATTTTTAACAAAAAATTTCACAAATTTCATACACAAAATTTTTTGTAGGTTTTATCCGCTATCTCATTACTTGTAGTTCTATTAATTACTATTTCTGATTATTCCTTTCCCATACATGGTATAACAAGGATTAAAAAAAAAAACTAGTGGGGTGGTGGTTGGTGGTTTGCAGGAATTTTGCCAATTTTCAGATGGGGATTTCATTCTTGAGGAGTTACTATTAATTAATATCTATATTATTAAAATTAATCTGGGACACTTAAAAAAGGATAATGTACCCTTGAGGAAAATAAATTCGAAGCTGACTTAATGGCCCATACTAGATTTAATATTTAATTTAATGACGCAGACTTTGCATGCCTCACCAAATATTCAATAAACACATATATATAATTAATCTAAACACTTAGTTTAGTTTGGACCGTTGTTGGTACATTAAAGTAAGATTTGAACATAAATACGGACGCATGGGGTTGAATTGCAAAATGACCCAAAAATATATATATATTATATTTTTTTATAAGAAAAAATTTGAAATAAATAATTTGCTTAGTTTTTCAAATCAAATCAAGATATATTATATCTGACAGCTTAAGACAAGTGATTATAAATAGTATATTCGAGATGATCCTAATAAATAATCATCAATAAAATTTAAATTCATAATTTTTTTTTATAAAAAATATAATTTTAACCAATTAAACTAACAACTTATTGTAAAAATAAAGAAATACGCACAAATATATATGCTATCTACTATTGGTATAATTTCTGCTGCCAATATGACCGATTGGTTCCAATGGACCTCGTTAGTTGATCAATGATAGATACTACGTACTATTTACAATTTGTCTTTAATCAATCTTTTTTTTTTTTTTACTCCATTTCACCCTTAATCATATAAATTTTTTTAAGATGTTTGTATTTTGAAATCAATTGAATTAATTGATTGAATTGATTTAATTTGATTAATCAATTGATTATTAAATTAATTTTAGTTAATTAATGAAAATAATTTTAAAAAATTTTGATTTTAGCTTAATTCAATTTAAAAATTAAATTAACTAAATTAATCAAAATTTTAATCAAAATATAAAATAATCTAAATATAAAATAAAAATACATAAAATTAATAATTTTATTTTATAAATTATTAAAATTTTAAGATAATACTTTGGTATTTGAATATTTGTTAAATAATTTTATTTTTTTGTTTAAAATATGATAAATTAGAAATTTAAAATATAATTTAATTTAAATATATTTATTATTCAATTAATCAAAAATTTTAATTCAACTTAGCAAATTAAATTCAATCGGTTAATTTTTTTGAAATTAATAAATTTAATTCAACTAATCAAAATAAAATTAATTAATTAATTAATTTAATTTTAATAATTTAATTCAACATTAACTAAATCAAACGAAAGAACACCTCCTAAATTTTTTAACTTTCCAAGACAGATTTAAGACCTCCACAATTAGTGAATAGAATGGTAAATGGCCATGGAGACATTATGGAGTAGTGCTGCATGCTGCCCTTAACAGTCCTTCTTTGACCTTTATCGTAAGACCTAACATACAGTGCTACAATTCCCTCCAAACTTACAATTATTTTATGAAAGAGATAAGGCATGCAAACGTTCATCACCACACCACAAAAAGTCATCCAACAATGCAATTAGACCTAACCATCGATGACATGTCAGTCTGTTCATATAAATTGTAACGAGCTGATCGTTATGGGTATCAAAAACCATGCTTTGAACATTTGGTTTTGTGGCCTTGCACACCTTCATTTGGCAATTTCTCAATCTCAAAAATGGTGCTTAATCTATAGCCTTTTATCATATTAATTGTACTCTCGATTCTATCATTGAAATTGTTGGTGTTGAGTTTCATTTTTGTTGTAAATGCAAAAGGGAATAACGGTTAGAGATAAAGACATGAAGTGT
Source organism: Durio zibethinus (assembly GCF_002303985.1). The sequence continues at coordinate 1,252,812 of NW_019167949.1, read as the reverse complement.
TATTTGTGTTTACATTTTGACATGTAAATCAATTAAGATTAGGTCAAGAAAAAAGTAAGAAAGCAAAAAAAAAAACAAATAAATGAGATGAACCTAATTTTATGATGCTTAAGTTTTCATATTTATAAGTAAGTTGAAAGGAAAAAAAATAATTAAAATAAAATCGAGCTGAAATGGCATTGATTATGTCAAACCTCAGGTCGATACAAATAATTAAGATCTTTTTAATTATCTATTAAAAACTTTGAGAAAATAAAAAAATATTATACTTTTTTAACCATTATATTCCCGTAATAGAAATATTGAAATTCAAGCCCGGAAACAGATCAAGAAAGAAATCATCAAACTTGTTAATATATATATATATATATATATATATATATATATATATTGGTTTGGCCATTGCTAAACTCAATTAGGTTTTATTCCTTTCAACTGCAAAACTTACTTGACCAGGACTCTTTGGCTTTTTTTGGACTGCGAGCTTAGGTTCATTTTTTTTATATAATAAAAAGAACATATTTTATGTGAACAGATGAGATTGTTGGGTTGATATTGATTTGGCTTGAATTAATAAATATTAATGATATGATCTTATTATATGATTTTATAATCATAATAAATTATTTATCTAGGGTTTCAAAGACAACACCAATGCAAGTACAGTACTATACCCAAATAGAACAATTTCTGCCTTAGATTTGGCATGGATGAATGCTCTGTAAAATAATGGGTGATGAAAGACCAGCAGGTTTATATGAGTTTGAAGTCCCAGTTTTTGGCCGTTCTCTTTCTAATGAGAGGGAGCACCAGAATCATTCTCAAAAAGCAAAGCAAGAAACAATGTTGCTCAACACTGTTGCTTTAAAGAAATGAATCATTCTTGTTTAGAATCAGCCAGGATCTGCTCTCTGTAAAATAATGGGTGATGAAAGGCCAGCAGGTTTATATGAGTTTGAAGTCCCATTTTTTGGCCGTTCTCTTTCTAATGAGATGGAGCCCCAGAATCATTCTCAAAAAACAAAGCAAGAACCAATATTGTTTCAACAATGTTGCTTTAAAGAAATGAATCATTCTTGTTTAGAATCAGCCAGGATCTCGTGATCATCTGAAATTGGAGCAGTTGAGCTCTTGGTACTGGGGTGATGTTCATATTATCATAAGATTAATCTCGTATTATCATATTGGAACAAAGGCGGAAGCAGAAAGTATCAAAATAGAAATACAAGCACACATAATTTAGTATCTATCAGAGAGACAGATGTTTATAAGATCCATAAGTAAAATCCTAGTTTCAGAAACAACTTCGGACTTCAAAGAGTAGAATTAAACGTTGATTCAGGCTTTCTGCACCAAGTTGGAAGAATGAAATGCTATTTTCTGCTGCAATTCATCTTTCCTTGCACCCACAACCTTGTCAACTATGGTGCCTTCTTTCAGAAACATAAAAGTTGGCATTGCATGGATAGCCCAATCCTGAGCCACGGTCTGCAAAATAAAATCAAGAAATTTACTGCTGCTTGAATCAAGTTAATACAAATCGAATGCTAATTACAAACTGTATTAAGCAAAGGCTTAAGAGATCCTACCTTCAATTCATCCACATCCACCTTCAAGAAAATGACATTGGGCAGCTTCTTAGCAAGCTCTACCAGGACTGGCGTAATAAAACGGCATGGCCCGCACCATGAAGCTATGAAATCCACCACCGCCTATCATAAAAACAGCATAAGAAATCGATGAGTTAGGGGAAAAAAACTTTTTCAAACAAACAAAGGTACAAAGCAGACAAGCAAACAAAAACCATTTTCCAAAACAATCAATTTTTTTAGTTAATCCAAAGAAGGAACAGATTTTTTACCAGCTTCTTGGACGCGTTTGCCAACTGAAGCTACTCGTTCCATGAATCAACAGTATGGCAGCTGATTACTTGTCCCTCTTTCGCCATTCTTTTCCCTTTGATTCCTTCCTCAATAAGCTGATAAACGGGCAAAGCAGATTCCTTTTCTTTCTTCTTCCCTTCTATTGCTTTCTAATTCCTTGAGCGAGTTCACTATTCCTTTATATAGGAAATTAGAGGCTTATTACGAGACGCAAAACTTTAGTGGTCACCGGTGATAACAATCATGGGTATCCGATTCCTAAATGAACGGTCCTCTTGAATCCAGTTTATCATTTGACACCCGCAAGTGGTGCTCTAAATACGACGGTAACAAAAGTATCGCCTCCGTGCAATAAACCAAAATCAATGGCGGCGGCCATGTGCTTGTTTTGCTTTCAGATGGACCACGAGGAAAAACGTCGTGCTCTCCCAAAGCCCAAACTTTGTTAAAGCCTTTACCTTTTGCTATCTCATTTAAGTAAGGTTTCAAAAGCCCAGTTTAATGATGTTTTATTAAAATTGGGCCGTCAACAAAACGTCCAATGCATTTAAAATGCTTTCTCAAAGATCGCATCTAAATTAATAAAAAAAATTATTTTCTTTATTTATTGGATTACGTCATTTGCAATTTCTAAACAAGATTTAAATTTTATTATTGAATAGTTGATATGATAATTTAAAATATAATATAATAATATGATATAAATATAATATTAAAAAAATATATATAAATAATATAATTTAAAATTATAATTATAATTATATATATATTTAATAAAATATATATCAACATATATTATAACATATAATTTTTATATAAAATTAAAATAAATATATATAAATTTTTAATATTTTATAAAATATAAATACATGAATCATAAAATTAATTAAAAATGAACAACATTTTATGTTTCTATCAAGTTGAAAGAAAGATTGCCTCTATCTTCAAAAAAACATTTTAGAATCGATAATATTATGACATATGACCCAATAAAGCTGAAAATTCTTCTCCATCAATTACATGTAGATGGAACCATTGCTCGCTCGTGTTGTCCCCATTTTATACCAATGATAAATTCAACCCGAATCAAAAAAAAATTTTTCTTTTTGCATTTGCATTGAAAATTATCCATCAGACAGCCATGGTATGCACCACCATCACCACCACAATTGTCCGACGCAAAAAATTCACGTCAAAAATTTATCACACGTGCCACAAAAATCCAGATAACCCAACTCCCAGGTGGGATTCCTCGAATCCACATTCGCAAATTCGCTACCCCACTATATTATCCGTTCCATTGTAAACCACTAGATTTTCCCAAGCTTTTAAAAATAATAATAAAAAAAAGCTCTCCCAAATTATTAAACCATAAAAAGGATAGGAGATTAGGAGTAGCAAACAATTATTTTCCTTTGTTTTTTCTACTAAGTACTCGTTATTTTAGTTTATTTTTCTTATTTTTTTCACTTAAGCAAAAATTCAAACAGTTTCGGGTCTTTCCTCAATGGCTCTCCTTCAGCTAATCCCTAACCGTTCTTCTTCCTTACTCACTCACCAACCTTCGATAAATCACAACGCTGTCAATCCCTCTCTTTTAGACCCTAATTTCAAGTCCTTTTCGAAGTCATCATCGCTCTCTCAATCGCGCCGATTCAACGGCCTCAGCTTACTCCGGTGCTCGGCTTCCTCTTTCCGCGAGAAACACCACACCAATCCTCCTAAACCTGACGACGTCGTAGAGCTCCCTGTATTTCCTCTCCCTTTAGTTCACTTCCCCGGCGCTGTCCTCCCTCTCCAGATCTTCGAGTTCCGTTACCGCATTATGATGCACACACTCCTCCACACCGACCTTCGCTTCGGAGTTATTTACTCCGACGCCGTCTCCGGCACTGCAGACGTTGGCTGCGTCGGCGAAATCGTCAAACACGAACGTCTCGTCGACGACCGCTTCTTCCTCATATGTAAAGGCCAGGAACGGTTCCGTATCACCAACATCGTCCGCACGAAACCATATCTCGTTGCAGAAGTCAACTGGCTCGAAGACCGACCATCTGGCGACGAAGATTTGGAAGGGTTAGCTAATGAAGTGGAGAGTTACATGAAAGACGTGATTCGGTTATCAAATCGGCTTAATGGCAAACCGGAAAAGGAAGCGCAGGATTTGAGGAGAAACCTGTTTCCAACGCCGTTTTCGTTCTTTGTTGGGAGTACTTTCGAAGGGGCTCCGAGAGAGCAACAAGCTTTACTGGAGTTGGAAGATACGGCAGCCAGGTTAAAAAGAGAGAAGGAAACTTTAAGAAACACTCTTAATTACTTGTCCGCCGCATCGGCTGTGAAAGATGTGTTTCCCTCTTCATGACGAGGGATTTGAGTAAAGTTAAGCAAACTTTGTTGAGTATTTGATGAACATATAGATGTTTGATACGTAATTTGTTATACACCAAGCTGTAAATTTTTTATATGGAATCACTGCTTGTTTTGACTACTAGTTGTTAGAATCCTGAATCAATTATTGATGTTGACATGGTTAATTTCCACAAAAGCTAGTCTTTTGGAGATGTTTTCTACTTTATGTTGGTGCAACTTTGATTTGATTCTTAACTTAGAGTGGATTGGTGGTTGATGTGGTTTGGTTTCCTTGAAGTGGGTACTGTTATTGAAGAGAAATGAAAACTAGCTCTGTTTTCAAGCTGTTGATTTTGTTCTTCATAGCCTAGTTAGCGTGTTCTTAGTTGATCCATTGCAGCGTTACGTATGATAAGAAAGCTATTCTCGTCGATGAACAAAGGAGAATTCTCGTATTCGGCTCCATTTATTATCCCAGAAGCACCCCTGAGATGGCTGTCTTTCTTTTTAGTTTCCCCCTGAATACATAAAAAGAACTTAATTTTTGGTCGTTTTTATGGTGTAGATGTGGGAGGATCTTATAAAGAAGGCTAAAGATGGAGGCTTGGATGTCAACGACGCCTATGTCTTTTGGAATGGTCACGAACCTATAAGATTGCACACTGAATTTTGTTGGCTGCTTTCTAAGTCATACTAAGTCATATGATACAATCACAGGGTCAGCCTTTGGGACTAGGGAAAACTGGGATTCACGTTTACAGGACAAGTGATCTACGAGCTGGAACAAATCACATTGCCGATGGATTACCGGTTAGTTGCTCTTGGTCGTACTTATCTGGATGCAAATGTTAGCTAGCAAATTTACAATTTGAAATCAGGCCATTCCTTTACCTTATGGATCCAATAGGATGGGACAGAACTGAACTTATCCCACCCAAAACTTTAAACTCAAAGCACTATATAGTAAAGTTTTTCAACTACCGATACAAAACTTTAAACTTAAAACTAGGGTTGACATCTGGTCGGATTCGGGGATGAGTAACCTACCCGAATTTTTTTTTTTTTTTTTATATTCGAATTCGATCTCGATCCAATACTATATAAATCGTACTCGACCTAATTGACCGAAATTGATAAAATATTATTTTTTAAATATAAATATTTAAAAATATTATTATATAAATATATAAATAAAAAATTAAATAATTAATTAAAAAATAATTTTTTATATAATATCGAGTCGGGTCGGGTTTATCTAAAATCCGATTCCGATTGTTTCCTAACTTTACCCAACCTGAAACCTGAATTTAAAAAAAAAAAAAAAATCGATCTCATAGTGTCGGGTCGGATCGAAACCCGTCGGAAACGGGTTGGATTGCCATCACTACTTAAAACACTATACAGTAGAGTTTTTCGACTACTGATGCAGAACTTTAAATTGAATCTATATGGCAAACAGGAATTCTAGGTGTTTTCTTGCATGGCCTTGACCAAGGAAAGACTTGACATGGCAGAAATGGTCAAACCAGGTTTGACAACTTGCATTCATCTGAAACACTATGATTTACCTGTTTCAATAATGCTTTATTGCCGGAAGTTGGGCTCTCATAGTTACTCTCAAACAGGTCGGCTTAAAAGGAGAATCGATGAATTTGGTGTCTCCATAGAATGGATCCAAGGTTCACTAACTACGTGGAGTCAGCAGTCTATGACATGGTATAAGGTAGAAAAACTGATGGGGCAGGGAAATGGAAAGGGGATCGATAAGGGGATTTTTTTGGGTTGGGGGGGGGTGTTGGGACATATAACTTTGGATCTTCGTTTGTGTCAGAAACTAAATCTTGGCTTGAATATTGCAGGCATGTTTCAATGGCCCCGGAGATGATACACTATTTGCTTTGGATATGCAGAGTATGGACAAAGCTTAGGAAGTTGGATGGCTTATGCAAAGGGTGACTGCATGACTTGCAGTTACTCGGCGACATTCAAACCTCCAAATTGCCAGAGTGATTGTCACAAGTCAGGCAGCTGGGAATTAGAAAATTAGCAAATAGTAAAGATATCGGTGGAGAAGACATCACAGTTCCATTGTCTAAATGCTATTCCACTACTGTTAATTGTAGCAGAAAATTATGAAGGTTTTAGAAACAACTGCAACCGCAAATTATTTGGTATCTATCCAAGAGACAGATATTTATAAGATTCATAAGTAAAATTCTAGTTTCAGAAACAACTTCAGACTTCAAAAGAGTACAATTGAACGTTGATTCAGGCTTTCTGCACCAAGTTGGAAGAATGAAATGCTATTTTCTGCTGCAAATCGTCTTTCCTTGCACCCACAACCTTGTCAACTATATTGCCCTCTTTCATAAAGATAAAAGTTGGCATTGCCTGTACACCAAATTCCTGAGCCACTGTCTGCAAGATACAAGAGAATAATTGCTTCTTATTATTCTCTGCTTGAGTCAAGTTAAGATGTTATCAAAAGCTAAATTACAAACTGTGTTAAGAGATCCTACGTTCAATTCATCCACATCAACCTTCAAGAATATAACATTGGGCAGCTTCTTAGCAAGCTCTACCAGGACTGGTGTAATAATACGGCATGGCCCGCACCATGAAGCTGTGAAATCCACCACCACCTATCCAAGGATATATTTTCTCTCAAGTATGATATTACTTTTGGACTAGTCGTTAAAAAATAGGATAAAAACCATAAGAAGTTGGTGAATAGGGAAGTAACTCAAGCCCGGCAAACAATTAGCCAAAAATCTAAACTTTGCATTGAAATAAAACCAAGTTGACTATCAATTTCACTATTTAATCCAAAATGGGTTCGATTAATTTACCGAATTATTTGGCGAATCAGGAAAAAAAGTCCATTTCAAACGAACAAAAGGTACAATCCACACAAGCCAACAAAACCCACTGTCCCAAACAATCTAAGCAAAGAAAGAACAGATTTTTACCAGTTTCTTGGAGGCGTTTGCTGTCTGGAGCTGCTCGTTCCACGAAGCAACAGTGTGACAGCTGATTACTTGTCCCTCTTCCGCCATTGCTTTCCCTCTGATTCCTTCCTCTCAAAGACGATAACAAGCGAAACAGATTCCTTTCCCTTTTGCTTTTTAAGCTTTTGACTTAATAATTTTCCTTGGGCTTCTTTATATCGAGGAAAATTAGATGCTTATTATGAGAATTTCATTGGATAAGGACATGATGGTATACACTGCGGCAAGTAGTACGATCAAGGCTCTAGCAACTGATACGGCTTTAGTTTCGGGTTCTTCGAGTGGTAGAGTTCTGACAATACTATCTGGTACTATGACAACAGCATGTAGATCGATCAAACTTGACAAGATAATACCAACCATAAGCTTTCTATAGATCAGACATATAACCAATGTATTCTAGCCGGTGTTCAAGACTCTAGCGTCTTCTTGGCTTTAACGTCGAACTGGGGGCCTGACTTTTATGGAGATATGTCTTTTACTATAGTAACTTACTATTAGTATAATCTTGGGGCGGTATGACTTTTCTTTGGCTGAGGGAAAGGGATCAACGATCTGTTTAACAGAGTAACAAGAATTTCTGATGCAGAGGATCCATAATAATATGGCAACTGCAGAGCATACTTAACTTGTATCACTACAAACTTTGAATAGTTTGAAGAGAAGTTATGAAGCTAAAAGATGTAACTATGGAAAAAGGAAGATGGAAGCACCAAAAGAGAAGAGAGATTTTTAGCCAAACAAATTTTATAAAGGAAGGTTTTGTTACAAGGGATTTTCAATTTTTCTTCAATTCTTGTTGGATGATTACTTCCTAGAGAAGTAACATTCTATTTATACATGAAAAAAGTAAAGGAATAGTAGCTTAATAAGACAAGACTAGGACAAAGCAACTTTACAAGTGGCTTAGGATAAGGCTAAAGGATTGTGAGTCATAACTAAGGTACAATGACTCATTACTATGGTACAAAGGTTCATTATTATGGTATAATGACTCATCACTTATGGTACGATGACTCATCACTATGACTCATACTAAAGTACAATGACTTATTATGACTTAACTAAGACATAAAGTTGATGAAGACTTGACATAAGGTTGTCTTGATGTGAAAGCATCATTATCAACTTCTATGGAGTCTTTTGGAGCATCACGCATAATTATACAATATTGGACTTGGAATAGGGAATCTTCTGTCTGGAAGCACCATGAGTGTCATCATTTGAGAGAACGTTGAGTGTGTTCTGGAGAGAGGTTGATGTGTGAATTATCTGCGCCTATTGTGAAATCATAGCCGATGTTGACTAACCATTGATCTGGATCAAAATCATCAAGTGGGTCTTGAGAATCTTGCCATTCCATTTGTGGGATAACTTCAGGAGGTTTCTAGTAAGGATTCCAATCTACTGGGCCTGCATGGTCAAGTTCAAATCTGGTAGTTTCAGAAAGAAGTTTTGTCCAATCACCATCAAGGCAGGTTTCATAAAATTTTTTATCAATTTTGAGCTGATAAGTGTATTCTGAAGGATAGTTTCCCCATGGAACTTCATCTTGGAGCTCGAGCCAATTTTGCTTGGAAAACTTGTGATTCATTTCACAAATTTTATCTCTGAAATTTAATGTATTCAACTGGGTGATCAAACTGAGAATCAAACAACGAATATCTTTTAAAGCTGTAAATTACTGTATAAGGGAAATACTGTGGGTTTTTTGTCAAACAGCTACAAGATCTGTGAAAGATTAAAATAATATGAGGATCAGGAAGAACTTTTGTATATCTCTCATAGGTTTCAATCCATTGGATCTAAATGGGAATGGGTCTGAACCAGATGAAGAAAAACTTGAGATGTTGGTGACTGGGATCCAACTGGTGTTTGGTAGGGTTGATGGTTGACTGCTGAAAAAGGTGAAGAAGGGTTTTGAGCTTTGGAAGGGGGAATTCTTGTTGGATGATTACTTCCTAGAGAAGTAACATTCTATTTATACATGGAAAAAGTAAAGGAATAGAAGCCTAATAAAATAAGACTAGGACAAAGCAACTTTACAAGTGGCTTAGGATAAGGCTAAAGGATGGTGAGTCATAACTAAGGTACAATGACTCATAACTATGGTACAAAGGTTTATTATTATGGTATAGTGACTCATCACTTATGGTACAGTGACTCATTATGACTTGACTAAGACATAAAGTTGATGAAGACTTGACATAAGGTTGTTTTGATGTGAAGGCATCATTATCAACTTCTGTGGAGTCTTCTAGAGCATCACGCATAATTATACAATATTGGACTGGAATAGGGAATCTTCTGTCTGGAAGCACCATGAGTGTCATCATTTGAAAGAATGTTGAGTGTGTTCTGGAGAGAGGTTGAGGTGTGAATTGTCTGCGCCTGGTGTGAAATCATAACTGATGTTGACTAACCATTGATCTAGATCAAAATCATCAAGTGGGTCTTGAGAATCTTGCCATTTCATTTGTGGGATAACTTCAAGAGGTTTTCAGTAAGGATTCCAATCTATTGGGCCTACATGGTCAAGTTCAAATCTGGTAGTTTCAGAAAGAGGTTTTGTCCAATCACCATCAAGGCAGGTTTCATAAATCTTTTTATCAATTTTGAGCTGATAAGTGTATTCTGAAGGATAGTTTCCCCATGGAACTTCATCTTGGAGCTCGAGCCAATTTTGCTTGGGAAACTTGTGATTCATTTCACAAATTTTGTCTCTGAAATTTAATGTATTCAATTGGGTGATCAAACTGAGAATCAAACAGCGAATATCTTTTAAAGCTGTAAATTACTGTATAAGGAAAATACTGGGGGTCTTTTGTCAAACAGCTACAAGATCTGTGAAAGATTAAAACAATATGAGGATCAAAAAGAATTTTTGTATATCTCTCATAGGTTTCAATCCATTGGATCCAAACGAGAATGGGTCTGAACCAGGTGAAGAAAAACTTGAGATGTTGGTGACTGGGGTCCAACTGGTGTTTGGTAGGGTTGATGGTTGACTGCTGAAAAAGGTGAAGAAGGGATTTTGAGCTTTGGAAAGGGGAATTCTATAGCAATATAGTAAATGTGATAAAGGTACCACATAAAACAAACTATTTTTTTTGGGAAACAAAGAGGTTCAGAGAATTTAAAAGGATGGATAAAGGGATAATCAGGGTGTATACCAAGAGATTGAAAAGAGGTGTCTCCAAACTTTTTGAGTGTTTTGGACTGATATTTGAGCAAGAGGTGTGAGGCTTTTTGGTCAAGAGTTTGAGTGGTAAGAAGTCTGGGTAACTCTGGAGGAAGATTTTCTATGAAAAGGTTAAGAATTCATCAGGTAGATCAAATTCATCATCAAGGTGAGGTTTCTGAAAAGAGAGGAAAAGAGGGTTATTTGAGGAAGAGGCTTGTGAAGAAGAAGGTGTTGGGTACATTATGGAAATGACTGGAATAACCTGCAAGGTGTTTGAAGGAGGTTTCGAAGGAGATTTCGAAGGAAGTCTTGTGAGCATGTCTGGGATGAGGTTGTCTTTGCCTTTTATATGTGCGATGGTGAAGGAGTACTGTGAGAACCACTGTGATAGCCTGAGTAACTGTGCATTTGATATTTTTTTCTTTTTAAAATTGAGCATCTGATCAAAGACTGACATATCCAATTTCACAAGAAAGTGAAATCCAATGAGGTGAAATTCAAATCTTTGGATACCATACTTTACAGCTAAAATCTCTTTTAGTGTAGAGTGATAATGGAGTTTTGAATCTTTGAATTTTTCGCTTTTGTAACCACAGATTTGTCTGGTTCCATCTTTTTCTTCTAAAAGGATTACTGACCAGAACTGTTCACTAGCATCGATCTGCAATATTCTTTTGCCATCTGATGGAATCTTTAAAGTGGAAAGTGACTTTGCTTTTATCTTCAAGGCTTGTACTGCATTTGTCTGGACTTAAGACCACGTGGGTTCTTTTTTAAGCATCTGTCTGAGTGGATGTGTAAGCTGGGTAATATCTGAGAGAAATTTATTCATGTAATTGATTATGTCAAAAATTGTTGGATCTATTTTTTTGAGAGATTTGCTTCAGAAAAATCTATAAGTGACTGAGCAATATGAGGTTGAGTAATATACTGACCATCTTTGAGATGCATGCCTAGAAAATCAATTTCTGTAGCACCAATGATCATTTTTTTCTCTGAAAGCATTATCTCATACTGTTGAACAATACGCTAGAACTTATCCAATAACTGTGCATGAGAGGTGTCATCAGGAGAAAATAGTAAGATGTCATCAATGTAAATCAAGGTATTATCAAGAAATAGAGCAAATATCTTGGTCATGATTTTCTGGAACAGTGAAGGAGCAACTTTTAATCCAAAAGGCATTACGGTCCACTGGAAATGGTGTTGAGGAATGCAAAATGCCGTTTTGTATCTGTCCTGTGGATGTATACCTAGTTGCCAAAATCCTGCTTTGAGATCAAACTTTGAGAAGACTTTTGCATTTGCTAGATTTACGAACAAAGTTTTTTTGTCTGAAAGAGGGAACTTATCATCTGCAAGGAAAATGTTAAGAGGCTTGTAATTGATTACCAATCTTAATTTTCACGAACTTGTTCTGAACGTTTGTTGACATAAAACGCTTCACACGCTCATGGAGAGGAGGTTGGTTCAATTAATCCTTGAGCCTGGAGAAGGGAGCATTCTTAGATTGCTTGCTTGAAATGATCTGGGTTCATGCCTGAATGACTAGCTTTTATAGGATTGGCATTTTCATCTTTTTGAAGGGAAGGAAAATGAAAAATTTTGGGTTTTGCCAAAGTGGGTGATCACATTTTTGGAAGGAAATCTGAATGAGTTTTTGCACATGAAAAGTGAATAAACTTGTGTTTGAAATCTTAAAAAACATATGGTTGAATGGTTAAGGTGAAGAGGTTGGGAAAGTTTTTTCAAGGTCTAAAATAACTTTCAAACTTGATATCGTTTTCACTAAGCTTTAAACCTGGTATACCGATAATGATATCGAAACCAATAACAAGGTCTTTCTGGGGAAGTGGAGATCCTAAAATCTTTTGAGTTATTTGACATCCTAGAAAAATTTGAAGGGTAACAGGGTTGCTGACAAAGTTTGTAGAAAATATATTTTCATCAGCGGTTTTGAAAAAGGTTTTCTGTTTAGTCCAAAAGTGTTTGGGTAAGACAAGGGGGTTTGCTATGGTTTGGGCTACACCAGTATCAAAAAAAGCTGTGACTATTATAGAAGGGAATTGTTTGTGAGGGAAGATCTGTACTAGAGCTAAAGGTAATTTTAGAGGTTGAAGGGTTTGGATTTTTTAGAGTTCTTAAACTGATATATACTCATAACATTGATCATCTGTGAAATCATCTGAGTATTCTAAGTAGTCTGAATCTGAGATAATAGCAATATCTTGGATCATCTTGACTGACTTTTTATCTGACTTTGGGCAGTTCTTTGAAAAATGTCTTAGTTTTCCACAGAGAAAATATTTTGAGCTTTTGATCTTTGGGTTTTCTTTTTTCTTGCAAATTTGAATCTTTGAAATCTTCTGGGTTTATCAGCATATCTGTAAAATTTTTTGTGTCTGGGTCTGGAGATTATTAGAGGTTTGAAAGGTCTGAATCTTCTGAAATGCTTTCTTTTTCTTGTTGCTGTAAAAACATATGGGATCTTTGGAGGAACATTTGATTTGAAGTCCCGAAGAGGAGTAAGAATAGGGCTTTTCTAGCTTTTTGAGTTGTGCACCAAGGTTTTGATGTATTTGTGCTCTTTGTAAATCTTATCAAGGGTTTTCAGCATCATCTTGTAGATGTCTCCAAGGGTCATAGATTTAATCAAGGGATCTGAGGTTCAACTGGGTTCTTGTTTGCTGGGCAAGTTCTTTTGAACAGAATTAAGAAATGCTTGCTTTAGTGACATCATCGAATCCACCAAGTAGTAGAAATACTGGGAAGAATTGTTAATAGTGGTCTGTCAATGTCTTTTGGATGGAGAGAAAGCAGTATTTTAGTCTGAAGAATTACTCTATGACTTTTTCAATCTGTGATTCTATCATAAAAACTTACTGCAAATTGAGAGCAGCGTTGTGATTGTTGGGGCATGAAGAAACTGGAGTTGTCTGATTCACCAATGTTGTCTCAAAATTTTTTAGAGTTCAACTAGTCTGGAACAAAATATGATCAAAACCTGTGTTACATAACATGGGATTGAGAAATTCAATTCAACGATATCCATGCTAAGATTCTTGAAAATCTTGAGGGCACATTTTGAAGGAGAACATCAATCAATGGTAAAAATTAAGAATTTTGATGTTAAGGAGGAAACATGTGATTGTTGTGGAGGAGAGTGTTGTTGCAACATCCATTGCATCAGGGTTATGAACTTTTGGAGTATCATCTGAAACTTCAACTGTTGGTTCTGTCATGAAAATCTGAGGGAGCATCATTTCACCTGAGTCATCAGTATCATCTGTTTCAACTGATTCATCTGATTTGACAGTGTCCATGTGAGATTCAGTCTCAAAGGTAGAGGGAAAAATATCTTTAAGGGAGAACTGAGGAAGGTTTCTTGTGCCATCTGGTGAAGTATTTCTGGAAGGGTTTGTGTAGGAGAAATCATAAGTTGTACAGGTTTTTAGGTAGGTTATGGTGTAGGGTTTTGAGGTGTGGAACTTGAACTTGGTGTTGGTTTTGAAGGTTGAGAAAGTGGTTGTTCTGCTACTCATTTGGGTTTTGGATCAACTGATTATTTTTCTCAAATCTGTGAATCCATTTTTTAGTTGTACCGAAAGAGGTTGGTCTGGTTGGTCTGAGATAGGAGTGAAGTATTGGGTTGGTTGTGAGGATGTTGGGATAGATGTTGGGGGAGGTTTGTACTGAAAAGGTGTGAAAAAAGGTTTTGAAGGTGAGGTGGGAAGATTGTATGGTTGAAATGGAAGAGGAGTATAGCCTTGGTAAGGAGTATCATGCATACCAGTGAGATATATTGTGAAGATGTTGTAATTAGAAGCTGCTTGTTGTTGTTGGTGTTTCTGACGAAACTGATTTTGAAGGTTTGCAAGTTGAATCTTTAGGCTCTTAATTTCTTTCTCTCGTTCAGTGAAAGCATAAGTGATTCCAGTGTTAGTTTCAGCCATGTATCTGAGTTCTTGATCAAGTGTGATTATCCTTGACTGAATTTCAAGAATAATATTTTGGAGATTGACAAGGCTCTGATCAAAGTGTTGATTGACTTGGTCTAACTTATGTTCGATTCTGTGTATGTATGAATTCTACTGGAGAAAATTTTCAGTTTGTCAATTTAAAACTGCTTCAGCATGAGAAACACTTTTTTGGTTTCCATATTCATCTGTGTCAGTGGGAGTGGGGATTTTTGGAATGTGTTTGTATTGATCTTTATGAAATTCTTCAAAATGAGGGAAATTTGAGCTTCGGTAAGTTGGTTGCATCATGGAGATTTGTGGTAAAGGTTGGGTGGAAGTTTGGGTGGAATCTGGTTTTTGTGTGGGTTGATTTGAGTAGGTTTGAGGGTGTGGTTTACCTTTCTTAGGATAGATGACATAATAGTCAAACTTTTCTGAGGGTTCACCAAGGAGATCAACTTCAGGGTCTCTATTTTTATATCTTTCTTTGAGTTTTTGCTGGGAAGAGTTTTTCTTCTTTTGCTTCTTTAGAATATCATCATCATCATCCAGAAAGCTTGTATCTGCATCTATCTGGCATTCTTTGTATTGACAATTTATGTCCCAATAGCAATGTCCTTCTGGGGATCTATATGCATACACGGGACTTTCATTGGACTGAAAATGTGTGATTGGAACATCAAAGAGATCAGCATGACATCTTTACATCATAAATTGGGTTAAAAAGATTGTTGGAGGAGGAACATCCTTTCCTTTGCTGTGATCAAATTCAATTGTGACAGTACCATCTTGATTTGTCTTGTAAGTTGTATCAAAGTGTTCATTTGGTTCATCTTGTTTTCAAATCTTTTGATAACTTGTCGTCCACTTCTTTAGGAGAAGGGTGGCAAGTTCTTCATTGGAAATCTACTTTGGAATATGAACATGTTTAGGAGTTCTGTCTGTTGTTTCCATTTTAACAAAAACTACATCACTGGAGTGTGAAAGAGGCAAGTTAATGGCATGATCTTGAACTCTATATGCCATCTGATAGTGAAGGGTTGCCTGGAAGCCTTTCATTTCTGTGCCTACGATCTGGACTTGAACTTTTAAAGCATCTAACAGGGTTGGATCATGAAGAGACATATTATAATTTGAGAAGACTGTGAAGAAGACAGTTCCTGCACTGAGTGTCGTCTCGACGATTCCAAGGACTGCATGCTTGTAATCTTTAAATCTGATGTCCAATAAGGCCATTCTGGTACAGACAAGAATTCTATTTCTACCATGGAAGGTTAAGGTGATTCTGATAGCATCAATGTGAATGTGAGTGTATCCTTGTTCTGACCACTGGTGAGGAAATTCTTCTGGGATCTGAAAAGTAATAAAGTGCTATTGAGGTCCTGCTGAAAGAATACATTGATCAAAGTTTGTGGCTTGAATATATTCTTTTGGAGTTGGATATTTGGGTTTTAAAGGAGTTTTTAAAGATCTAGTAAGAGAATGAGAAAAGTTTGAAAAAGTTGTGTAAGGATTTACAAGAGGTAGAACTATTTATTAGGTTTTCTTTTCTTCTGAAATGTAATCTACTTCATATAAAAACTTAAGCTTAGAAGAGGAAAACTTTTTAAGTACAGGAGATGGATGAGAGGACAAACTAAAAGAAGATCTGGAGGAAGAAGGTTGAGAACTAGAGTTGTTAAGAGTGGATAGATCCATGAAAATAAGACTCTCTTTTGGCTTTTCCTTTTCCAATTTCAATAATCAAAACTTTAGAAACATGCTTTCCTTCTCGCTATCTTGGCAAGCTGTAAGCTCTGATACCATTTCTATACACAGCGGCAGGTAGTACGGCCAAGGCTTTGACAACTGACACGGCTTCAGTTTCGGGCTCTCCGAGTGATAGAGTCCTGACAATATTATCTAGTACTAAGACAACAGCGTGTAGATCGATCAAACTTGACAAGATAATACCAACTATAAGCTTTCCATAGATCAAACATATAACCAAGGTATTCTAGTTGATGTTCAAGACTCTGGCGTCTTCTTGGCTTTAACGTCGAACTGAGGGCCTGACTTTTATGGAGATATGTCTTTGACTATAGTAACTTACTATTAGTATGATCTTGGCGTGGTATGACTTTTCTTTAGTTAAAAAAAAGGGATCAATGATCTGTTTAACAGAGTAACAATAATTTCTAATGCAGAGGATCCATAATAATATGGCAACTGTAGAGCATACTTAACTTGTATCACTACAAACTTTAAATAGTTTGAAGAGAAGTTATGAAGCTAAAAGATGTAACTATGGAAAAAAGAAGATGGAAGCACCAAAAAAGAAGAGAGGTTTTTAGCCAAACATATTTTATAAAGAAAGGTTTTGTTACAAAGGATTTTTTATTTTCTTCGATTCTTGTTGGATGATTACTTCCTAGAGAAGTAACATTTTATTTATACATGAAAAAAGTAAAGAAATAGTAGCCTAATAAGACAAGACTAGGATAAAGTAACTTTACAAGTGGCTTAGGATAAGGCTAAAGGATGGTGAGTCATAACTAAGGTACAATGACTCATAACTATGGTATAAAGGTTTATTATTATGGTATAGTGACTCATCACTTATGGTACGGTGACTCATCACTATGACTTGATTAAGACATAAAGTTGATGAAGACTTGACATAAGGTTGTTTTGATGTGAAGGCATCATTATAAACTTTTATGGAGTCTTTTGGAGCATCACGCATAATTATACAATATTGGACTGGAATAAGGAATCTTTTATCTGGAACCACCATGAGTGTCATCATTTGAGAGAACGTTGAGTGTGTTCTGGAGAGAGATTGAGGTGTGAATTATCTACGCTTGGTGTGAAATCATAACCGATGTTGACTAACCATTGATCTGGATCAAAATCATCAAATGGGTCTTGAGAATCTTACCATTCCATTTGTGGGATAACTTTAAGAGGTTTCCAGTAAGGATTCCATTCTACTGGGCCTACATGGTCAAGTTCAAATTTGGTAGTTTCAGAAAGAGGTTCTGTCCAAGCACCATCAAAACGGGTTTTATAAATCTTTTTATCAATTTTGAGCTGCTAAGTGTATTCTGAATGATAGTTTCCCCATGGAACTTCATCTTGGAGCTCTGACCAATTTTGCTTGGGAAACTTGTGATTCATTTCACAAATTTGTCTCTGAAATTCAATGTATTCAACTAGGTGATCAAACTGAGAATCAAATAGCGAATATCTTTGGGAGCTGTAAATTGCTGCATAGGGGAAACACTGGGGGTCTTTTGTCAAACAACTACAATATCTGTGAAAGATTAAAATAATATGAAGATCAGGAAGAACTTTTGTATATCTCTCATAGGTTTCAATCCATTGGATCCAAATAGGAATGGGTCTGAACCAGGTGAAGAAAAACTTAAGATGTTGGTGACTGGGGTTCAACTGGTGTTTGGTAGGGCTGATGGTTGACTGCTGAAAAAGGTGAAGAAGAGTTTTGAGCTTTGAAAAGGGGAATTCTATAGTAATATAGTAAAGGTGACAAAGGTACCACATAAAACAAACTGTTTCTTTTGGGAAACAAAGAGGTTCAAGAAATTTAAAGGGATGGATAAAAGGATAATCTGAGTGTATACCAAGAGATTGAAAAGAGGTGTTTCCAAACTTTTTGAATATTTTGGACTGATATTTGAGTAAGAGGTGTGAGGCTTTTTGGTCAAGGGTTTGAGTGACAAGAAATTTGGGTAACTCTGGAGGAAGATTTTTTACGGGAAGGTTAAGAAATTCATCAAGTAGATCGAATTCATCAGGTAGATCAAATTCATCATCAAGGTGAGGTTTTTAAGAAGAAGGGAAAAGAGGGTTATTTGAGGAAGAGGCTTGTGAAGAAAAAGGTGTTAGGTACATCATGGAAATGACTGGAATAACCTGCAAGGTGTTTGAAAGAGGTTTTGAAGGAGGTCTTGTGAGCATGTCTGGGATGAGGTTGTCTTTGCCTTTTATATGTACGATGGTGAAGGAGTATTATAAGAATCACTGTGATAGCCTGAGTAACTGTGCATTTGGCATTTTTTTCTTTTTAAAATTGAGCATCTGATCAAAGGCTGACATGTCTAATTTCACGAGAAAGTGAAATCCAATGAGGTAAAATTCAAATCTTTTGATACCATACTTTACAGCTAAAATCTCTTTTAGTGTAGAGCGATAATAGAGTTTCGAATCTTTGAATTTTCCACTTTTGTAACCACAGATTTGTCTGGTGTGAAGATGTTATAACTCGAAGCTGCTTGTTGTTGTTGTTGTTTCTGACGAAACTGATTTTGAAGGTCTGCAAGTTGAATCTTTAGGCTCTTCATTTCTTTCTCTCGTTCAGTGAAAGCATAAGTGAAT
Organism: Durio zibethinus; assembly: GCF_002303985.1. Next base: position 1,234,052 of record NW_019167949.1, on the reverse strand, counting down.
CCAGTGTTGGTTTCAGTCATGTATCTGAGTTCTTGATCAAGTGTGATTATCCTTGACTGAATTTCAAGAATAATATTTTGCAGATTGATAAGGCTCTGATCAAAGTGTTGACTGACTTGGTCCAACTTATGTTCGATTCTGTGCAGGTATTAATTCTACTGGAGAGAATTTTTAGCCTACTAGTTTAAAACTGCTTCAGCATGAGAAACACTTTTTTGGTTTCCATATTCATCTCTGTCAGTGGAAGTGGGGATTTTTGGAATGTATTTGTATTGGTCTTTATGAAATTCTTTAAAATGAGGGAAATTTGAGCTTCGGTAAGTTGGTTGCATCATGGAGATTTGTGGTAAAGGTGTGGGTAAAGGTTGGGTGGAAGTTTGGGTGGAATCTGGTTTTTGTGTGGGTTGATTTGAGTAGGTTTGAGGGTGTGGTTTGCCTTTCTTAGGATAGATGACATAATAGTCAAACTTTCCTAAGAGTTCACCAAGGAGATCAACTTCAGGGTCTCCATTTTCATATCTTTCTTTGAGCTTTTGCTGGGAAGACTTTTTTTTCTTTTGCTTCTTTGGAATGTCATCATCATCATCATCAAGGAAGCTTGTATCTGCATCTATCTAGCATTCTTTACATTGACAATTTATGTCCCAATAGCAGTGTCCTTCTGGAGATCTATATGCATACACGGGATTTCCATTGGACTGAAAGTGTGTGACTAGAACATCAAAGAGATCAACATGACATCTTTGCATCATAAATTAGGTTGGAAAGATTGTTGGAAGAGGAACATCCTTTCCTTTGCTATGATCAAATTCAATTGTGACAGTACCATCCTGATTTGTCTTGTAGGTTGGATCAAAGTGTTCAATTGGTTCATCTTGTTTCCAAATCTTTTGATAACTTATCGTCCACGTCTTTGGGAAAAGGTGGCAAGTTCTTCATTGAAAATCTATTTTGGAATATGAACATGTTTAGGAGTTCTGTCTTCTGTTTCCATTTTAACAAAAACTGCATCACTGGAGTGTGAAAAAGGCAAGTTAATGACATGATCTTGAACTCTATATGCCATCTGATAGTGAAGGGTTGCCTGGAGGCCTTTCATTTCTGTGCTTACGATTTGGACTTGAACTTTTAAAACATCTAACAGGGTTAGATCATGAAGAGACATATTATAATTTGAAAAGACTGTGAAGAAGACAGTTCCTGCATTGAGTGTCGTCTCGACGATTCCAAAGACTGCATGCTTGTAATCTTTAAATCTAGTGTCCAATAAAGCCATTCTGGTACAGACAGGAATTTCATTTCTACCATAAAAGGTTAAGGCGATTTTGATAGCACCAAAGTGAATGTGAATGTATCCTTGTTCTGACCACTGGTGAGAAAATTCTTCTGGGATCTGAAGAGTAACAAAGTGCTCTTGAGGTCCTGCTGGAAGAATACATTGATCAAAGTTTGTGGCTTGAACATACTCTTTTGGAGCTAGATATTTGGGTTTTAAAAGAGTTCTTAAAGATCTAGTAAGAGAAGGGGAGGAGTTTGAGAAAGTTGTATAAGGATTTACAAGAGGTAAAATTGTTTGTTGGGTTTTCTTTTCTTCTGAAATGTAATCTACTTCATATACCTGCCGCTGTGTATAGAAATGGTATCAGAGCTTATAGCTTGCCAAGATAGTGAGAAGAAAGTCATGTTTCTAAAGTTTTGATTATTGAAATTGGAAAAGAAAAAGCCAAAAGAGAGTCTTATTTTCATGGATCTATCCACTCTTAGCACTTCTAGTTCTCAACTTTCTTCCTCCAGATCTTCTTTTAGTTTGTCCTCTTCTCCATCTCCTGTACTTAAAAAGTCCTCCCCTTCTAAGCTTAAATTCTTATATGAAGCAGTTTACATTTCAGAAGAAAAAAAAACCTAACAAACAGTTCTATCTCTTGTAAATCCTTATACAACTTTCTCAAACTCCTCTCTTTCTCTTACTAGATCTTTAAAAATTCTTTTAAAACTCAAATATCCAACTCCAAAAGAGTATGTTCAAGCCACAAACTTTGATCAATATATTCTTCCAGCAGGACTTCAAGAGCATTTTGTTACTCTTCAGATCCCAGAAGAATTTCCTCACCAGTGGTCAGAACAAGGATACACTCACATTCACTTTGGTGCTATCAGAATCGCCTTAACCTTCCATGGTAGAAATGGAATTCCTGTCTGTACCAAAATGGCCTTATTGGACACTAGATTTAAAGATTACAAGCATGCAGTCTTTGGAATCATCGAGACGACACCCAATACAGGAACTGTCTTCTTCACAGTCTTCCCAAATTATAATATGTCTCTTCATGATCCAACCCTGTTAGATGTTTTAAAAGTTCAAGTCCAGATCGTAAGCACAGAAATGAAAGGCCTCCAAGTAACCTTTCACTATCAGATGGCATATAGAGTTTAAGATCATGCCATTAACTTACCTTTTTCACACTCCAGTGATGTAGTTTTTGTTAAAATGGAAATAGCAGACAGAACTCCTAAACATGTTCATATTTCAAAACAGATTTCTAATGAAAAACTTGCCACCCTTTTCCCAAAACGTGGATGATAAGTTATCAAAAGATTTGGAAACAAGATGAACTAATTGAACATTTTGATCCAACCTACAAGATAAATCAGGATGGTAATGTCACAATTGAATTTGATCACAGCAAAGGAAAGGATGTTCCTCCTCCAACAATCTTTCCAACCCAATTTATGATGCAAAGATGTCATGCTGATCTCTTTGATGTTCCAGTCACACACTTTCAGTCCAATGAAAATCCCGTGTATGCATATAGATCTCCAGAAAGACACTGCTATTGGGACATAAATTGTCAATGCAAAGAATGCCAGATAGATGCAGATACAAGCTTCCTGGATGATGATGATGATGATATTCTAAAGAAGTAAAAGAAGAAAAAATCTTCCCAACAAAAGTTCAAAGAAAGATATGAAAATAGAGACCCTGAAGTTGATCTCCTTGGTAAACCCTCAGGAAAGTTTGACTATTATGTCATCTATCCTAAGAAAGATAAACCATACCCTCAAACCTACTCAAATCAACCCACACGAAAATCAGATTCCACCCAAAATTCCACCAAACCTTTACCCAAACCTTTACCACATATCTCCATGATGCAACCAACTTACCCAAGCTCAAATTTCCTTCTTTTTGAAGAATTTCATAAAGACCAATACAAACACATTCCAAAAATCCCCACTCCCACTGACAGAGATTAATATGGAAACCAAAAAAGTGTTTCTCGTGCTGAAGCAGTTTTAAACTGGTAGACTGAAAATTCTCTCTAGCAGAATTCATACCTGCATAGAATCGAACATAAGTTGGACCAAGTCAGTCAACACTTTGATCAGAGCCTTGTCAATCTTCAAAATATTATTCTTGAAATTCAGTCAAGGATAATCACACTTGATCAAGAACTCAGATACATAGTTGAAACCAACACTGAAATCACTTATGCTTTCATTGAACGAGAGAAAGAAATGAAGAGCCTAAAGATTCAACTTGCAGACCTTCAAAATCAGTTTCGTCAGAAACAACAACAACAATAAGCAGCTTCGAGTTACAACATCTTCACACTATATCACACTGGTATGCATGATACTCCTTACCAAGCCTATACTCCTCCTCTATTTCAACCATACAATCCTTCAACCTCACCTCTAAAACTTTTTTTCACACCTTTTCAGTACAAACCTCCCCCAACATCTATCCCAACATCCTCACAACCAACACAATTCTTCACTCTTATCTTAGACCAACCAGACCAATCCTCTTTCGGTACAACTAAAAAATGGATTCACAGATTTTGAAAAAAATAATTAGTTGATCCAAAACCCAAAAAAATAGCAGAACAACCACTTTTTCAACCTTCAAAACCAAAACCAAAACCAAGCTCAAGTTTCACACCTCAAAACCCTACACCAGAACCAACCAAAAAACCTGTACAACTTATGATTTCTCCTACACAAACCCTTCCAGAAATACTTCACCAGATGGCACAAGACAATCTTCCTCAGTTCTCTCTTGAAGATATTTTTTCCTCTACCTTTGAGACTGAATCTCACATGGACACTGTCAAATCAAATAAATTAATTGAAATAGATAATACTGATGACTCAGATGAAATGATGCTCCATCAGATTTTCATGACAGAACCAACAGTTGAAGTTCCAAATGATACTCCAAAAGTCCATAACCCTGATGCAATGGATGCTGAACAACACCCTCCTCCATAACAATCACATGCTCCTCCTTCAACATCAAAATTCTCAGTTTTTACCATTGATGATGTTCTTCCTTCAAAATGGCCCTCAAGATTTCAAGAATTCTTAGCATGGGGACTCGTTGAATTGAATTCTCATCCCAATGTTACGATGAACACAGTTTTGATCAGATTTGTTTCCAGACTAGTTGAAACTCTGTAAAATTTTTGGGACAACATTGGTGAATACAAACAACTCCAGTTTCTTCAATGCCCAATAATCACAAACGTTGTCTCTCAATTTGCAGTAATCTTTTGTGGATAAGAAACTCACAGATTGAAAAAGATCAGAGAGTAATTCTTCAGACTAAAATGCTGTTCTCTCCATCCAAAAGACCTTGACAGACACTATCAACAATTTTTCCAGTATTTTTACATACTTGGTGGATTCGATGATGTCAACTTAAAGCAAGCATTTCTTAATTCTGTTCTAGAAGAACTTACCCAGCAAACAAGAACCCAGTTAAACCTCAGATCCCTTGATGTTAAATCTATAACCCTTGGAGACATCTACAAAATGATGCTGAAAGCCCTTGATAAAATTTGCAAAGAGCACAAATACATCAAAACCTTGGTGCACAACTTCAAAAAGCTAGAAAAGTCATGTTCTTACTCCTCCTCAGGACTTCAAATCAAATGTTCCTTCAAAGATCCCACATATTTTTGCAGCAACAAGAAAAAGAAGCATTTCAGAAGATTCAGACCTTTCCAGACCTTCAATAATCTTCAGACCCAGACACAAGAAGTTTTACAGATATGCTGATAAACCTAAAAGATTTCAAAGATTCAAATTTACAAGAAAAAAGAAAGACCCAAAGATTAAAAGCTCAAAATATTTTCTCTGTGGAAAAACCAAGATATTTTTCAAAGAACTGCCCAAAGTCAGACAAAAAGTCAGTCAATATGATCCAAGACATTGCTACTATCTCAGGTATCAATCTCTCAGATGATGATCTTGAATCAATTTTCTCCCTTTAATGATGAGCAGAATGAAAGATCCCTGTTTATGATTAAGTAGTTTGATGATGATGAGTATGTAGATTCAGACTACTCAGAATACTCAGATGATTTCACAGATGATCAATGTTATGAGTATATGTCAGTTCAAGAACTCCAAAAAATCCAAACCCTTCAACCTCTAAAATTACCCTTAGCTCAGTATAGATCTTCCCTCACAAATATTCCCCTCCTATAATAGTCACAACTTTCTTTGATACTGGTACAGCCCAAACCATAGCAAACTCCCTTGTCTTACCCAAACACTTTTAGACCAAATAGAAAACCTTCTTCAAAACCGTTGATAAAAATGTATTTTCTACAGACTTTGTCAGCAACCCTGTTACCCTTCAAATTTTTTCAGGATGTAACTCAAAAGATTTTAAGATCTCTACTTCTCCAAAAAGACCTTGTTATTGGTTTCGATATCATTACCAGTATACCAGATTTAAAGCTTAGTGTTAACGGTATCAAGTTTGAAAGTTATTTTAGACCTTGGAAAAACCTTCACAACCTCTTCACCCTAACCCTTCAACCAGATGTTTTTCAAGATTTCAAACACAAGTTTATTCACTTTTCATGTGCAGAAACTCACTCAGATTTCTTTCAGAAATGTGATCACCCACTTTGACAAAACCCAAAATTTTTTATTTATCTTTCCTTTAAAAAAGATGAAAATGCTAATCCTACAAAAGTTAGTCATTCAGGCATGAACCCAGTTCATTTCAAGCAAGCAATCCAAGAATGCTCTTTTCTTCAGGCTCAAGGATTAATTGAACCAACCTTCTCTCCATGGGCGTGTGAAGCATTTTATGTCAACAAACGTTCAAAACAAGTTCGTGAAAAATTAAGATTGGTAATCAATTACAAGCCTCTTAACATTTTCCTTGCAGATGATAAGTTTCATCTTTCAGACAAAAAACTTTTGTTCACAAATCTAGCAAATGCAAAAATCTTCTCAAAGTTTGATCTCAAAGTAAGATTTTGGCAACTAGGTATACATCCACAGAACATATACAAAACAGCGTTTTGCATTCCTCAACACCATTTTCAGTGGACCGTAATGCCTTTTGGATTAAAAGTTGCTCTTTCACTGTTCCAGAAAGCCATGACTAAGATATTTGCTCCAATTCTTGATAATGTCTTGATTTACATTGATGACATCTTACTGTTCTCTCCTGATGACACCTTTTATGCACAGTTATTAGATAAGTTCCAGCGTATTGTTCAATAGTATGGGATAATGCTTTTAGAGAAAAAGATGATCATTGGTGTTACAAAAATTGATTTCCTAGGCATGCATCTCAAAGATGGTCAGTACATTGCTCAACCTCATATTGCTCAGTCACTTGCAGATTTCCCTGATGCAAATCTCTCAAAGAAGTAAATCCAGTAATTTCTCGACATAGTCAATTACATGAATGAATTTCTCTTAGATATTGCCCAGCTTACATATCCACTCAGATAGATGCTCAAAAAAGAACCACCCACGTGGTCTCAAGTCCAGACAAATGCAGTACAAACCTTCAAGATAAAAGTAAAGTCACTTTTCACTTTAAAGATTCCATCAGATGGTAAAAGAATATTATAGACCGATGCTAGTGAATAGTTCTGGTCAGTAATCCTTTTAGAAGAAAAAGATGGAACCAGATAAATCTGTGGTTACAAAAGTGAAAAATTCAAAGATTCAGAACTCTATTATCACTCTACACTAAAAGAGATTTTAGCTGTAAAGTATGGTATCCAAAGATTTGAATTTCACCTCATTGGATTTCACTTTCTCATGAAATTAGATATGTCAGCCTTTGATCAGATGCTCAATTTCAAAAAAAAAAATGCCAAATGCACAGTTACTCAGGCTATCACAGTGGTTCTCACAGTACTCCTTCACCACCACACATATAAAAGATAAAGACAACCTCATCCCAAACATGCTCACAAGACCTCATTCGAAACCTCTTTCAAACACCTTGCAGGTTATTCCAGTCATTTCCATAATGTACCCAACACCTTCTTCTTCATAAGCCTCTTCCTCAAATAACTCTCTTTTCCCCTCTTCTCAAAAACCTCACCTTGATGATGAATTTGATCTGCCTGATGAATTCCTTAACCTTCTCGTAGAAAATCTTCCTCCAGAGTTACTCAGACTTCTTGTCACTCAAACCCTTGACCAAAAAACCTCTCACCTCTTGCTCAAATATCAGTCCAAAATACTCAAAAAGTTTGGAGACACCTCTTTTCAATCTCTTGGTATACACCATGATTATCCCTTTATCCATCCCTTTAAATTCCCTGAACCTCTTTGTTTTCCAAAAGAAACAGTTTGTTTTATGTGGTACCTTTGTCACCTTTACTATATTGCTATAGAATTCCCTCTTCCAATGCTTAAAACACTTTTTCACCTTTTTCAGCAGTCAACCATTAACCCTACCAAACACCAGTTGGACCCCAGTCACCAACATCTCAAGTTTTTCTTCACTTGGTTCAGACCCATTCCCATTTAGATCCAATGGATTGAAACCTATGAGAGATATACAAAAGTTCTTCATGATCCTTATATTATTTTAATCTTTCACAGATCTTGTAGCTGTTTGACAAAAGATCCCCAGTATTTCTCTTATATAGTAATTTACAGCTCTCAAGGATATTCACTGTTTGATTCTCAGTTTGATCACCCAGTTGAATACATTGAATTTCAGAGATAAATTTATGAAATGAATCATAAGTTTCCCAAGCAAAATTGGTTCGAGCTCCAAGAAGAAGTTCCATGGGGAAACTATCCTTCAGAATACACTTATTAGCTCAAAATTGATAAAAAGATTTATGAAATCCACCTTGATGGTGATTGGACAAAACCTCTTTCTGAAACTACCAAATTTGAACTTGACCATGCAGGCCCAGTAGATTGAAATCTTTACTGGAAACCTCCTGAAGTTATCCCACAAATGGAATGGCAAGATTCTCAAGACCCACTTGATGATTTTGATCCAGATCAATGGTTAGTCAACATCGACTATGATTTCACAATAGGCGTAGATAATTCACACCTCAACCTTTCTTTAGAACACACTCAACGTTCTCTCAAATGATGACACTCATGGTGCTTCCAGACAGAAGATTCCCTATTCTAATCCAATATTGTATAATTATGCGTGATGCTCCAAAAGACTCCACAGAAGTTGATAATGATGCCTTCACATCAAGACAACCTTATGTCAAGTCTTCATCAACTTTATGTCTTAGTTAAGTCATAATAAGTCATTGTATTTTAGTATGAGTCATAATGATGAGTCATCGTACCATAAGTGATGAGTCACTATACCATAATAATGAACTTTTGTACTATAGTAATGAGTCATTGTACTTTAGTTATGACTCACCATCCTTTAGCTTTATCTTAAGCCCCTTGTAAAGTTGTTTTATCCTAGTCTTGTCTTATTAGGCTACTATTCTTTTACTTTTTCCATGTATAAATAGAATGTTACTTCTCTAGGAAGTAATCATCCAACAAGAATTGAAGAAAAATAAAAAATCCCTTGTAACAAAACCTTCCTTTATAAAATATGTTTGGCTAAAAACCTCTCTTCTCTTTTGGTGCTTCCATCTTCTTTTTTCCATAGTTACATATTTTAGCTTCATAACTTCTCTTCAAACTATTCAAAGTTTGTAGTGATACAAGTTAAGTATGCTCTGCAGTTGCCATATTATTATGGATCCTCTGCATCAGAAATTCTTGTTACTCTGTTAAATAGATCGTTGATCCCTTTCCCTCAGCCAAAGAAAAGTCATATCGCCCCAAGATCATACTAATAGTAAGTTACTATAATGAAAGACATATCTCCATAAAAGTCAGGCCCCCAGTTCGACGTTAAAGCCAAAAAGGCACCAGAGTCTTGAACATTGGCTAGAATATCTTGGTTATATGTCTGATCTATGAAAAGCTTATGGTTGGTATTATCTTGTCAAGTTTGATCGATCTACATGCTGTTGTCATAGTACCAGATAGTATTGTCAGGATTTTACCACTTGGAGAGCCCAGAACTGAAGCCGTGTCAGTTACCAAAGCCTTGGCCGTACTATCTGCCACTGTGTATAAAAAGGTCATCTTTGAATTTGGATAAGACATGACAGCTACATGTGGCCCCACATGTGCAATAAATAAAATTAATGGCAGCGCCCACGTGCTTGTTTTGCTTTCAGATGGAAATACACCATATTTTCTAAAGCCCAAGATAAAACCCAAAACTAGTTAATTTTCCCATTGGATTAGACTCAGGCTTCAGAAGCCAATTATCACTCTACACTAAAAGAGATTTTAGTTGTAAAGTATGGTATCCAAAGATTTGAATTTCACCTCATTGAATTTCACTTTCTCGTGGAATTAGATATGTTAGCTTTTGATCAGATACTTAATTTAAAAAAGAAAAAAATACCAAATACACAGTTACTCAGGCTATCACAGTGGTTCTCACAGTACTCCTTCACCATCGCACATATAAAAGGCAAAGACAACATCATCCCAGACATGCTCACAAGACCTCCTTTGAAACCTCCTTCAAACACCTTGCAGGTTATTCCAGTCATTTTCATAATGTACCCAACACCTTCTTCTTCACAAGCCTCTTCCTCAAATAACCCTCTTTTCCTCTTTTCTCAAAAACCTCATCTTGATGATGAATTTGATCTACCTGATGAATTTTTTAACCTTCCCGTAGAAAATCTTCCTCCAGAGTTACCCAGATTTCATACCACTCAAACCCTTGACTAAAAAGCCTCACACATCTTGCTCAAATATCAGTCCAAAACACTCAAAAAGTTTGGAGACACCTCTTTTCAATCTCTTAGTATACACCCTGATTATCCTTTTATCCATCTCTTTAAATTCTCTGAACCTCTTTATTTCCCAAAAGAAACAGTTTGTTTTATGTGGTACCTTTGTCACCTTTACTATATTGCTATAGAATTCCCCTTCCAAAGCTCAAAACCCTTCTTCACCTTTTTCAGCAGTCAACCATCAACCCTACTAAACACCAGTTGGACCCCAGTCACCAACATCTCAAGTTTTTCTTCACCTGGTTCAGACCCATTCCCATTTGGATCCAATGGATTGAAATCTATGAGAGATATACAAAAGTTCTTCATGATCCTTATATTATTTTAATCTTTCACAGATCTTGTAGTTGTTTGACAAAAGACCCCCAGTATTTCCCTATGGAGTAATTTACAGCTCTTAAAGATATTCGCTGTTTGATTTTCAATTTGATCACCCAGTTGAATACATTGAATTTCAGAGACAAATTTGTGAAATGAATCACAAGTTTCTCAAGCAAAATTGGTCAGAGCTCCATGATGAAGTTCCATGGGAAAACTATCCTTCAGAATACACTTATCAGCTCAAAATTGATAAAAAGATTTATGAAACCCGCCTTGATGGTGATTAGACAAAACCTCATTCTGAAACTATCAGATTTGAACTTGACCATACAAGCCCAGTAGATTGAAATCCTTACTGGAAACCTCTTGAAGTTATCCCACAAATGGAATGGCAAGATTCTCAAGACCCACTTGATGATTTTGATCCAGATCAATGGTTAGTCAACATCGGTTATGATTTCACACCAGGCGCAGATAATTCACCCCTCAACCTCTCTCCAGAACACAACGTTCTCTCAAATGATGACACTCATGGTGCTTCCAGACATAAGATTTCCTATTCCAGTCCAATATTGTATAATTATACGTGATGTTCTAAAAAACTCCAAAGAAGTTGATAATGATGCCTTTACATCAAGATAACCTTATGTCAAGTCTTCATCAATTTTATGTCTTAGTCAAGTCATAATGAGTCATCGTACTTTAGTATGAGTCATAGTGATGAGTCACTATACCATAATAATAAACCTTTGTACTATAGTTATGAGTTATTGTACCTTAGTTATGACTCACCATCCTTTAGCCTTATCCTAAGCCACTTGTAAAATTGCTTTATCCTAGTCTTGTCTTATTAGGCTACTATTCCTTTACTTTTTCCATGTATAAATAGAATGTTACTTCTCTAGGAAGTAATCATTCAACAAGAATTAAAGAAAAATCGAAAATCCCTTGTAATAAAACCTTCATTTATAAAATATGTTTGGCTAAAAACCTCTTTTCTCTTTTGGTGCTTCCATCTTTCTTTTTCCATAGTTACATCTTTTAGCTTTATAACTTCTCTTCAAACTATTCAAAGTTTACAGTGATATAAGTTAAGTATGCTCTGCAGTTGCCATATTATTATGGATCTTTTACATCAGAAATTCTTGTTACTCTATTAAATAGATCGTTGATCCCTTTCCTTCAACCAAAGAAAAGTCATACCGCCCCAAGATCATACTAATAGTAAGTTACTATAGTGAAAGACATATCTCCATAAAAGTCAGGCCCCCAGTTCGACGTTAAAGTCAAGAAGGCGCCAGAGTCTTGAACACCAACTAGAATACCTTGGTTATATGTTTGATCTATGGAAAGCTTATAATTGGTATTATCTTGTCAAGTTTGATCGATCTACACACTATTGTCATAGTACCAGATAATATTATCAGGACTCTACCACCCGGAGAGCCCGAAATTGAAGCCATGTCAGTTGCCAGAATCTTGACCATACTACCTACCGCTGTGTATAGAAAGGTCCTCTTTGAATTTGGATAAGACATGAGAGCTACATGTGGCACCACATGTGCAATAAATAAAATTAATGGCAGCGTCCACGTGCTTGTTTTGCTTTCAGATGGAAATACACCATATTTTCTAAAGCCCAAGACAAAACCCAAAACTAGTTAATTTTCCCATTGGATTAGACTCAGGCTTCAGAAGCCCAACATTATGATGTTTTACTTTAAATTGGGCCGTTAATTAAAGCTAGTCCTTAAGAGCCTGTCAAAGAGTATTCCAACCTGGGCCAAGTCTGCCACAGAGCGATATTGGACTCAGAGATGAGTTGTGCTGGATTCCTATAATTGGATTTTCATTTGAAATATGTAAGTCTATATTCCAAGTTGGTCATGATGGGCTGCTCTTCCAATTCAATATCGGCCCAAAATTCTACTTTTTTTTTCTTTAAAGAAAATACTTGAACTTATCTATACTCCTATTTATTAAAAGAATCCCTTAAATCTTCTACACATAATAAATTATCTATTTTATTGTATAAAATAAAAATTATAAATTTTTATTTCATTTTAATTATACTCATTAAATTTTAAAAATTAATGAAAAATATTCAATTGACATAATTTTTAAAATAATGTCCTTCAATTCATCTAAATAAATATAGGTATTTTTTTATAAATAAATTAGTTAAGTAAAAAATATTTACAAAAGTTAAATATTTTATATTTTCAAAATTTTAATTATAATAAAATAAAATTTTCAAGAGGGATACTTATTTCTCTCTTTGGGTAAGATTTGAGAGCTTATCCGATTATTAATGTGAAATGTGAAAGTGAGACAAAAAAGTTTATCATAGCACTATGCTGGAAATTTTTGACAATAAAGGAGCTAGGGCGACCAGATAGAATAGAATTTAAAATAGAATGGAGACAACCGAGTTGGCACCCTGAGTCCATATCATATTTTGACTCGGAAAGATTCAGTGTACGAAGGGATCTTTATTGGCAAAGTTACAGCAGCAAGGCCCCATCGATGCATGAATATAAGGCCATTCTTTGAACCTGAGTAGCGCAGTTCACACTGACTTCCAAGCCCCACGTCCTCAATGTACTCGGGAGGCCCCACGTATCAAAAATACCCATTCTCATTTGTCATTTGTCATGTGTTTCATTTAAGAACCCTCGCATGTTCTTATCTCCAACCGATAAGCCCAAACGCGCTGTTCCCAATTGTTAAATTGACCATTTTCCTCCTTTTTTTTCCACATGAATTTACAAAATCAAACTACATTTCCTTTTTTTTTTTCATTCCTTGTTTGTCACCTGAGCTTGTGTACAGACAAGAGTCTACGCCAAGTGTGTCTATGAGAAATGACAGTAAGCTTTGCTGTCGACACGAGCAAACAGGGTCTCCATGCCAAGTATCATCCCAAGCCCATTTTAAGACACGTTTCAGGAAAGCTTAATTACCTCCATTTGAGCTCTTATCGCCCTTTTCTGTCGTATAAATACCATTAACCTCTTTCAAGCAATGTGCTTATCAATCACTTTCCTCATTTTTTTTCTTCCCCCCGTTCTCTGTTGGAACAATTTCAACATCAGTCATGGATGGGTTTGGAGACAGAAAACAAGTCAAGAAGCCTGCACAAGCAAGCTCGAGAAAAGGGTGCATGAGAGGAAAGGGAGGTCCAGAGAATGCTCTCTGCACTTATAAAGGGGTCAGGCAAAGAACTTGGGGCAAATGGGTCGCTGAAATTCGTGAACCCAACCGTGGTGCACGTCTTTGGCTTGGAACTTTTGACACCTCTCATGAAGCTGCAATGGCTTATGATACTGCCGCCCGCAAACTCTACGGCTCCGATGCCAAGCTCAACTTGCCAGAATTATGTGTCAACCCTCAATATCCAACTTCTTCAGCTAATGCTCAGGCTGCTCCAATAGGGAACCATCCTAAAAAGGTGAACAATCCAGGTACGAGTTCATCAAATAGCCCAATTTTCATGGCCAATAATATTACACCAGTGTACAATAATGACTCAGTCATGTCTTTCCACAACGAGAACATTGATTCTCAAGGGAACCTGGCGGAGAACAATGCAAAATTTGGGCAGAATGAAGATGGAATTGATGGGTTCTGGGAGAATATGAGTGTGAACTTGCCTGTTTTAGATGACTCCATTTGGGCAGAGGCTGCTATGTCATTAGATTTCCCAGTGATGGATGATCCAGGCAGTTTTGCTGGCAACCTTGTGGACGCAACGGGCTGGGACGCCTTGCAATCCCCGTGGTGCATGTGAAGCTAAGCTAGCTGTTAGCTACGTGGAACGTAAAATTCACATAGTCTTCTGTGCATAAATGTGTAAATAGAATTCTGCAGTGTCCTACTGTCTTACACTCTATAGTAACAGCCACGAAAACCACATGTGTTTTTCTGGGTTTGTCGTGGCCATAAGTTTTTTTTCTTTTTTCTTTTATTTATGTTTCTGTAAATATCAGTCACGCGCTGTTCTAGCCAGCCAGCTTCTATGTCGAGCTGCAACACATGTTTCGTCCTAGAATAATTTCTAAAACAACCAACAGTAGTAAGTTTTTCTATCTCATTACTTGGTTTCTGTCAGAAATGGATGGGCTAAAATTAATTAATCCAAAGCTTTTATGATCAGTATCCATAATATTTGCAGATGTTAAAGAATTTTCTACGTTACACTAAAAACGTTGAAAAAAAAGAAAAAGAATCCATGTTTAGTTCGAAACGCTTATTACGCACTTTATTGATAATAATCTTCTTGTTCTCTTTCTCTTGTCAGCATCAGCAGTTTTTCCGAGTACATTTGTTCCGTTTTTTTGCTGATACATACAAAGAAAAAACATTTGTTCGGTTTTTATTTTTCCAACAAAAGACCAAACCTTTGTTCACCCCCTTGTTTTTGCTGAGAACTTTTGTTCAGTGTTCACACACTAATTTTAAAACCCAAAACATTATCCATCATGACAGGCAGGGGGCATGTTCCAATTAGCTACCATATTGTTAGAAAATACTATTAAATTCTGCTAAATAGAGTAATTGACAGGAAACTATAAAAGGCTACAAAATATTTTCCCAAGGGATTCCAATATCTGTTGTGAAGCCATAAAGAATCAGCTTCGATAGCATATCCATCTTGATTTCGATGCCAACTATAGGTCCGAGCAAAATTCTATTAAATTTGAAAAAATCGAAAAAAATTTAAATTTTCAGAGGAAATTGGATAATTATAAGGTTGAGTAAAATTTAGTTAAAATCAAAAAAATAAAAAATAAAAACTGAATTTTTAAAGGAAATGAGTAGGATAATTTGAGTTATATAAGTATTTTGATTATTATTTCGGTTTAAATAATTAAAATGATCGGTTTTTTATTTTAAAATACCTAAACCAAATAAGTTAAAATATTCTACTTAATACAAAATAAATAATTAAAAAATATATATGATATAGGTGTATCCAATGATATGATATAGATATATTTAATATAAGAAACAAAAACTAGAATTATCAAACTCAAAAAAATCGATCGAAACTGATTATTTTAATTTAATTTAATTTTTTTTTATACATATCGATTAATTTGATTTTTATAATAAATTAAATTGATTAAATTAATTATTTAATTTTTATAATTAAATTAATCAAATCAATCATTTACTCACCACTAATGTCACATAAAGGAGGTATTTTGATTTATTGATACTATAATTTTGTAATAAAATATGTGGTGCGGCTACTGTGGATCTGTCCCTGAGAATAAACCATCAAGCATCAACCCTGACAAAGAGTCACCAAATAATCCAGATTTGGACAGTAAATTTCCTGTTGGTGATAAATGATGAACAAGTGCACATTTAATGAGCAAATAATAACACCCAAATACGAGTTCTCAAAGTTCTCCAAGTGGAGTTTGGTTTTCCATAGATCGCCAAAAGGTGAGGCATAGGGTTCTGATCTGGTCATCTCTGAATAAGTTGAGGATCAGTATCTTTTCCCGCATATATGCAGTGGTAAGTAGCATTCCATTGTAATTGCATCCCATATCACAATTCATGTATATAGATCCCAGCAGCTAATCTTAGAAAGAAATAATGTGAAAGATGCAATCAAGTTCAACTCATAAAAAATTCCTTCTAGAAGTGTTGGAAATTTGAGAAAAAAGGACAGTATAATGGGCTAAATTCTACAGTCTGACTGGCTATGGTTTCTGTTCCCTTGGAAATGCTTAGATATCTATTACCCAGTCAGAAGTTTTACACATAGGCCTTAGATGGTCTAAAAACCTAGGTTGAGAGACCCGAGAAAAATGGCCTAGAGGCCCAAATAATCACTGTTGGACCATGTTTGGATCTGCTAAGTGTTGGACCAAGTAATCTGGGCCATGTGTCATTTTTCTCAGGGAACGGTTTTGTTGATGCTATCACCCTCCAAAGACAGCCTACGTTCGCCCCTATGCACGGCCAGACCATGCATAAAAGCAACCGACAGGCGACAACCAATCAGCTTTTTCTCTTCGGTGGACTAGCTCTTATAGCCCTTGGAACCGGCGGTATCAAGCCATGCGTTACATGCATGATTATACAAGTATATGATGAAACAATGGGGCAGGCATCTCCTCAACGCAAACAACCTTTTTTTCTTTTTATATTAATGTACTTGACCACTCAAGTTTCTGCAAACTGCCGCTAGAAAATGAAACACCCAAATGGTCATAATTAGCCATCAATGATTTGCAGTTAGGACTTAGGACAATTCCATTGAGACAAAAACATTGTTTGGGCGAAAAGGAGTAACTAACTAAGACAGCAAAGATGAGAAAAACTTAAAAAGAAAAACAAAATGATGCATATTCCATTGACATCATTAAAAGCTAAAGCATCTTATTATAAAACAAAATTGCTTTTGCAAAAGGTTACTAATTGGAAATTTCCTAATGATGCCAATCTCTTTAATGAAGCATTAATCTTGGGATCTGCTGGCCTACATTATTAATTCAACTAGGATTTTCAGTAGTAATTCTGACGTCAACACAGGATTTTAACAGGTGGGTGAATATAGGAATTCAACCAAGACACTTCTACTTCAAGCGATCTATTAATGCAGTAAATTTGTAAATTTAGTGATAAGGGATCAATCTCTTTTAAGTTTTTACATACAGTTAAGAAAGACTTCTTGTTGAGATCATCTTCTATAATTTATTTTTGATGTCCATTACATAAATAGTGCCATTAGAATCATTTAACAACATTCTTTTTCTGGTACGTAAAATTAATACGGATTGATTTCTTGCCACTAAAATTAAAAATTTAATCTTCTAACAATAAACCATGCCAACAACATTTGATTTCAAGTTATCCTAGCAAATTAGATATACACTTAGTTTGGTGAATTTAACTTTTAAGTACCAACTTGTTTATGCATGGAAAGAGTTGTAGTACAGACATTGAAAACAAATAATGGTTGGTTAAAGCAATAAGTTAAACCATACAGAAAATAGCCAATTGAAGCTAACTAAAAGTGCTGCTTGTTCAAGTTATTGCGCTTTTCCTTTTGTTCTTTTTAAAGCTTTGATAATCATATCACTTCCCCTCTATCTTCGATAGTGTTATCTGTTTGTCACTTCGCTTTGCATGTAATTTCCGTCACTCGCTTCCAAACATTATATAAATTTAGTTAACATCCAAATGTAGGAGAATGCATGTGGTGATATCCTGTCAGTTTCTTTCTTTATGACGCGTTTGATGTTTTGCAAACAACTTGTTTATAAATTTCATATGAAAGATCAAACAAAAAGGAAGAGTGGAAAAATCTTATATGATTATTCTTGGTGTAAATGAAAATTGTTTAATTAAAATAAGAGTGGTTATGATGGCATATAAAAGAAAAAAGAGCATGTTTCTTGCCTTCTTTAATCCAAAAAGGAATAGTATTGCAAAGCATTGTTGCTATGTGTGGGTCCAGTCAAATCATGCAACATAATGGTTTTGAGCATCAACTTCATAATTTGCATATCTTTTACCATCTTAAATCAAACCATAAAATGAACATGTAAAAAACATATGGGATTTTCAGGCCCCCATAGGCCACACAGGTGTGACAGTGATCATCATCATCCCCTTTCAAAAACGCTTCTCTTTTAACCCTCTCTGCTACTTGATAAAGCCATTGACTAATAAAAAAGAGGAAAAGGAAAACAAAATCATTCACACACAAACTTTCTGATATAGGCAGTGCTTCCCATTTGTCTCTGCCATTTTTTTTTAATCCATCAAGAAAAGTTAGGGGTTTTATAGTCAAACATTTTCAGCTGTGGGAGGGAGAAGTGGCTGAGTGAGGGATGGCTTGATATGGCTTGATGTTCTGCTGTTGCTGTGTTCCGGAGTCGACTGAATTGCAGCCTTTTCTTGAGCTGCAAACTTTCTCTCTTCACTTTTTCCCAAAAGCACTAGGTACAATCCTACTATGATCAACACTGCCCCAATGATCCTGTACATTTACAAAAAGAAAAAAAGAACTTGTGTTAAATTCATGTTCAGTGAAAAAAAGGTATCAATACTAAGTTGATCACAATTCACAAGCTTAATCATGACAGATATTTTGATCCAACGGTTGGGGACGAACATTTTGTCACCCAACTTTAGCAGATGATTGATGAGTTGGGAAGAAAAGGACACACTTACCCTCCCAAATAGAACTCTTCCCCTAAAGCAATGGAAGCCATAATGGCGACAACAAGAGTCTGAACAGGTTGATAAACGGCAACGAAGACAGGGCCACCTCTGTCAATGCACCATATCTGCACAGCGAATGCAATCCCTGATGCCACCACTCCCTGCAATTTCCACACAACTTTTTTGGTCTCGTTTCATTTTCAATAACCCACCACTTTTTTTTTCTAATGTACTACAACTTAACAACTATTAGAAGAAATCTTTGAGAATAAATGGTTAATAAATTCCACATGAACTTGAACTAAAATATTTTCTTATAAGCAACTATTTAGCACAGGTTGAAATGGTACACATTTAGGCTTTTATTTTCTGAAGTTAGCTTGAGGGACTTAATTTTGAAATTCCCCAGGGAGTACAGAAGCTCCCTTTGGGTTTTGAGAAGGTATTTTCATGAAGTAAAAAGACAGCAAACCAGCTTTCCCAGCCCAAGACATTTTAGAAAGATTTATCAAAACCCATAAAGCATTGCTTTTGACATGGATGTTCATTAAAATAAAAGATGTAGAAGGATCTTTCCGTTAAGCGAATCCCCTTTCACATTATAAAAGGAAAACCAAAAAGTAATTGTGTGCCAAGAATTTCAAGAAAGAATAACTCCCCTATGTGCCAAAATAACTTTTCTTTCACTGGTTATATAAAATGTTTTTCTCATTTTCCATGAATCGGAAGTAGCTAATGGTATTTCATTACTATCCTATATATAGGGTATATTTAATTGCTCAAAATTTATCTGCTAGCTGCTGGCCGGCTGTTGATTGAATTTATATATCCACTGAAATAATTTTACTTGAACCGAAAGTTGTGATCACTCAGCTTAAAGGATACTTTCCCTTACAAAAAAAAAAGTAATTCTGTGAATGGTTTGACTATGGACTGATGAGTTACTGACCGCATAGAGAATAGTGAAGAGTTCTCCGCCAGAATGGAAAATCCAAGCTTGAGGGTCTCTCTCAAAAAATGCGGCAATGATCAAGAACTGAATAAGACCAAAGAAACATGTATAGGAGGTCACGGAGAGTCTAGCTGGGTACTTCTTCAGGACTGGTGCCTGCAACACCAACCAGCCGGACCAGGACAAGCAATGGCCAATTAGATAGAGACAACCAAGGGTCCAGCTCTTTCCCTTTGCATCTCCCAATGAAACAAACATTGTTGTGGGTCTATTCAGAGGTGGAGCGGGGCTGTATACGGGTGGACCTTTGTATAGAGTTATCACTGATGCTCCAGCCACACACAAGATTGTTCCTATAACCTTCGCGATCCCATCTTTTCGATTTAGGCGCACTTTTTCTATCCTGAAAACAAGAACATGCAAATGAATACATTCAGACACATTTCTATGTCATGTCCCTGCGTATTTCTTAATTTATTTCCTGTAACTTAAATGTATACTATGTATAACAGAGGAATTACGTGCTTACCGGAGTATGGCTGCCATGAGAAAGGTAATGGCTGGGACAGAGTTTTGGATTGCTGATGCAAAGGTTGGTGTTGTGTTGTCTAAGCCCAGCAAGTAGAAACCTTGGTTTGCTGTGATTCTGTCACGTAAAAAAAGGAAATAAGACCAGTTAGTTTTGCTTTTATTACAGTACTGAACATGGTCCTAACCATGTGATGAATTAGCTTTTTTTTTTTTTTATACTTTAGAGTTTAGAGCATGGTCATGCGTACCCAACAAGAGCAAGGAGGAAGAATTGTAAAAGAAAATTTAGAGTAATAGCTGGTCTCTCCTTCCTGGACAAATAAGAAATAAATGTTTGAAAAACAAGTTAGGGTTTAGTACATCAAGGGGTTAAAAGCAAAGAGAAATGTGATTATGCTTGTATAGGAATGTTAGAAGTGATTTACTTTTCAAGAAAATATGCAAAGGGAAGGAGCAGAAGCAAAGCAATTATATTCCTATAAACTGTGAACACAAGTTTGCTAATGCCCATGTTAAGGGCAGCTCTGGAGACCACATGGAAACCTGCATAACCAAACTGCAAGGCCAACATGGCAATATGCAGCTGGAGCCTTTCAGGAACAGAAAACCACATCCTCTTAGCAGACGCTGAACCACC
The DNA here is from genome assembly GCF_002303985.1 of Durio zibethinus. The sequence continues at coordinate 1,213,294 of NW_019167949.1, read as the reverse complement.
GGCATCAGCCATTGAAGCAAAGTCTTGAGACTAACAGAAACGGAAAAAGTGAATTTAACAAGAGATTAAGGAAACTTGAGGATGGGGAGCTAGGGAATGAAGTGGTGGTATAAATATACTCCAAGGAGGGAGAAAAAAAAATGGAGATTTTAATGTGGATGGCCCCACAAGGGCCCTAAAAATACATTATGTCAACTGTTAGTTGCCCTTCAAATGTTTTCGGTTGTCTCGCACTTCTGCTACAAAATGAATAGAAAGTGAGAGAAAATTGAAAAGAAAACGAGAGAAAAGAAAAGAGAAGATTATTTACTACACTGTTATCTGGCAGGTGATTTGTTTTGGCTCCATGCCATTAATGATGATAATTTAAGGTGATAGAGTGAGCCGCCATTGATAGATAGCGCGCACGAGGGGGAAGGTGGGTGCCCCATGCGTTTTCATGCCCCATGAAAGCCTTCAACCTCACCATTCCCACCTCACACTTACTACAAAGCTTTACATTTCTTGTATTTTTCTATCTTAATCTTCGTTAGTTTAATACATAGTAATAGTAAAAGATTTCCATACCCCACCAGACCACAAATTCCACCTTATCAATCCCTACCATTCAATAAATTAACAAATTCTTGTCAGAAGAGCCCACCTGATAATCCATTGGAACATGCCTGATTTCCCAACTAAATTTGTCAATATAACAATAAATTAATTATGTTGAACCAAGCTGCAAATGGCTTATTTGTCTTATGATCACTAACATAATATAACCAAGGTCATGCAATCAAAGCGATCTACTTTCATTTGAAAGCCAAATAATCAACTGAACAACTCGATTATCAACGGTTTAAGATCATTAGCTCAAAGACTGCTTTAAACGAGAGGGTCCACTCGGTGCCTGCAAAAGAGAAGAGAAAATGGACTACATTTTTTTTTCTCTAGAGCAAGGACCATGGTATTTAAAAAGTAGCTTCCAACAGGAAGAATCCATCTTTTTTACATTTTGCAACTTTCTTTCTCTCCTCTATACTAAAAATGTCAAAAGATGTATTAATGTACCATTAATGGGTCTTTATCTTTTGTTATTAAAGATGTTGATCATCCTTTCCCAGGAACCTAATGAAGTGTTTCCACTAAGGTTCCCCTCCCAAAGTTTGCTCAAATTTGGTTTTTTGTTTCTGATCTCAACTCCCTTGCTTTCATAGACATGTTGGCCCCCCTCAATTGAGACCACATCATTCTAAAATTCAAAAAAAAGAGGCCTGCCCCCGGAATTAAAAGAATATGTTACTCTTTTTCATCTGGCAGTAAATGATTTAGTCTTTACTCATTCTTTTAACAAACATGGTGTGTCTTAGGAAGTGCAAGAAGAGATGGATTGAAAGCACGAACCGGTCGGACACCGCCATCTCCAATCCAGTTGTGATCTTAATTGCATTTAGCACAGCTTCATTCTCTTTAGGGTCACATAAGTACACGACAGACAGCTAGAATAGATTTTGTTTGCACGGGAGAATCTTCAAAGTCAGACTCTGGTCGAGGTCTGAGTCGACTCGATTGTTAAACTCAATTCCACCTCCCTTCTAACAAGCATAGTACTAATTTCTTGATAACAATTGGCCATATGTTTTTATTTTAAGTTTAATTTAAAAGGGAAAGTCCAAATAAACATGAGATCTCTTATTGGCCTTCGGAGCACAAAGATGGATATCCCAAAATTCCGCAATGGTAGGGCATATAAAAATCTATATTTGTATAGTGGACTTCTATTTCATCTATGATTCTGGCTATAAATAGAAAAAAAAAATACAGTCCAATAACGCTTGTTAATTAGTTCATTAAACTTGGTGCTTAATTATAAATTTATAATTAAAGAAAAATTAAGTTGTTTTAGCCCTTGATCATATATATACACCAGATTAATGGTTGAAGCATATATTTTCATATACACACAAACGTGTATATATATATATATATATATTGAAATTATAATTTAAACCAAGCTAGTTGATTAAATATTCAAAATTGTCCAAAAATTCATTGCTAATTATGGATGGAGGCATGCAATTATGCAGCACTCCTTAATTTGTACATATAATTATCAGTAATAATGTTTGCTAAGCACTTATGCTACAATTTTCTGTGAAACTCTGAAAAAGTTTATGATTTGACCTTTTTTTTCAAAATTAGTTCACCTTAGCAGCAGGGTGACAGATTTACTTAACTCTAGTTGAATTTCATGATTAAGAATTTTGAGAGCTGGTTGGAAATAGTTGTGGAAATCGATTAAGTTGAACAAGTTGAAATCATAGTTGATCGGTAGCCATATAACATGATGTTGAGCACCTTCCAGACAACGTCAAGTACCTTGTTTGTTTCCCATGGTCCTCTCTCACTAATCTGCCATGGACAGTTCAACTTTGATCTCATTGGTTGTTCATGTTAAGTCATATTCAAATTTAGTTTTCGCTACAGGAATTTAGCTATATTTTGCAATTTGGGTTACAATCAAAATTAAAAGTCTAAAATCCATTTTCTTTTTAAAGACTAATATATATATATATATATATATATATATATATATAATCTACTTAGCTGAGTAGCTGACTGACCCCTTTTGATCTCTTTTTATAGTTGAGTCGCATTCAAGTGAGTTTTATTACATGAATCTCACTATTGCATTCTAGATTGATCAAGTTCTAACTGGGCCTTTTCTGCTTCAGTTTTGTTGCCTGTTTTTTGGAGAACATATGCACCAGCAAGTGAACCAGGGCCGCTCATTCAATTCACTAGTAAGTGGGACATTGTTTGAATACAACATTACGTGGGATATCACTCAGCACTAAGCAGACCCATTGACGAAAAAAACGATCAAGCAAAGAGGAGATAAAAGTAGGAAATTTTGTCACCCTGGAAACAAAGATCAATTACAGTACTAATTAAAAGCTTTGAGACCATATCTCATTGGCCTGGAGCCCTGGATACAATCCAGGGTGGGCTATGAAAAGCCTAGGTCGAGTTATGCTGCTTTATGGGCAGTTTGTCGGCTAACCTTAGTTCAATTGAACGATGAATCATGACTCATGAGCCTTGACGTGTTACAAGTTTTGCTTAAGAATGTTTACGACTGGCTCGCAAACCAACTTCCAAGACATAATAAGTCACAGGATTCAATAGGTGTGTTGCTAGGGATCACCAAAGCTTGGAATTTTGCAGTAAGCCTTTCTTCCAAAAGGTGCAAACATTACCCTTCACGTTTCTTGAACCTGTTACTTTTGGAGATAAAAAAGAAAACAACAATAACTCAATGAATCCCAATGATCTCCAGCTTTGATGAAATTGAGATTTAGAAACCAGAACCCTGCTATCTCCTACCTTTGGAAAGATCCCCCTAGCTTTATGTGGGTTAGCTCTTTTCCAGTTTTCCCTCGTAATCAGGTAAGCCACTAGTGATTCTTTTATTGCTTTTGCTTGGCGCTTTCGGCACATAAAGTGATTCCACCCACCCACACCCACACTGTGGTCGAGCTAAGACAGAAACATTTGGTGAAACTAACTAGTTTTCACATGCTTTTTGTTTGAGGCACCCAACACGATTAGATAGGTTCATGTAATTTTACAAATTGCGTCTGCTATCGTCTAATTAACAAAGGGGCTTGAAAACTGGATCATCAATCCCAATTAGGCATTAGACATGGTTATGTTGATTGCTTTCCAACTTTCTGACTGAAAAATCTTTCTTAATGGTTAGGCATTAAATCATCAAAATTGACTAACTTCCTACTATGCAAGGCTTTTCTCCCTTTTCTGCTTGGCTTTATCATATATGCATACAACCGTCTCATGATTGGAAAGTTAGGTCCCAAAACAAAGAAATAAAAATTGCTTGGGCTATAGGCCATGTTATCAGCTGGTAAATGTTGCTCATTGCTCAGAAAGCAAAAGTTTGATGAATTACAATTCAACTAAACATTGCATGTACCAACGTGAGGCACACTTTTTTGTGTATGAGAACAGTGAATTTTGCATGAAAATTTACGTTACTGTCTTACATGATTTAGGAACATTCCAATTTTCCAATTTGACAAAGACATTAAATTTTTAAACTGAAAATTTTTAAGGACCTTAGAGAAGCCAGAATGAAATGGAAAATTTTTAAACTGAAAAATGAAGCATGGGAAGGAGCTGAAACCCAGTGCGAATGAAACGAAAACAATTATTACATCTTGGGCTTTGATTGATGGGTTATAAATAAATTTTCCTGTCTTTCACCCCCAATTTGATTTCTTATTATTCCCTAACTTGTTTGATGTTGGGTTCACAATTTGCAAGTTTTGGTTTCTTTTCTTATTTGATGAGTATATAATTAATTAGTTCTGCTTTGGGTCGAAAGTTGAAAGATCTGCACGATAATTTTAAAGCAAGAATCCACTTCAGAATGGAACTTCTTTCTTTGATGTGTAAGTCAAATGCCTTCTTAGGCCAATTGGCACATCCTATATGGTAATCCATAAACATATCCACTATCCGGCCATCACCGGTACTTGAAGAATTAATGCCAGATTAGAGACAAGAAGATTTAAACAAGTGCCTTGTGAAGCAAATTAAAGTAGTGGCAAGAAACGCAAGAAACAAAAGTCAGCACTCTAGCACCTCCCCGACTCAGCAGGATCAAAATGCAAATACACAACATAAATATCACAATAGATTTTATTTATTGATCAGCCTTTGAAATTATATTTTGATTTAGATATATTTGCCCTCCCTAGTCCCCTACTCAGATATCAGCAAAGATTGTTTAAATGGCACCATGTGGACTTCAAATGTCGCTTTTACTAGACACATTGCCTATTATCCCTTATTCCCTTTGCTAATATCACTGTTTCTTAAGCTGGTGGGTTCTTTCAGACTTGTCCCCATTAATTAGAGGAAAAAAAATGGGAGAAAAAAGAAAAGTAAATTTCAGGTAGATGTCCGCTATTCAGCTCCTGTGTCCTCCACAGATTTTTTATACTCTGGCTTAAGCTCATAAGTTCCTTGGTTGGTGCCTCTCTTATTGTACACGCATAGCTCATTCAGTATCTCTTTCAGGAATTGCTGCAAAGAAAGTAAATTGAAAACTTTCAAACACATGAAACACCTGCTATAAAAGCACATATATAGGTGATTTAAAATTCTGGCCAAGAACTTCTTTTCCTTTTAAAAGCAAATTGTAATTTCTAGGATACTGCTAAAATCATATATTGCAGCAAAAGACACTCAAATCCCCATTATAAACCATAAGATAAATCAAGTGGGAAAAACAAGAAGAAACAGAGCTCGAACAGGGAGGTAAACATCAGGAGATGAAGATAGAGGAAAGTGAGAGGCTTACAGCAGGCTGATCAGTCTCTTGAACAAGTTGCTTTAAAGCCCAATTTGGTTGTCTTTCAAACAGCTTGAACATTATATGCTCCAATTCCCCACGATCCCTTCTGGTTCTCTTCATGTCTGACTGTTTAACTGGTGTTGTTTTCTTCTTATCCTGCTCAGAGATAATTGACAATAAGTGTCAATGTCAAATTCCAACTCAGAACTCGTGTATATTTAAGAGTGAAAAATGACTAATATCATTCTCTAAACCACGTCTTGAGGTACCTTAGGGTTGGATGAAATCAAGCCAACCATTCCAGGCATTGGCCTCATGTGCACTCCACGGTCATTATTAATAACCTTCAAAATACATCATACACACAAAACTAAGATATTTGGCAGGCATCATAGTTACATTGAAACAAAAATGCCTTAGCCAAGCCAATGCATACTCACTGACCTACCTGTATTTGTCTAGTCTTGATCATGGACTTATTAGTCCTTTCACGACACAACCTCCCATATTCCTCGATATTTTCTTCATGTGGTTTCATGTCAAATTTATGCTCAACCTTTCCTTCCATTGCAACCCTACCTATAATGAAAAGAACCAAAAACAGAGCAGAAGTCACAAACAAAAGTACGGATGCAATTCTTTCCCTCCATAAATAGAAGTTGTCACAACCATAAACAGACATGGAGCAGAGGTGACAGGAAAATGCACTGGCTCCTTCTATGCAACATAGAATGCATTTAAGGATTACTGTATCAATTTTTCCCAACAGATATGTAGAGTGACCTATTCATAGCCCCTGTGTCTGTTGATATGTTTCACCACCCTTGCTTACATTGGTGACTAACTAGCATAATGCATTTTAGTAAAAGAAGTTGCTCTCTTGAATGAGCTCCAACTTAAACTGTTTGAATGTTCTTCAAGATTCGGATTTGTCACACTTGCCCAAAAGTACTAAACACACATTTTACGGGCATATATAAGAACCCTCCTAGCTATACCACAGCAAGTGCACCAAGTAACTAGCAACACATTCATAAAACCATAAAAGTAAGGGAAACATCGAATGCAGAATTTATAACCTATCACAGAGTAAATTGCCACTTCAAATCACTGTACAAAGTCACAGTTGAAACCAAGAAGTAATGTTATATTGCAAAATTAAGAAAAAAATAATTCCATTCCTCAAAATACTAAAGAAGCAACTAAACATATCCTTACCTTGACTTGTCTCAGAAAAGATACACATAGGAACAAAATCTTTAAACATATTCAAAGAGTAACTTTTCGGTATATTTCCAGTCTCGGATCCAGCCATCTCCATAGTAAACTGATCATCAACAATTCAGAAGCTCGTAAGAAACAAGAAAACAATAGAAGTTAAAAGTATAATTCAAACCCATGACAAGCATGTCATGAAATCCTTTCACCATTAGCTTATAAAATCAATAAAAACAGAAACTTTTTACTATAATTTTCCACATAAAAAGTATTAAAGAGCGAATTCATGATTAATAAAGAAATGGGTATATCTAAAATTTTCATCCCAACTGCTTAGGGTTAGAGTACCTGGAGAGACGAAGGGTCGTCGGGTTTGCGAGGGTCGAGAGAAAGGACAACCTTGGCAACAGGCTGAGAATCGGAAGAAGAAGCGGCCTGGCTCTTCCATGACTTGGCCACTACCACCGGGCACTTCATTAACCACACCGATCTATCAGCTTTTCCAGTCTCCAAAAAGCCACCGTCGCAGTGATCTTCATCCATCTTCAAGCTCTCTCCTTTCCTTTAGCCTCTGTAAACTGAAAGTTTCTTGATTTCACTAGGCTTAAAATTTCTTCAAATTTCCCTTGGAAGACGCTGACTTTTTTTCGACTCTATAAATTGCTAGTTGAGGGATGAAGAATTGGACCCTGACGAACCGGACGGAACGAATTTAGGACACCGGCTTTTGGGGGCGAAAGAGGCAGACGCATCTTTGGATTTAAGCTAAATAACTGAAAGGCTAAGTGTAATGGGCCTAGGGGCCTTGAGGCTGAGATAGAAATGGGTTTAGGCTGAGGCCTGTCCTCAGCTCATGGGCTGATTGGGTTTTGGTTATTTTTTGTATTGATTCTTTTAACAATGCCCAATCCAAGATTAAAATTTTTTTTTATTATCATTATTTTGGCCCAAGCTGATTGCTGCAAAAATAAAAGAGATCAAATGTTAAAGGTGTAATTACTAACAAGTGATTTGTTTAATTAATTAAAATTTATTTTTTTATAAAAATATTTTAAATTCAAGTTTTATTAATGATCATTTATTATAATCATTTTGAATGTATGATTTATAATTATTTATTTTAAGTTGTTAGGTACAAAGCAAAGGTAAATTTAAAATTTAATCTATTTAGTAATTTAAAAAAATAATATTTAACAAAGTATTTAATTTTTTTATTTATGCTTAAATTGTTTCTTTTTTTATATTAAAAAAATTCTATAATTATTTTTAATTTTTTTTTAAATTATGATGGTAAATGAGTTATTCAAGTGTTGTTTGCTAATATTATCATTTTCTGTTTTTATTTTTATTTTTAGTTTTTTTTAAATTAAAAAAACATATTTGATAAGTTATATTCATTTTTTATTTTTGAAAACTGAAAACAAAATTTTGGAAAGTTTCAGAAATTATTGAAAAAAAATTATGTTTTTAAAATTTTGAAAATATTTTCGATACTGTTATCGAATACTGTTTAGCCGTTCGACTAAAATACCACTACAGTTTTAAATTTTTGCTTCGCCCAGAATCAAACATTTTCCCCTTAAGATTTTAAAATTTTAACTGTTTTTTTTTTTACATGTTTTTATTTTTATATTTTTACAACAAAAATATTCTGTCTAAACATATTTTTAAATTTCAAAATTAAAAATAAAATAAAACAAATATTTCAACAACATAAATCATAAAATAATACCAACCGGTCTTTCAATTTTTATCTCATCATTCATAAGCATGGACCACTTGAAAATTTTGTGGAAAATGATGAAAAAATCAATAAAGAAAAAAAAAAACAACAAAAGAATAAATTGAGGACCAAAGACGCTCCACTCAAAATCAAAAGTTAAGATTTTTTTTTGCTAGAAGGATGATATCATTGATGAGCAAAGCTAGTTTAAAAAAATAATGCCGAGATCAAATGGAACAAAATGGAGTTTTCAAAAAAAAAAATAGTCGTGGGCCAGTGCGTTTGCTTTTCCTGTATATGTTACGTATCAAATTAGGATTCATCGGAGTTGGAGAATTAAAAAAGTTTGTCAGCTTGTCCATAAATTTATCAAATCGGTGAAAATGGACAAATAAATGCAAGGGGGCGGTGGATTCTTTTTTTAAAGAAAAAAGACAGTGAAAAAGATTGTAATTTAATTTTAAAAAATGCAGAATATTTTGCAATTTTACAAAAGAAACAAATTTGAAAGAAAAAGTTCTTTTTTTAATTATATTAAGAGAAAAATCTTAATATAAGTAAAAAATAAAAAACATTTTGATATAAAATTAAACTTCAAATGTTTTATCAAACATTTTTAATCATTAAATTAAAAAAATAAGACGAAAAAAAAAATACATGCAAGAAAAAAGTACTCCAAAGAAAACACACTTTTGTAAGTTTCTTTTACCAGTACACACTTTTTAAGTTTAATGTATTTTTTTTAATTTGATCATAAATATTTTATTTTTTACAAAAAGATAATAGTCCAAATATAAGAAAAAATTGCGGATAATAAGGTTTAAATTTAAATTTTTTTAAATATTATTTTTTAAAATATAATTAAATAAATAAATTAAAATAAATTTTGAATTCAAATTTTACTCTTGTTTAATGTTATCCACAAACAAATAAACTTAATGTACTTTTCATTAGTATATGTTTTGTAGTTTAAATTTCAATAATAATTATTCATTGAATTTACGAAATTGTCTATTAGTACAATGAACATACAGTCTTATGGAATTATCGGTTCAAAAAAGGCCGAGCAAAAATAATTGGGCAAAAATTATATATTTAAGAAACATTTAAAAAAAGTCCAAATTTAGAATGGCGATATTTTCCATTTGTTGAGTGAGCTCAAGTTGTCAAACACCCAGCGAATTAAAAGATAACACGTGTTTTAATATCATCATCCATCCACCAACTTCAGTACTCTGGGAACCACTGTTATAATATCGCTTGTCTATGCGCCTTCGCTTCACGAAGCTTTTTACTTTATAACTTTTCAAAAAATGGATCGCCTCTTTCTTCTCTTCCTCAGCCTCTCTTGCGTATTTGCTTCAGCCGTTGTCTCCGACGTCATCAGCAACGACGATCCGCTGATCCGTCAAGTTGTATCCGACGCCGAGACCGAGGAAGATTCCGGTGACCACCTCCTAAACGCCGAGCACCACTTCACGCTGTTCAAATCCAAGTTCGGGAAAACCTACGCCACCCAGGAGGAGCATGATTACCGACTTGGAGTCTTCAAGGCTAACCTGCGCCGGGCCAAGCGTCATCAGCTCTTGGACCCCACCGCCATCCACGGAGTAACAAAGTTTTCCGATTTAACTCCATCGGAGTTTCGCCGTCAGTTCCTCGGCTTGAAACCACTCAAGCTCCCAGCCGATGCTCAAAAGGCTCCAATCCTTCCGACCGATAACTTACCTGATGACTTCGACTGGCGCGATCGCGGTGCCGTCACTGGCATTAAAGACCAGGTAATAATAAAAAAAATATTTTAACAGATTAGTTGAAATCCGCCCTTTTATTTATGATTATTTTTAAAAAATTTTATTGATATTCAGGGATCGTGTGGATCGTGTTGGTCGTTTAGTACGACAGGAGCTTTGGAAGGAGCCCATTATTTGGCGACAGGGGAGCTCGTAAGCTTGAGTGAGCAGCAGCTTGTTGATTGTGATCACGAGGTTTCAATCTTTCATCCTTTTTCTTTACAGCCTATTGGGTGCTTTATCTAACCAACAACTCAATTAAAAATAAGAGTTGGGTATTTTGCAGTGTGATCCACAAGAATATGGCGCGTGTGACTCAGGGTGTAACGGTGGCCTCATGACCTCTGCTTTCGAATATACTCTAAAGGCTGGTGGACTTGAGAGAGAGGAGGATTATCCTTACACTGGGAATGACCGTGGTCCCTGCAAATTTGACAAGAGCAAAATCGTTGCCTCTGTTGCTAACTTCAGTGTTATTTCCGTTGATGAGGAGCAAATCGCTGCGAATTTGGTGAAGCATGGTCCACTTGCAGGTAAATTTCATGCTTTTTGAGTGTGTTGGGCATCACCACTTTGTAGATTGAATCCAATATGTTTGCTTTTGGTTCTTGCAGTGGGTATCAATGCAGTTTTCATGCAGACATATGTGAAAGGAGTTTCATGCCCGTACATTTGTTTTAGAAGTTTGGATCATGGAGTGCTTCTCGTGGGGTATGGATCTGCTGGTTACGCCCCAATCCGCTTCAAGGAAAAGCCTTACTGGATCATAAAGAACTCGTGGGGAGAAAACTGGGGAGAGGACGGATATTACAAGATCTGCAGGGGTCACAATGTTTGTGGGGTAGACTCCATGGTCTCAAGTGTCGCTGCCTTGAATACAAAATCACAGTAGAATGGCCCTGTAAATAAATGATTAGTAACAGTAGCATCAGTATATCTATCAGCAAGTTATATTTCTAAATTTATGATAGTACTTGAAGACTCCCTAGGCATGCTCTGGCTTGAAACTAAATACCCTTATTCTTATGGGTATCGCCATTGATTGCTCCCTAAGAGGGGTGTATCCTGGAGATGATGTGTTCTAGTCAGGATCTATCTATCTATTTATATACGATTCTGTCAAGTATGGTAAATGTGTGTACCTCTCAGCTCTTGCTAATCACTAAATTTTTCAGTGTCTTTCATGAGTTAATAATAGCTGCAAATATCATCAACGAATGGTGTTAAATTGCATTATGTGATACATTTAGTTGTCATAATTTTTTTTGTTTTCCGGTTAACAGACAAATCCCAAAACCGGCAATGTTGAAAGACAAAGGCATCTCACTTGTGTAAGACTATTGAACAATTACAGACATCGACCTCGACAAGCTTGTTGTTCGACACTTGCTCCCTTTGTTCTCTAAAGATTTCTAATCACAAAAAGCAAGTTCATCAAAATCCTACCTTTGGGCCAATAAACAAATATTCATGTATGTATTTTGTCAATAGTTGCCTGCTGTAACATTTTGAATCTGCAAAATCAAGCCAAAGATGATTAAGTTTTCATTTTTCAAGTTGGTTATACAATTTAACTAGGAACGCCATGCAACAGAGAAGAAATGATTACAGGTTCAATAAACAGACCTTTTTTGAAGCAAAAACAGGGCACCAACCTTCTAATAAGACATTTTTTTGTAACATCTATGCTAAGCATATTCAAAGTGTGACAAATGGATTTTTCTTTCTTCACCTACATAAATTAGGAGAAACAAGGTTCAGTGACCTAAGAAAGCATAGGCTTCAAAAGAACTCAATGAAGGTTAAAGCCAGCCACAGAAACTGAATGCAATTATAAAGACAAGTTAAAACATGTGGTTTACAAGCAAAAAAAACAAAAAAGGAATTAAACCAATTTCAACCAACCAAAAGGCTCCAATGCTCAAAGTGATAGGCAAATTGCCTGCAACAAGTTGCTCTGGTGCACCAGTCCAACATCATGGTAGTTTTAAGCTCTTCGAGTCTGCCAGACACCTATAAATAAGAGAGGTTACAAATTTCAAATTTTCTTTATTTGACACGAAAAGCATGAAACCTCGCCCAGGAACACATTCAAAGAACCATAGTGCTAAAATTAAAGTAAATGTAAAATCTGAAAACTGCAAAATGTTCATATAATAGGTTAGATATACAGCTTGGCATTATGTACAAATATAAAAAGAGAGCACCATGTATGCCACTATATTCGAGACGCATGCATATCATTAACTTATTATCATCCTTCATCATTATGACAGGTGGGTTCCTTTCAACGATGCCAACCTGCGGAAGGTGTTTTTTGCTTCTGTAACAACTTTAGATTAGGCTTTGCCTTCTATTGCTTTTCCCGAAGGCAACAATCTTAGTCAAACCTCTATAAGAATTAAAACAAGGTCAAAAACCAAAGCAGGCCAAGAGACAAAACTGAGAGCTCCTTTTACTGAACAAATTCAAATACCAATTCAAGCATATAGATTAGATCAACTGTTGATTTCCAGGACATAATAATCATTTCAATCCCTATCTCTTCCAAACTCAAATGAAAAAAAAAAAAAAAAGATAGAGAGAGAGAGTAACAATTGTGAAAAAATACTTATTTACAGTTAGTTATAATATTATAATCTATATATTTATATTTGTATATCTATAATTAAGTATTTGTATCCCTATAATTAAGGGCAAAAAATTATGATAAACAATCCTTTAATTATAGGATCAGTTTTAAGAATATTTAATTTTTTAGTTTATCCACTAATTAATTGTATATAAAACCTAGGGTGCTTGTATAATTCTTAATGAATAGTTTTTCATTATTCATTCAGTTTTATTCTTAGTTTTTTCACATGGTATCAGAGCTTTAGGCTCTTATTGGGAAGCAAAATTTTCAACCTTTATTGCTGACTTCTATTTTAGACCTTCATTACCGAACCCTATTAAGGCCTTCATAGCCATTTTATTTTTCTCTTCTTTAACTTTTAATGCTAAGAGTCATTTCTGACTTGTTTCAGTTCAAAAAAGATATTATTACCATCTACTTTAAGGAAGTGTTAACTGAAAAAATCACCAGAGTACTACAGATGTATCGAAAACAAGAAAATTTGGATAAATAAGAGATTGAGAAGCTGAGAAGCCTATTGAAAACCTTTGAAAAACTTACTGGGGTATGTTCATTGGGTAAGG